>VZRN01004112.1:982750-1079077 GCA_013397935.1 Dasyornis broadbenti | reverse complement strand
GGCCCCGCCGCCGCCTCCTCCGCCCGCCGGGCTCGGCCCCGACACCACCCCCGGCACTCCCCGGCAGCGGCCGCCGCCCGGCAATGACCGGCAGTGCCCGGCAATGCCTCTCAGCAGAGCTCCCCGGCCCCGAGCAGCCTCCGGCACCGCTCCCTCCTCTGCTCCTGGCTCCTGTTCGAGCTCTCCCCAGCCCCTTCCCTCGGTAAAGCCGTGCCCGGCTGGCACCAGCCCTGCCCGCAACGTGGGACACGGCACCGACCCTTTCACGACCCCCGCCACGTCCCCAGCATGAACCAGCACCAAGGGATTTAAGACTAAACAAAGTGCCTTTCTGTGGAAGGGACAGTCCTTCTAGAGAAGGACTTCCTCCTTTCCTATGAACACAAAAAAATAAAAAGCTTTTCCCCTTCCTATAAACACCGTACACAGGTATAAACAACAAGCAAATAACAAATTCTGCCTGCAAAACCAGTAAGGGATGTTGAGTATGTGAGCCCTAGTACTCTAGGCAAAGGAGGGAAATGAGAACTCATAATTCCCTAAAAAGAAACAAGCAAAAAAGTAAAAGACCTTTTCCTTTCCTATAAACACTGTACACAGGTATAAACAACAAGTAAATAATAAATTCTACCTGCAAAAAAGATAAGAAATATTGATTACGTGGGCCCTAATATTCCAGGGAAGGGAGGGAGATGAAATTTTATAATTCCCTACAGAGAAACGAGCCTTGAGTTGGCTTAATGTATTTTGGATTATATCTTTTTGCAAACATCTGTTTGAAGGAGGTGGGCAGCAATCAGAGGCTCTCATGGTGTGAAGGGCATCAGGAACCTCAGAAAGGTCAATTCACTGCTCAAACTGCGCTCTCAGCACCGCAGCAGCTCCCACCATGACCCTGGATGCCAGCGAAGAGGCTCCTTTGGAACCTTCCACGCAGGATTCTGCAGGTTTGCTCCCACAGGGATCTATCCTCACCTAACCCTGACCCTCAAAACCAGCAAGACAGCAGACTTCGACAAGAACGTGCCTGGGGCCACGGAGACGAGAATTAACCACCAGTTGTAAAGGCTTGGAGATTACAGTCCCTTCCAGTGTGTGATTTACTCGCACCCACCTGCTCCTTCCAACCCAGCCAGCACAGCACCCACAGTTTAAGTGTTTAAGGGGTGCCTGAGTATCCAAACACGGAAAATTTTACTCAGAGCGAGGTTCCTGCCCCCAGACACAGAAACCACAGAAGTACCTACAGAGCAGGATACTGAGTGCTCACGGAGTCCAGCTGGTCCCTGATGTGCTCACACACTCCTCATTTTTACCATGTGAATTTTCTCAAGGAATTCTCATTATCCTGGCGGAGAGGAGGAGGATCACTGCCCTGGCACCACAGACCTTCTGGCAGGTGCTCTGGGCAAGAGAAGGGGGCAGCAGCAGTGACACACCCCAACACCATTCCCAACATCCCAAAGAGCGATGCAATTGCTGCCTGCAGCTTGTCACGAGGAATGGAAACCGACTGAACAGAGAAACATCTAAAGGCAGGCACTCCAAAGGAACTGTAGGATGCTCTCAGTCCCTGGCTCTGCCCTCGCTGCCTCCTGGGCTGTATCAGAGGGACGGTGCCTCTGCAGCAGCAGTTCACAGCACACACAGCAAAAGGTGACAGAGAAAGCTGTAGGGAATAAGGAGAAACCAGAGCTGGAACACTCCAACCAATGATGGAGCAGCTCAGGGAAAGAGGAGTGCAATCTGGTCCATGGCATAAAATGAAAACACCCAATTCCCTATTCCTTATTTTGCCAAAGACTTACTATGGTGCACTTAAATTCTTAGGGGGACCATTTAATTTATTTTTTAAAATTTCTTTTAACCAAACGATGTTGTATTTGTATTCTGTTGTGATTCAACTCTATCAAAAAAGCCTATGACAAACTGTTTTCCTTTGAACCCATGGGATGTCAGAAGTCCCTACTGGGAATGCAGGCCTAGCACGGGCCCATCTGAGTAACAGAATTAGAGGGACCTTGAAATGCTGTTCCAAATTTCCAAGTAGGAATGAAGTCAATGCTTCTGGCCCATTCTGCTGACACCTTTACTGATGTTGTGCAGCATTACCCCTGGGCCATGGAGACACTGGGTGATACGCAGCTATAAAGGAGCTTTGTGCCTCTTGGAAAGGCAAGAGACAGACACTTCTTGATATACAAACAACAACAAAGAGCACAAAAAATAATTTCAGAAACCCAGAAATTCTAAAGATTAACAATATGTCTTTTCAAAACATTTTCAGATTTTCCATCCTATTCTAGTCTTCTATTAATTCAGTGTTCTGCTCTCCCTTGGCCTGCAGCAAGAACAGCTATTCCTTTTCTCCAAGTCAAGCCCAACAGAGACCTCAAAATGGCTTTAAGTATGAAAGAACTAAATAGCTGCACACCAAATCAGAGGTGACCTGTTGCTCTCCGGTGTCTCACAAAGCAGCCTGCCTGACACTGACTCAGTCTGCTCTCCTCTGCACCAGTGACATGCACCAAATTCCATGTTCGTGTGCTAATGCTGCAGGAGATACTGCACTGCTCACAGGAGGCATCTGGGAGCGACAGCTGCCAAGCTAAAATAGCCTCACAACATGGGGCTGGGGGAACAACGAGCCTCAGACCTATGGAGAAGTTCAGATAAGAAGTGGAAGTGGCTCTGGAGCACAGCAGTTTAATTTTTACAAGTATATAATTTGGATTTTTAGGACAAACATTTCAATTTCACCACTTCTGTTTAACTTTAGAAGATTGCTTATGACAGGATTCTGTCAGCATTATTGTTTGTGCTGCTCACTGAAAACAAACTGTGCCACAATTAAAAAAGTGCTGTGGATAATGAGTGCTGTGAAGCAGCTTTAGGAAATCCCACGGCTTGTGGGGCAGTCGGTGCTGACAGACACAGTTCTATTTTGTGAGTGGTTTCCATGGCTATTGACCAGCCCCAACACGAGGCCTCCTAATGCCATCTGATAATTTGATGAAATGCATTCGGTGCTGCAGCATCCTGCTGTAAACAGGGAGCTATAAATAACCCAGAGGAACAAGGAACAAGCATGTTAATGTTTGCCTGTGTGTTACTTGCAGGTCCCATATTTTATCCCGAGGAACAAATCTCCTGACAAGATACACAAAGCCATTATGTTGTGCCTGACAGAGCTCAGCTGGCACGTTTGTCACGGGGATGGCAGTGCCAGTGCAGAGCTGGGGCCGAGCTCGTGCGTCAGGGTTTCCATTATCCTGAGATTACAGCCTGGCAGGAGGAATTCGCTGCTGCAAATCCTGCACCCCGGCTTTGCAGGGAGAACTGAGCTCCCAGGTCGCTTCTCTACCTCAAAACCACAAATAAAGCTGTTGCTGAAAGCGTGCACCCATAACAGCCACTGCTAAAACAACCTGTTCAATCAATGGGAGAATTGCCAGCTGAAATCTGCAGAAAGGCAGCACAACTCTGACAAACCTGCAAATTCACCACTGCTACTAATGTGTCTCTTCTGAGGTGGTGCTGCAGCTGAGTTTAGATCAAATGTATTTTCTCTAAGAAATTTCATGTGCCTCCTATGATTTCCATCTGGTTAATGAGTGAAGAACATTGTGTAATGCAAATCATTTACAAATACACGGAGTCTTTTATGATCTGTGTCAATCCAGGAAATAAGGATTTTATTTCTCAACCTTTCAAAAAAAAAGATAAAAATCAAATCACCTCTTTAGCCTACGTCCATGAACAACAAGTTCTTCTCTCAACCTTTTCCTTAAGCAAATAAAATGGCAGATTTTGCTATTATGAAAGCAAGAGGTTTAGTGCATGTTTGGAAAGGCCCAAGGTTTTCTAGGCAGATGCCAATGGAATTTATCACTACCTTCCATATTTAATAAACATTTCTAAGTTTTATAATAAACATGGTAGGAAAATTCATGGGGTTTTCATAGTCAACAGCAAATAAACACTAAACACATGAAAACATCTTCACTTCTTAAACTTCACAAGCTGCAAAGCTGCTGTTCAGTGTGCAGCACATTTCGAGTTGGCCCCACTGTATTCCAGGGTGCAGGTGCTCCATGTGCACAGAGGCTGAGATTCAGTGCAGAGCACATTTCATTAAAAGCTCGCCTGAGTTAACATCATCTTCCTTCCGTGTGTGTGCAGTGCAAATAAAAGCATTTGCTGATAAGGGCAGTGATGGACACTGTCCTCTGGAAACAGGAGTATCCTGAGAGTTTCATGGTGAAGACCCAGCCTGAAGATGTCAGGTGTCCCTCACACAGAGCTGGGTTCCACCTCCACTCAGCCTCTGCCCTGACCTTCCCAGGCCCTGTGCTGGGAGAACGGGGGCTGACCCCACCTCATCTCAAGTGCACATTGGGACCGTAGTTCCAAATACACAAAATCCCAGATTTAGCTTTCTTTTAGCAGAATCCCAGAACAGTTTGGGTTGGAAAGGTCCTTAAAGATCCTCTCGTAACACCCCCCTGCTACGGGCAGGACACCTTCCCTAGACCAGATAGATCACAGATACTACTCTGTTTGTTTTTCTTGACAATTTTTAAAAATGAAGTAATTCTCTTATGTCAAGACAAAATTACCCTTTAACCTTTGTGGTATTTTGAAAATAAAATTATGTTTGCACCAAGTTCTCTCACTCAAAGACATGGAAAACCAAAATATTTTGATGGTGTTCATTAGATACCACTGTATTACAAGGCATGAATGTTCCCACTGGAAATTCAAAGCCCCTCTCCAGAGGGTCACCCACACATGACAAAAACCTCACACTCCCCAGGCCATCTGCCTGGGAGATCAAGTGTCCTCTATAAACAAAGTGACAAGGAATAGATCAGCTGAAAGCCTTCAAGGTGCCCAGCAATTTGCTCTCCCTCCCAACTGGACCGCTTTGTCTTCCTGAAAAATTACACCCTGCCTCAAACTGTGGGGGATTCAACCCAAAGCTGTGGGAGAGGCACCTCCCAGTCTGTGCTCTGTGTACCCACAACAGCCACAGACGGAGAGTCATTAAGAGCCTGCCTCGAGGGAATGCCAAAAGATCCTGCGATGATAATGACCCCCCTTCCATGGAGCTGCTTTTGTTGGGAACAATGGAGCTCCCATGGTACCTCTCGCTGGCTGGAAATATTGGTATTAAGTGAGCGTGAGCACAGCTGTGTGTAAATGACATATATAAACAGATTAGATTTGTGTATTTATACTGGATGCAAACACATTAATAGCACATTTGCATACCCACTTGGCTAAATGAGATTGCATGCAGAGCAGGATTACTGGTTACAAATACATTTATTTAGAATGTTCAATAAAGTATTTATATTGCCATTCAGGAGGTCAGAGTGGATTCCTCATCCTTTTTCTCCTCTCTGGCTCCTCAGACACACAAAAATGCTCTTTTCAACATGCTTTGCACGGATTGCCCACCCCTCTTCACAACTCGGCTGGGAGAAGGACACACGGAACGGAACTGAACTGAGGTGCTCACCTTCAAGGCCGCCCCAGTTTCCTCCCATTTTTTGGGTACTTTACTGAAGGTGGTGTTTCAAGGGGGTGAGAGTTCTCCACGTGACCACAGCACGAACCACTACCTAAATGTCAGTTTACAAAACTCATTTTCCCTCCTCTGTTTAATGCCAGGGATCAATGCAAAGTCTGTATGAAAGGCAACACGATATTGAAGGTGACACAACAGCTCTCAGACATTTCCAGAGCTGCAGGAAAATTCAGCTATTCCTTCACCCCAGGCCTGGAGCTGTCAGGGTGTTGCTAACCTTTTGTGCTGACCCCAGCTGCATTTTCCCATCAGGATTTCACCAGAGCTATTTTTATAAAGAGAAAGATTTCAGGTTCACCTGAAGCACCAGGAAAAGCTTTGACTCCTGTTCTGCACTGTACCTGTGTCTGTGGGGGAGTCTCAGTGGGAAAAAGAAAACAAAACAGTAAAAAAAAAAATTAAATAAAAAAATCAATTATGTCTAAACGAGGAGCCTCTCTATTTGCTCTGATTGCACCCTGATTATCGGCTCTGGGTGCTCGCGCTGCACAGCCCAGATGAAACACTCCCAAGGCCTCAGTTCCAGCCCCTTCCTGTTAAAAGCTGTGGCGCTGCCTCCCGAGTCCCTGCCCAGCCTCGCCGATAAATCAGCCCCGACCTGCCCTGGAGAGGCACCGGCCCCGCCGGCTCCAGGCCGGGTTGCCAGGCAACCTGCGCAGGAGGGATGCAGGGATGGAGGGAGGGATGGATGCAGGGAGGGCTGGAGGGAGCGAGGGATGGGAGCTGCTGCCAAGGACCCAGTGGCTGCACCATCAGCCCGGTCCCTGTCAGGACTGTGTTTGGCAGAAGTGCCTCCCCTGGCCCCTGCTCTGGGCACGACTGTAAAATCCAACTCCGAAGGCTTTCGTGAGGAACAGGTGCGTCCTGCTCCATTCCCGATGGCTCCTGGGCTGCGGGAGGCAGCACTGCCCCAGCAGGAATGTGATCCCTGACCGGGATAAAGTCAGCAGCAGCCAGAAACCCGAGCCCAGCCCAGCCCGCAGTGCCACCACAGCAGCTGATGCTCACATCAAACCCCGCCTGGGCATTAAAGCAGCAGCAAGAAAGGACACCTGACTTTCCTTTCCCAGAGCTCTGGAAGGGGTGTTGGATAAACAGCCTCGACTCTTGGAAGGACAATTCCTGGATTATTCCAGGCATTATCAGCTGAGGTAACATCCCTGCTAATGGTCCCACGTGTCAGCAGGGAGATGAGGAGGCAGGCAGAGATGAACCTTCTTGTTTGAAGCCTGCTCAGTTTGCAATTTCCTCTCCTCTGCTAAAAGGAGAGTGGGAGGAGGAGACATTCCCTTGTCCAAACCAGCGGCGCTGCACAGAGGGGCGAGGGGCACGAGGATCTTCCAAAGGGAGTGACAGGTCCTGGGCCTCCAGCAGGCTGGGAACGCACATTCCCTGGGGACTCTCCCCCAACAGCAGCGCAGAGAGGCAGCTCTTCATTCTATTAAACAAAATCATTTCCACCATCAAGAAATCCAGTTGGCCAGCCCAGCTCTGAGTTTCCTGCCAGGCTCATATTGAAATGCCCAGGACACACAGATGGCCCTGGGCAGGTGGGACAGGATCCAGCTCTGGGCAGATCCAGCTGCTCCCACAGCCTCCCCAGGCACCTGATCTCCAGCAAGCCCCTGTTCCACGTGGCCATAAATGAGGTTTCACACAGGGAGTCCCAGGCTCACCCCTTCTGTGGGCACCAAGCAAACCACCCCCCAAATTGGAGACCGCCCTTGCTGACAAAAAAAGAGTTTTCTGTTGATCAAACACTCTCTGTAGGTTGTTGTCTCCCGCAATCAACAGTTGTTCAGTGTTGCAAACAAAGCTAAAATGATTTGAGTGCGCTTTTACGTAAATGATTTTTAAAAGGTGCCTCTTAAGAGTTAAACAGAACAAAGGTCTGGCACATTTGTGACCCAGAAAAGCAAAACAATGTGCTGCTGACGAGACAACAGAAAGCTTTTGATTGTACTTCAGATTGCCTTATCTGGACACAAAGAGATTCATTTCTGATTGTTATTTTAAACTGCTGTTAAAATGCTAATACACAAAAAGCCTTCTTGTACATCAAGACCAAAGAGCAAGTAGAAAGAAAGAGTTGGACATGTTCCTTTTCAAGGACGTGCTTCCTTTCCCAGGTGGCATCTCAAAGCACCTCCCTTCAAAACAGGTAAGCAGAAGAAATTCAGCACTTAACCTGCAAACTTCAAGCTAAACACAAAACAAATGACGGCAGGAATCCCCTAGGAACTGATCCCTCTAGAGAGGCAGGTATTTCTGTAGGTGCCTTCCCAGGTTAATTATCAACGGAGGGGCTGTCACAGCAGCGATGCCCAGGATGGAATTCAGGCACTCAGACACAAATTCCAGTTTTTGATCCTTACCAAAACGACACACGGCAACCTCTGGAAAGTTCCTAAATTCCTCTCAGAGTAAGTCTGCCACTGCCTGCAGGGCAGTGAAAAGACACCTGAGCATGCAAAGAAATACTGGTGATAACAAAATCAAATTCCAGGCTGAGGGACACATCCTCAGTGAGGGAAGAGAATGGGGCCAGTTGTGAAAAAGGGACCACAGATAAGAGAAGAAATGAATAAAGCTTCGAAAATGAAAGACCAGAAATGCAGCTGCAACAAAAGTGGACACTGGAAAGGAAACCTTGAAGGTGGATATCAGGGGAGGGAGGCAAGGGGGAAGCGGCGCTGAGACTGTGGAATTACCTCCCCAGACACGTAGAACTGGACAATACCTCCCGAAAGAGATAAATGAAATATGCACCCTAATAAACCAGAGGTGCCCTCTTTGCCTTCCCCAATTTGTGGCAAATGGGATGTTTGATTTGAGCGCTGAAGTTATTCCAGAGCAGCGGAGGGGAATGTGCTGCCATGTCATTTATCAGCTCCTCTAAATGCATAAGGCCTGGCTGATCAATCTCCCCATGCAGCCTAAAAGCCATATAAATCTGAGGGATCTGTGAGAGGGCTGGGGGGAGGAGGGAAGAACAAAGGGATAGGGAAACCCACGGTGGAACAAGCACAGGGGCAGCAGGGGAGGTAGCAAGAGGCCATAAAAAGTGAAGCACAACCACAAAGCCCAAAGCTCTGCGAGCCTTCACCACAAAGCAGTGAAAACCACGAGGCACACAGAGTACAAAAACAACTGTCGGCAAGGGGCAGCAGCTTTGAGCTGCAGCCTCCTGAGCAGAGAGAACTCATGTGACACCACAGAGCAGGGGAGAAGAGAGGGAACCGCCCTCGCCAGGGGCACCAGGAGCTGAGCAGAGCAGGAGGCACACAGCACCCACAGGCTCTCACAGCTGCTGCTCTGGCTTCAGCGGGGCCAGCCATGGCCATTTGTTCAGAGGTTCAGCGTGAAGCTCCTCAGAGGCCTTGGAATGGACCCCAGGCTTCTTCCAGGGAGGCATCTGCACATCCAAGTCTGGGTTTCCTTGCAGATCGTACAAAACCTCTCACAATGGCTCTGGCAGCAACGTGGAGCCAGGCTCAGCAATGAAGCCTTTCCAGCTCCAGCAGAATTCACAGAATCGTGGAATATCCCGAGCTAGAAGGGACCCACAGGCGCATTGATCCAACTCTTACCCCTGCCCAGAACATCCCAGCAATCCCACCCTGTGCTGCTGGAGCTCTGGCAGCCTCGGGGCCGTGCCCATGCCCTGGGGAGCCTGGGCAGTGCCCAGCAGCCTCTGCGGGAGAAGCTTTTCCCACCGCAAGGTGTGGAGTTTCCCTGCGGATCAAGTCCTTACTGCTGTCAAATTCCTTTCATGGCACTATCACCATTAGCTCCACTGGCACTGCTATCCTTGTAACTCATTAGGGAGCTGCGATGGATGCAGAAAATGATGAATATTTAGTCCCTATTCATCTACTACAGAAGCAGCCTATTATCAAACAAGTGACACCTTTACAAACTTAAATTAAATAATGGCTCCCGTGGAGGACTCTGAGCCCCTGACAGGATGGCAAGTGATTTAAGTAACATAAAGCTGAGCAACTGGTGATGGATCATGGTTTTCCACTCTCTCTGTTACAGCCTGTAATAGAACAAATGATCATTTTTCAGCCTAATTGAATGTGGCCGCCCCGCTCGTACACAGAAGAGACAAAGCTTGATAATTTGCTTCATTAAAATGCATTTTTATGTCATCGGAAAGATTAAAAAAAAAATTGGCTCTGTTGATAGGGAAGATTAGAAAAATAAAATTTATCATGCAAACAGCACTTGCAAATGAGGTGTATTTTGGCATTCATACTGCTTATGTTGTGCAAGAAAGATAAGCCCTGAGCACTAAAGCACACAGAGCATCCACATTTTGGCAGTAATCAACATTTCTTCAATAGGAATTATGTCACTACACCCATTTGAAGAGCATTTTGTCATTTGCTGCTGCAGTGGCCACTGAGCCGTATCACGTAATTCTCACTAAGCTGTTGGGCAGGACACAGAGAACCCCATGACATTCAGAAAGTTTGGGGGTTTGGGGCTGTCAGCCTCTGTGCTCAAACAAAAAATCAAAGTCAACACTCAGACAGAGACCCAAACTACCAGGGAAAAATAAATTCAAGAATCAAATATCATCTTGTCAAGTTGCAGACAACGCTGTCATCAACGCTGTCTGCACTTGCTTTGTTTTAGGGGTTGGGGTTTTTGTGTTTGTAAAGCAATCTTGTTAGGAATAGAGAATTGCCATTTAGACAGCAAACAACTCCTCCAAAACAAAACAGACATTTGCCATGTCAGATAATCCATTCCCAGGCCCTGTGAGTTTAATAAAGTGTAATTCCAACATAAGTATTTGAAAAGGAAACACTTTTACCTATATCAACTTAGACTAAGCCAAAACCACTTGGAGAGAAGCTGGAGATTTCTATTGTACACTTAACACAGAAAAATATCAAAGCACGTCACCATTACTTATTATTGTATTCCAACTGTCCTTTTAGGTATTGAGGAGGTGAGGATCCTGTAGATCAAATAAATTTCTTCAAACCTGCAAGCCAGATAAACGCAACCAAACTACTGAAATAACTGCACTGAAACACCTTTAAATCAACTCAAGAGCTTTGGATGCTGCCATTAATAAAAGCCAACAAAGCAGTCACCCCTCATTAACTATTAGAAAAGGTGAACTTAAATTTAAATCACACTATTTATGGCATTTCCAAAACAACAACAACTACCTGAAAACAGACAGGTAACCAGCATTTCTTCTGTTTAAATTATAAAATAATTTTCAAAAGCATGAAGAAACTCATACAATCCTAGAAGTTGGGGTAATGCACACCAATGAGCATCAGGCAGAAATCCCTCTCAGGTAATTTATTGTATTTGATTCAGAATGGGCAGCAAACTGTGAAATGTATCTTATGGACACTATTAGCCTTCTAAAGTCAATCCCAGTATTAATAAGTGTAGATTATCTTAATAAATTCAATTTAGAATTTGGAAATTAAGTTATGTACAAAGAAATGGAAAGTAAATAAGCCAGTTTTACAATTAAATCAGGATGTATCCTCCCACCCTCAAAATTCAGACACAGGGCAAAGAGGTTTTAGCAGAACCACCAGAGGTGAATGGTTCTCCTGCTATGGCAAACATATTAAGCTCAGAAAATCCCGAATTTTGATGAACCCTGCACTCTCCAGCTGCTCTTTCTAATGCCATGACTCAGTTTCCTTTTGGAGGAGAACAGGATATAGCAGGAGGTTATATTTAACCCAGATTCCGGATCCCTGAGCAGATAAAATCTGGATAAAAGGTCAGGGTGGTGCAGGCAGGAGCTGTGGCTCTGACAGGACATCACCCCGAGGGGCCAGGCAGCAGCCCTGGCTCGTTCTGTCCCCAGCACGGGCACGGGATTTGTCCCAGCTCCTGCTCCACTGCCAGGGCTGCGGACAGACCCACGGACACCGAACTGACGGCAGCCCTGTTGCTAAGGAACAGCCAGGACAGCTCTTCTCGCCCTCTCCATTTATAAAATCCCCACTCTGCCCTCTGGGAGGACAAATGCAATCCCTCACATCCCCCAGCGCCCTGTTCCCGTTTGAAATGAACACAGAGATGATGGAGAGCGCTAGGAAGTGCAAGTGAGCTCCATTTTTAAGATGCCCTTGGAAATGAGATGAAAAACATGGTTTCAACAATCAACCGCTGTCGTATTTATTAATCTTTCAAGCAGCAGATTCCTTCCCCTTGGCAACAGGGAGCTGAGGGATGTGCTGCTGGATTGCAGACCTTTCTCTGGAAAACAGAACAGCAGCTCCTGAAGGCACCTCCGGATGGTTTGGTTCGTGCTGGGGCTGGAGTTTCGAGTTTCGCTTCCGTCCCCACACAGAAATAGCTCCTGAGCCCTGGCTCCCAGCCGGGGAAAGAGTTGTTGTATTTATTGGTTTCGGGGATCAGCAGCATGGTAAGAGCTTAACAGATAAAAATATTCCACATGAAGGCAGAGAGATGGCGAATCAAGAAGCATATGGCAGTTCAACAAAACCCAAAAATGATATTGTCAAGGAAACAGCAACTTCTCTGGCAGCTGTGCAAAGATCAAGATTAGGGGAAGCACTGAAATCACCCGTTTTGAAGCCAAGGTCACTGACAGGATTTATGGATTTATCCCTGAAGAGCCTTTGCTGAACATGAAATGCTGAAATAATTTTTTTTTTAATCTCTCTCCCCCCCATTTGGGCTCCCTCATTTGCCGGAGGCTTTTAAAATTCATTCCTTTTCACAGCTGGTTAAACAATGGAATCTTTTGGCAAACTAAAAGGACAGAATTGATTGCCCTACACAAACTTTTCTGCACGTATAATTGATTTTTAATTCACTGCCTTATTTCCAAAAGGACTTGACAATAAACTCAGTGCTGTATGTGCAGTATTGATCCCTTTCAACGAGGGCTTGGATCAAAGACTGATGCAAGTTAATCACAAACAAAAGATTGTTATCTTCCATCTAGGAACCTGTGTTTAAACTGAATTCCCCTTTTTGGGCTGTAATACACCTTACATTTTCTAGCTGTACTGCACCTTAGCATTTTGTAAACCTGCCAACTACTCAGTAACTATAATTTTATGCAACCTTTAAATAACAACTTTTTTCCCCAAGCAGAATAATTTCATCCTTCACTGGTCACTTCTGACTGTGAGGGCTGATGGTTCTTTTCCACTCTGAGTTCTTAGAATAAGACACAGACAAGACCTTCCCACACGTGCTTAAACTGAAATCTTATTTATTCTTAAAACACAGGTCCTACGAGGCCATGGCAATTTGAGTTTGCTGGTTTTTTATCTCAGTGCTCAGCTAAGTTTCAACTGTTACTGATTAACAGACTTGCAAGTGTGTCTGGATTGCTAAATTCCAGAAAACACTCATTTACTGGGACTGTCACTCCATTGGGAAGCTGCAATGTTTATTTTTTTGTGGGTAAAACAATAAAACTAAGCAATAACTGGTATCTTAACCTTCTAAGCCCACTCCAGGAGCCAGCCCTGCAATGCTGCTCAGCTTTTCCAATATCCCTTGATGATTTTTTTCCACTCGACTATTCCAGAGGCTCTGTTTCAATCTGGCCGTGAATTCCATTTTCTACAGCTGCCACATAAACAGTAAATAAAATTCATGGTATTTTTGCCCCAGTAAGCAGCTCCGTCTCCCAGCATATCTGAGGAGCCCTGGCTTTAAAGGAGGGAGCCATGAGAACAATGTTTTCATGAGCACACTCTCCAAAAAGGGTGGAGGAGGCACAGTTGAGGATGATTCCAGGCAAAGAAGCCAAGCAAATAAGTCTGTGGGTTTTGCATAAGTAATGCCTTGACCTGCCACGCTGGATTACAAACACTTGCAAACGTATTAGGAAAGCAGTTTGCTGTATCTTGTCCTTTTTGGCAGAAGGATCTCCACTTGCATTTTATGATAAATGAGTTTAAGCTGAAGCCAGGTGTGGATATTTTAGAATTTATGAACTCGTAAATCGATGTACACGGCCAATTAAGGTTTAGCACCAGCAAGGATTAACTACCCCTGCACATAAATTGAGGAGGTTGTTTGAGTGGAGGTTGTTTACCTCAACTACTCAACATCAAGAGCGATGTAAAATATTTAAAAGGCAGAATATTTCAAGATAAAAGGCAGTTACCAGGGATGTCACAGGGTGGCATTGACAGTTCTGCACAGAGATGCACACATGAAAAAAACCTTCCTAAGGAACACTCAGCAACTTCCTTGGAGAATTTAACACGGATGGAAGAAAGTGCAGAGGAAAAAGGATTAATTGTCCAATAAAGAATGTTTAAATTCTGCCTCACCCAGATCTCCTTTAACTTTGGAAGACACAGCCCCCAGTTCCAAAGGTGCTTCAATTAAGCCACACCAGTGTTCCTTATAATCAACATCTGAATGCTAATTAGAACCCCATTCCATGCAGGAGAGCATCCCTGTGCAATAAACTGCAGCAGAGCAGCAGCAAACTCTGCCTGTAGCAAGCATGCATAAGTAAACAGAATTAATAACTACTCGAGTGTGGACGGGTGACTTAATCCGTTTCGATTAGATGCAGCTCAGCCCCAGGCCTTTGTGGTATTTAAAATGTGTTCATCATGTTTAATTAAAAACCTAATAAACTGGAGGTTCTTCTAGTTCTGATTCGTATTTCTCTCTCCTGTAAGCTCTATTGATTTTGTTAGAACTTTTGATAAAAAGAAGAAAAAGAACATTCTGAATGAGGAGAGAAAAAGGAGAGGTGGGATCAGGGCAGTTGGGTGAGGAACAGCCAGAATCAGCTTCTCCTTTCACACTCCCAGTTCAGGAGGCACTCCAGAAGAGAAAACCTTTCCGTGAGGTTAGCAAGACTAGAGATGACCATTGTACCTGCTTGCATTGTAGCTCTTTGATAGGTTCTTGATCTGAAATGGAAGCTCATTGTTGGACCTGCAGCAAGTGCAGGGTCAGAACTGTACTGAACAGCACTGAAGCAAAAAGCAGTTTTGCAGAGCAGATTGTCCCGAGACGTGGAAATTCTATAAGGACAATTGCTCTTGGGAGATGCTTCCACTGAAACCACAGCAGGAAATGTGGATGCTCAGTTTAACCTCAGCTGAAGTTCATGATCCTGGTTCCAGATTTGGGATCTGTGGAAAGGACCCAACTCTATCACCGGGGCAAGCACCAGAGGAAACAGAGGCAATGCCAAATTCATCTCAGGGTTCCAAACCAGTCCCATGGCAGTTCTGAAGCGTTTCCAAGTGGAGAAGAACAGAGCAGCCCCATTGCATCCCTAGGGGCAATTTCTGACTGCCTGCATCCAGACACCACACCTGGCAAAGACTAAAAGGGACATTTTTCTGAGGTGACCACGAGGTGCAGAGCAGAAGCCCCTGCTCTGCCATCCTGTGCTGGGTGTGAGTGGAGCATTTGGATCTCTCAGGGTGGTGCCAGACAAATCCCAGTGACACCCCGTGCCCCTTTGCAGCCACCCTGGCCCTGCTCCAGCAGTGACACCAAACAACTCCTCTGCTCCAAGCTGCGCTGCTCTCTGTGAGCGCTGGGGCTGAGCAGGTGACGCTGCTGGGTGTTGGGCTGTGCTCAGAACCTGCCTCAATCGGGCATTAAATGCGACGATTGCTCCAACTTGTCCGCGGAAGTGAATTCATGAGCATTACGAGAGAAACCAAGGCCTGCCCATCAAATCTCTGCTGGAAATTGATGCTGTCAGGTGGGGCAGGGGCCTTTACAAACAGGAAGCAGCTGCTCAGAGCTGCCTGTGCACAAGTCTCTTCAGCCACTCTCACCGGCAGTGTGCAAGGCTGGGTTTCTCTCTGTGCCACTGAATTTACATACTGGGATAAAAAAGGTTTAAAAATAGCCACAGGTTTAGAGACACAAGGCAGACAACAAACCTCTGTCTTCATATTTACAAAGCCTTCATGTAATTCAATCAGTGGCCAATTTTATCCTGTTTAATTCCATCTAAACATCTGCAGCCACATCAGCAGCAGTAAAAATAACACAGCTCCCATCCTTTGTTTTAATCAGGTCTGATACTGCCAAGCAGCTCCTACCTCACACTTGGGTCACAGGCAGCAGAGCTGTTCTAATGGAAAACAAAGGCTTTGCCTTTGGGCAACTGAGAGTCCACAAAAAAAGTTTAAAACTTTGTGGTACTATAATTATTATTTATTACTGTATTATATCGTATTGTATTATATTGTATTTGATATGTATTATTAATTATTATCATCATTATTATTTCAGCTGGCCCCATGCCACAAAGCCTCTCTCAGCTCAGATGTACTGACCAAAGCTCTGTATCAGGTGTGGGATCTGCTTATTCATCCAATTGCAAAACTTAAATTTAAGCAGACATTTGCTGGGCTACGAGAAGAGCTTATTAAAAGCCCAGCCCCAATAAGGACAGGGATTGGACCTGGGTCTTTTATTTCCCTCAGAAGTGTCTCTGGGATTCTCAGCCCACCACTGGAGCCTTCCTCACCTGCCACCCTGAGACGAAGGGGACACCCATGGTTAAGGCTGTCACCCGAATTTAATTTTTCGGGCCAGACTTCGGGTTTGACACGTCAGAATTTTCTGACAAATACTTCCTTGTAGAATTGCTCTGCACCTTTAGCACCCTGTGGATCAGGCAGAGATCTCCTCGGTTTCACAGAGCCAACAATGAGGAAACCTCCCTTGCGAGTCTCCCAAAGGCTCCGAAAGGCAGCACAGCTGCTCCAGGCTGGAGCTGTCGCCGAGCCTCTGAGGCTGTGCAGGTGGAGCTCTGCTCTCTATAAATAAGAGCACAGTTTGATCTTTGGCTCTGCCCAGGCTGGAACGCTGCCAAGTGTTTCTGGAAACTTGGATGGAGCAGAATGAGAACAAATATGATAAAATGAGCTGGGGCTGACAATGATTTATAGAGTCAGTGATCATCACTCTGTGCTCACAGGCTGCACTCCTGCAGCAATGCTCCACTTTTCAATAAACTTTGTTTTTTCCACTGGTTCGATTCTCTCTCATTTAACATGGGTTGATCATCAAAACCCCCAAGTGCAGCGGCTCCAGCACTCACAGCTCAGGGCAGCTGAAGGAAAAAAAGGAGAGGGGAAAAAGGCTACACAGGAAAAAAAGCTACACAGGAAGAAAAAAGAGAGGTGCTGGCGTGACTGACGCCTGGGTGTCTGCACAGAGCACAGGCTGAAGCAATCTGAACCCAAAGTTTCTGAACACAGGGCAGAGCATCCCCAAGGATTTGTTCCAGCAGCCAGTTCCCGGCACAAACGTCCCTTTTATGACAAGATAACTGCAAAACTTCTCAGCAGAGCGTGTCCCAGGCTCTCTCCTCCTCTCCTGGCTGCCAGGGCCAGCACATGATCCTCCCTCCCTCCCTGCCACAAAGGTTCTTTGTTGGGCTGTGGAACCAGCCCCAACCAGGGGCTCTGGGGCTGGCTCAGCCCTCTCCAGCTCCTGCAGAAAGGTTTAAACAAGGAGAGAGCAAAGCACATGTAATTCACTGGAAGAGCTCCCTGAAAGCCTTGCAGAGAACCCACAGCAGAAAATCTCTCCAGCCATTGCCTGAATTAAAAGCACTACAAGACCATCAAGGTTTCCTCCATTTACCAGTTATATTTTCTAACACCAATGCCAGTTTTATGAGTAGCTTAACAAGATCTCATTTTCACTTTTGTTTACTTCTTTAAATACTTCACCAATTAACCAGTTTAAAAACTGACCCACTCAAGGCAAAAAAGATATCAACCAAACTTTCCTCCTGCCACTTTTCCATGAGCAATTCTGTCCTGCACTGGATCAGATTTTTTCATTTATATACCCCTGTACTTTCATTTATATACCCATGTCTGTGTATTTTTATTTACACACCCGCCCTCTTCCTGCTCATAAAGATAACCTCTTTAGGAAAAAAAAACCCAAAACAAACATAAAAAAGCAAGAGAAGCAACAAGAACTAGAAAGGCTGGAGGACATAAATAATTTCCTACCACTTCATCTTCAGTCCAACACTTCTCAATCAGCTTTGGCACAGGTTTCTTCACCAAGCGCTGCAGGGCTTTTCCAGCATCATAGTTACTTTCATGTAGCTAAAAAATAAAGAAGACAAATAGATCGTTCAAAGGAATTAGCAGGGATCTGATATTGGAGGAAAAAAAACCCACTATAGGGAGCCACAAGAGATGTTCTCTGCCTAATTATTTTTACTGTTGATATACGAAGTGAAATTTAAACAACCTGAAGGGTAATTGAGGTTTTATCAGTAGAAGAAGCAGCATTAAACCAAGTGTGCATTCACTCTCTTTCCTAAACCTCTCCCAGGTCATGTTTAAGCCAAAGTCACACTGCTTCCCTCCTACTCACAGGGCTCAGTGTGATGTCAGCCACGATAAAGAAAAAATTCGTACATTATGGGTTATACTGCACACAAATTGGCTCAAATCTCCTGTCGTCAGCAGGAACAGATCTGAGCTGCTGAAGGTGCTCTTCGCCCTCCACCAAGTTACTGGGGCATTCATTAGTTTTGAATGCTTCAGGGAATTTTAAAGAAAAAAAAAAGTAATTCTAAAAATAAAAGGTCACTCCTGGGCGCAGACCTCTGCTCGTTACCTGCAGCGTGTTTTTAGAACAAACAGAAATGTTCCTTAACTGGCAGCCTGAGCCTTTTTATTTCCTCACCAACAACTAAAACAACAACAGCAACCAGGGTGTTTCTGCAGTGAAATGAGTGCTTGAAGAACAGAATGTGGACAAGAAAGAAAACTGAGCCACACTGGTTTTCTATTAATTTTCAGCTTTTGTTTGGCACCTCGGGGGAGGTTCCAGGCTCTGGGTGCAGTCATTAATTCCCTGCACTAATGCAGGGGAACCAAAGGAAACAGTGCCTCAGCTTCCAAAAATTCATCTCCTCTTGGTCCCCGCCTGCAGCCCCAGCTCCGGGAGCCCCAGCAGAGGCAGCAGCTCTGGGTGCCCCAGCAGAGGCAGCAGCTCTGGGTGCCCCAGCAGAGGCAGCAGCTCCGGGAGCCCCAGCAGAGGCAGCAGCTCTGGGTGCCCCAGCAGAGGCAGCAGCTCTGGGTGCCCCAGCAGAGGCAGCAGCTCTGGGTGCCCCAGCAGAGGCAGCAGCTCCGGGTCCCTGGCTGTCCCTGCCTGGCAGCGGGAGCATCCCTGGCCACAGCTCCCGCCCCAGCCCAAATCCCCTGCGACCCCCAGGGAATGGGGGTGACACCTGAGCCCTGCTCAGAGCTGAGCCTGCAGTGCCAGCCCTCCCTGGCTCTGCTCAAACTCCAAAACCACCTGAAAAAAACCAACTAAAACCAGTTCTGAGGCTCCTGTGCCTACTTACAGGCATGAAAATAAGATGTTGCCTTTTCTGCTGGGTACACATTAATTCTCCTCCTTGTTTGCACTCCAGCACTGGGAACAAATCCATCTCAAAGGAAAAGGCACTGTTTGTTTTGCCAGCTCACCTTGCAAACGCTTCTTTTTTGTGCATGCCACTACCTAAGAGAAGATTTTTCACTCAGGAAATGTGACAGTGCTGAGGAGAATAGTGCTTCTGTTTCCCTCCCCTCTCTGCTGCCTCCCAGAACATGAGCAATGCCAAAGCCTCTTTGTAACTTGGAGGGCATCTTTATTTTGCCTCAAGGACAACACGTGTTTTTCCCTGGCAGCCCCACTGCCCAAGCAGCTCAATCCGCAAAAAAAAAAAAAAACCCAACAAAAAAAAAAAACACCAACCACAAAACCAGACAAGCCCAGAAAGAACAGCCTGGTCTGACAGGCAACTACTCCTGAAAAACCAAAGTTTCCAGGCCATCAAGGCTGCCCCAAAGCAGCAACAGAAAATATGAGCATTAACTTTTGACCAAGTAATTCCATTAATAACAATCCCAAACCCCATCGTCAAAGACGTGACAGAAGAGCTGTGGGACAGAGAAGCCCCATGTGAAAACAGATCTGATTCAGGCTTAGAGTCTCCTGAAAAATGTTACTTTTAGCAGGTGGGAGGGGAAAAAAAGGTTTTATAAATGCCAGGAGTAGGATAATGCAGCAAAAAGGAAAAATATTTTCTGTAAGTGCTGGAGTTAAATTTACGTGTTCCAATCTGGCTCATTCTCTGCTTTTTACTTTCAGTCATTTAATGTATCTGAGCACTTTATTGGCAAGATTCAAACATATAAATAACAGCTAATGATGACTGCCTCTGCTTTCATTAACTTCTACTTGAACTTCTCCAGGTATTTCTATAAACACTGGGTTATTCTCCAGTCAGCCAGAGAATCTCCGTTTTTAGCATGAACTCTGCCATCCAAATTTGGCACCAGTGTCTCATTTTACCTGTACACGACTGCAACAAAGGCAACCACCACAAAAGTACCTGAAAACAGAAAATACAGCAACTTCTGCATCAGTGGACAGGATTAAAGAAAAAATGTGAATGTGACATGTCCAAAAACCTCCTTTATATTGCTATTGAAGAAAGCCAGAGCCCAGGGAAGGCATTTTACCATCAAGGCTGCACATTCCCGCAAAGTTCCCAGCTCCTACTCCAGGTCCTGAGCAGAGCTGCCATTTCTGTCTGGGTGATGCTGCAAATAAATTCTCCTTTGGCATGGCTCAGCTGTCAGGCACCTCCAGTCTGTAATGAACCCATGAATTACATCTTGCAGCTCTGACATCTCTGGGCTTGCTCATCAAAATATTGTTCTTCAATTGTAATTTATAACTTAATTTAAATGTCCCTTTCCTGTGACCTTTTTAGAGCAGAATGGCATTGCATCTGGCAGCTCCTGCTCCAGCAAGGCATCCTTTGGCAATTACAGTCATTATGATGTCCCTTGAAAAGCCCATCTCGGTGAGGCTGCATTCAGGCCACAATATTAAATAATTGCAGTCGGTTAAGAACGGTGAGATCCCAGAGCCTTCTTCTCCAAGGAAAAAATTGCTGCTATCTCATCAGAGTTTTACTGAACTGCTTCAAAATCACTGAATCCCAGCCTGGTTTGGGTTGGAATGGACCCAAAGCAGAAGGGATTGTTCAGCCAGATCTCACGTTTATGGGGTGCACCATGGCCAGCATTGATAACACAGCATGGGAATTCCAGAGTTCTCCAGCCTCCAGTGCTGGCTCTTCCATGGGATGGTGACTTGTCATGGACAAATCACACCGCAAGAGGGGAGAGAAGGGAGAGGCAGGATGGGCGTTACTGCCACGTGGCTTGAGCAGCTCCATCTTCGGGGGCAGCAACTCCAACCCACACCTAATTTAATACCAAATGTAACTCAGGCCGCTTCTTTCAGAAGCAGAGCTGACAAATTTCAGTGGGATGTGGATACTCCTTGTAGCCATGGACATCTTGCCCTACTATGAAAAGGGAATATGCTCCTTTTTCATCAACCTTTCCTAAAACCCAGCAAGACAAGAGCTCCAAGTGCCCTTTAGGGTATTGTTTGGGTATCAGGCGAAATCAAACAAAAAACCCCCCAACCTCCATCTCTTCCCCCCATTTCTAATCTATCTGAAGCATCTCAACAGCTGATGCTATTAATGAAGATTAAAAAGCCTGGTATTTGTGATGCAGCAAGGCTGCACACGCTGGCACTGCCAGGGAGCTGCCAAACAGCCCAAAACGCAGCTGCAAAACAGCTGTGGGGTAACACAGGCATGGCCAGTGCTGCACACACAGCCAGGGCAGGCACTTGCCACCTACCTGCAAAACTGACAGCACCACTTAAAAAAAACCTTCCAAAAATTATGAGCATTCTGCGTATTTCCCCAAAACTTTAAAAGCAATCACGGCAGTCCTTTTCGGCCCTTTTTATCTGCCTGTTTCAACAGTTTCTGCAAAAAGACTTCCTGAGTCATCTCACAAATAAAGTGCTGAAGTTTTTCCCCTGAGAGCAAGGATGAGGATGAATGAAAATTGCAAGTGGCCAAATTGTCTCCTGCACTGAGGTGGCTTCAGCCCCAACAGGCCTGGGCAGGGAGTGCTGGCCCCGCAGAGCTGCCCTACCTCGGCTGAACCATGAGCAGCTGCTCATTAACGCTCATCCAGAAGGAAAACTAGTCATAAGAAGAAATGCTAACATATATTTAAATAATTTTTGTATGCTTTCAACCTTGTCTGTAGTTAATGAACAAGAAAATCTGGTCTAAGGGCAAGTTAAAACAGGGAGTAATTTGTCTGGGTGACATCTTAGTTAGGCCTGAATTTCCTTGCGCTGGGATTACGCTGTCATGTTTGTCACTCATAATGACACGTTCCCATGCAGCAGAGCTGGGAGCAGGCACAACAACGCTCTCAGTAAAGAGAGATTTACACAATATTAGCATATCATTGTTTGGCCTCCCCTGCGTGGAGCACTACAGCAGCTTCAGTGGGGCTGTTTTTTCACCATATGAGGATAAATAGGAGTGGCTGGCTCTGATTTCCCCAGCACAAAAATGCCCAAAACCTCAGAGATTCCGTGTTCCACGCTGAGTTTGCACCCTGCCAGCCCCAGACTCTGTTCCAGGCTTTGCTGATGCTCACACTCACTCCTGGATCAGAACCCCAGGCAAAGCTGAACACTAGGAATGAATTATTCCTCTGCAACTCAGTCAAAACTCAGCACAAAGCAGTAAATTAGATCCTGCTTGACCTGGGATCTCTGGGAACAGAGCGGCAGAAGCTCTGACCAGCAGGCACAGGGCAAAAGGATAAAGGAGGTCATGAGTTCCTGGTACGGACACAGAAAGGATCTTAAACCACATCTGATGCAGAATCAGAGTCTGGAGGGCAAAGAGGAGGAAAGGAGGGAGGGGAAGGAACGGCTCCAAGATTTCCCCCAGCTCTCCCTCCTCAGCACTGCCAGGAGCCACAACGAGGTTTGTGCTCAATATTCCACACGTTCCATCTCTCCCTGGATTGTCACATCTGACATCACCTTCCCCCCACAGAGCAGGATGACTTTCTGGGATAATCTTTTCACCATTATTAAGGTGAAAGACTTGCAGGAGCTGCTGTGTCCTCCTCCACCCCTCCCAGTCCAACACCAGCACTCATCAGGAGAGCAGCAAACTCCAAAAGAAAACTTCATTTCCAAATGAAAACTTTATTTCCTTCCTAAGGGTTTGAGTGACAAATCTGGCAGCAAACCCCAACAGCCACACAAAGGAACAGGAGCTGGAATTCACCTGGAATGTTGAGTGATAATCACTGCAGTGAGCTGAGCTGTAAATACATATATGTGAGGTCTGCATGTTGCACTGTGCCTTCCATGATCTTCATTTCTATCTGGTATAATTAACAATAAATCATTCGGGGGGCTTACAGCACCTGTTATTACATAAATAAAACAGCAGCAAAGGAGCTTGTCAAGACTGATTTATGTGAAGTGCTACTCCGAAGTTTATTGGATTTCCATAATAAGAAATCATACCATACCATTTTCTCTTACATTAATCTTCTGGGTTGCATATGATAATTTCTAAACAAAGACACAACTTAGTGCAGGTTAAGAGGCTCACAAATCATTTATCAGATAAACCTGATCTCTGTTAAATAGGTGCTGAACTGAAAGATAAAAAAGGTACCATTTTGGCAGGACAACAAGTGACCCATCTAAACTGTTTAAAGTCAAAAAAATAGGGTCTCAGAAATAAGCCACAGTTTCTTAAAATATCCCTGACAGAACTATTATTTATAAAGAAACTCTTTTCTAGAAAAATTCAAAGTGGACAAGGAAAGCATTTTCTAAAATAGACATGCAGTAGAAACACAAAGAGAAAAGAACCAGAAGAACAAAACCAAAATATTTTGGGACTAATCTAATTTCAGAAGCAAAGCTCTACAAGTGCAACTGCAGATTCCTCGGGCTGCCAAGCGATTAAAGGGAGTAATTAAAGTAGATAGAGAAGCGGTGAAGTTAAATGAATTTTCTGCATTAGTCTTTTATTATAGATAAGGGGAAAGAAATTCCAGTTCCAAAACCTCTTTAATGATTATTGACCTTAACAGAAATTTGAGTCTCTGAGAGGGATGTCAGGGAACAACTCAGCCAACTGCAGAGTGCTGAGGCACCAGAGCCAGGTGGCCTCCATCCCAAGGGAAAGCAACACCAGGAACATTTTCCCTGTGAAGAACGCAGGCATTTGAACTCCAGGTAAAACTCCAGACAACCTGGGCTGAATGGAGGGCCCCAAGGCCAGGCCAGGGACAGCTGAGGAAGTCAATTCCAGCTGGTGGCCCTGACCTGAGCAGCTTCCCACACCAACACTGACTGGGGTCACCTTCAAGGCACCACTCATGAGTTCATCCCTGAACTTCTGCAGCTCACAGATTTGAAAATCAGCTGGTATTTGAAAGGAAGCTACTATATCCTGAGCTACTGCCAAAAAATGTGATCCCAAAATCGGGTTTAGCTGCTCAATATTTTATGCACGCCCTGCTTCAAGCAGCCCAGGAATGGCTGGGAAGGCTCTTCTCCCCGACGGGAATCACTCACCGTGTTGAGGGCATTCAGGGTGGTGTCGTCGCGGGAGGCAGCCACGCAGCCATCCTCTGTGGATCCCCCATCACACATCCCTGCAAAGGCTGCCATGCTCCTGCAGAGTGCCAGGGGAAAAGGGGTCAATTCCTCAGCTGTTGCTGGCTGCACACATCGTGCAGCACACAGATCCTGAATTTACACCTTAAATCGTTCATTTTAGGGCCTTGCTACACTGTGGAACAAGGAGAGCAAAGCAGCACAAATCTGCAAAGCTGAGTCACCTCAGCTCATGGAATAAATCCAGAATTAAAATCCAATCTAATTTGCTTTCATCAATTAGAAGTCTGCACTGCCATAGGAGCAGAGCCTGCTCAGGATTACAGATGAAACCTGCAGACAGGAGAGCAGAGCCTCAGCAGAGACAGCAAACTTTGTGCTGTCATCTTAGTTTTATTGTCAGAAAACCAACTGAAATTGTAGATTCCCCAGTCTCTGAATTCTTGCAAGCTACAAGTAATTTACTGAGACTCTGAATTCTTATGAAGCCCTCCAGTGGGCTTGCTGAATCCACCAGGCAAACCAGAGGAGAACTGAAATGCCAACTGGAGCTCCCAACAGGATTCCCTGAAGGATCCTCTGCTGTCCCAGCAACTCCACCCGGAGCAGCTCCTCCCCTGTCACCCATCCCACACCACTCCCTGCCAGCACACTCTGCTGCCTTTGCATTTTAACTCCCCAGCCACAGCTGCCGGGAGGATGCTGTGCTGGCCCAGCAGCAAATGGGAGCGTTCCTGTCCCAAACTGAACACCTCAGCTGATGGCACTGGCACCCCCAGCACCCCAGAAGGGAGGAGGGAACGCACGTTGCCACGGCAGGGGCACAGCAGGAGGGGGGCTGAGCTCACCTGGCTGCCCTCAGGTACATCAGCAGGTCACAGTCGTTGACTCCTGGCATCCACACCAGCTCCTCGTGCTGGGTCACCGTGTCCCCATCCGGGGAAGGGAACGGCTGCAGCTCAGGGAGCTTGGCCTGGAAAGCAACGAGTTCATACAGACATGACAGTTGTTCCCAATGTCAGGAGGATCCACAGGTTTATAAATTCTCTGGAATATTATGGTCTAGTAGATAGAAGATATCCAGACAACAGGTGGTGAAGGGATTTGTTCCAAGCTTCACAACTTTGAGGTCACTGAGTCACCAATCCCCAACCCACTCCCTTTATCCAGCATTCCTGCTTCAGAAGGGCAGAGATTTTCCTGACAATTACTCAGGGCTAACGCCACCTCAGGCCACTGCCAGAGAAGCCCTTCTGTACACAGAAACAGCAGAGCTTGGAAGGAAAGCATTTTGTACTGCACAGCCCTGTGTGGTTTGGGAGTCCAGGGCCGATGGACAATTCCCCCTCAGCCACAGCAGCCCGTGTTTGTCTCGAGGATGCTGATCCAGCTGCTGCCTGCCAGGCCGGAACACTCGTATGGAAGCAGGCAAGAAGGTAGTTACCGTATGTGTCCCATTCTACATCAGCAAGAAACCCTACACATTTGACATTAAGTTTAAAATTAAATGCTCAGTAAATCATTAGAACTCTAAAGAGAAACAAAGACATTTCCTGAAAGGGAGATAGCTCAGCGAAATGAACACTGGCTCTAAATAAGTATTGCACTCTATCCAGAGACCCAATTAGCATCTTTAGTCATCTACTGCTCTGAGATGAGATAGCTGAGAGCCTCTTCAGAAACAGCTTTTAAGCCCTATAATTACCTCCTATACTTACAACGCTAAACGTATTTGAGAGGCAACATTTATACATAACCAGTAATTACAAGTCACAGGTTCAGATGTCTTTCATGTTCTGCTCTTTAATCTGTACTTTATTTTACTTCTTGCCTGGGAAAATGGAGATGTCATTGAACTTCTCTTCTGGAAAGGGATAAGCCAGCATTATTCCCAACGGGATTTCTGTGAGAGCGAGGCACTCCAGCAACCAGGGGGCTGCACAAACCCATGTACAGCCTCCTGTACCCTTGGAAAATGCTTAATTACTGCAGCTACTCCCAGGAGCAATTTCCTCTTCATCACAGAATCACTGAGGCTGGAGACAATCTCCAAGATGATCAAGTCCAACCTGTGACCCATCCCCACCCTGTCACCAGCCCAGGGCACATCCAGGCATTCCTTGGACACCTCCAGGGGTGGGGACTCCAAACCTCCCTGGTTGTTATTTGCAGCCAGGAGTTGACCCAGCAGAACATTCACTAGAGACCCACTCTGCTCCTCCCAGGAGGTGACTTTTGAGAATTCTGCAGCCCCACAGAACATTTGTGTGCACTCATGTTCCTGCTCGCTGTGGTGACACAGGCAGGAGCGTGTGGGATCTATGCACTGAGGAAACACCACCCCAGCAGCCTCTGCCAGCTCTAACGGGCACAACTGAGGGCAAATGAAGGCACGAGAGTCACCAGAAACCACTGCTGGCACCTCAGGGCTCTGATTCTGCTTTTTTCCCCTTGTGCTCACTGAGAGGGTGAGGAGTGTCCGCAGCCGTTCCCTGCCCAGCACAGCCCAGCAGAGACCCTGCCTCACCTTCCCCAGGACGGAGCAGACTGAGCAGGGAGCACCAAACCCTCAGCCTGACTTCCTCCCACAGCTACAACCATTCCTGTGGCCAAACTCAACACCTCACACTAATTAACAGGCTGGGAAAATCCTCTCAGCGATGACATTTGTCAGAAACAAGGATGAGTGAGAGAACAATGAAAGTCTAAAACATGAAGCAAGCAAGAATTAACAGTATTCTAAATCAATGGACCTTCTTCCACCTTTTTTTTTTTCCATCCATAAATGCATGTGGTAATTATACCTTGCAGCAGGGTGACTAATGCCTGCCAAAATATTAGATGACAATTTGAGATGAAAGTTGTTTTGAAGGTATCATTTGCAGCACTCCTGTTATGACTACTGAAAAGAACACTACAGGTTTAATTGCCAAGGACTTTCTTCCTCTGAAGGCAAAACATCCTTAAGAATGTGACATCGGTTCCACAAATATTTACTTTCACTAGTTATTAAACAGGATTTTTGAGAGGGTCTCAATGAATATTCATCACTCGGATGCAAAAATCCAGCACTTGGACACTACAAAGTCAATTCCTCAGCAAAAGGAGAGGCCTCAGCTCCCAGTGACAGATCTGGCCCTATGAACCAGAGCAAGTTGTATGTTAATACTCTTTAAGAACAGATTATTTCCAATGCTTATGAAGGATTTCTCTCAAATTAGAATTAACATAGCAGGAACATCTAGAGTCTTAACCTTATTCTGCTTCCCAGTGTGTGAACACACTCAGCAGCTTTCTCAACTTCTATTTTAACAATCCAAATGACTTAAAGCACTTCTTTAACTTCCAGCAGTTACTCACATTCCCTCAATCTTATTCAAGAATTAACCCAAAGGCACTTCTGCTACTAAAAATCATTAACATACCAACATCTGACATAGAAAAATCCCAATAAGTGAGCTAAGGAATTCTAAAGAACTCACTAAAGTGAGTCATCTAGAGATGATTCTAAAAAACCTCAGTGTGTTTGTACACATGCAATTTTAAACATCTGCCATCTGAACAGATCAAGAGGCAAAAGCATCTCTGGATATCAAATAAAAACAAAATCCTTACCTGGTGGCTGGGTCCAACTCTGATTTCACCTTGGGTACTGTTCAGCCTCCTAAGATACAAAGAAAAAAACAGCAATGAGAAAGAACTGCAGTAAATGAAATCCAGGGTCGGTCATACAGTGTATTTTTGGTCATTGCATTTCCAGTGCAAATGGAACAGGAGCAGAAATAGCACGAGACTAAGAAAACAAGAGGGGAGATGCTCAGGGGCATGGAGTAACCTATGGAAGGTGTCCCTCGGCAGAGGCTGGATGAGCTTGAAGGCCCCTGCAGCCTGGGTTTGCAATATTCAATCTTACATCACGATGCTCTGACAGTGCCACTCCCCAGGAACCAAATCCACTCCAAACATGAGCCAAAAGCCTCCAGAAAACAATGAGAACACATCAAAATATTTTCCCCCAATGCATATTTTTGCAACACAACTGACACTGTTCCCTTGTTTTCAGTTTATGCAATGAAATGACTGAACCAGGAAATCAATTTTCTATTTACAAAGTTATATATTGAATACCAGGTTATGTTTTTTCAGCTACAAGGTGTCAGAATCCTTCCCTGTGAGGAAGGAAGGGGAAGTTGACAAGAGAAGATGCTGCTGCTCTTCCTTTCCTCCCAGAATTGATTTTCAGGCCATGCCCATCCCTACTCACCAGTGCAAGTGGAGCTCACACCATCCCTGTGTGCAGCTGCACCCAGCGAAGGCTGCCCCAGAGCAGGTTTGTACCCACACAGAGGATCAGCCTGGTTTCAGCAAGAACCAAACATCCCCCAGCTCCCCTTTTCTTCAGCTGCACCACACTGAGTATGATAAGCAAAGCATTTAAGAATCAAGGCTAGAGCATCCTGGAAGTAACAGCAAAGTTAAAAGCAAAGTTTGAGATGGGACTTCTGCTCCCAACTCTTTCTGTGAGAACTCAGTAGAGCTCTCCAACCATTCCTCATGAAGCGTGGACAGAAATATTTCTGCGTCTTTCCATCACCCAGTCACCATTTCCTAAGCATATTCACACCTCAGGGTGCTCCCTCCCCTGCCCAAAAGGTGAGAGCAGGGCTGAGCTGCCGTGCAGGAAGCTCAGGCAGGCTGCTCGACATCCCACTTGGATTTTAAAAGGGCACGAAGCTCCTGGCTCCTCAAGGGCACACAATCTGTTCCACAATTTTTACTTTTTCCACATCCCCAGGAATGGGTTTAGAATGGAAAAAAAAATTCTTGCTATGGAAACTAAAATGCACTGCAGATTTGAAGCTAAATCATATTGGTGGGAGCAATTACAATAAGAATGGAATGGCATCCCGTGTTTATTCGATGGGAAAGGGAAAAAAGGAGCCAACACTGTATATGAAATGTGACACAAAAGCAACTGCTGTAACAAAGCAGTATCCATAGCAACAACAACTTAATATTTCAGTCCTCCTCAGCTGCAGTGGATTAAATATAATGACAAGATGTTCCCTTTGAAAAGTAACCTGTTGCCATGGCAACGTTGTGTTCTGCAAAGTAAACAGGGGCTGGTCAGAAAGGAGCTGGAAGCCAGCGCCGGAATATCAAAAAGGCAGGAGGCTCCTGTGGCAGAGCAGGGCAGAGCCGTTCTGATCCCCAGAGCTCCACGCTCCAACAGCGCCCAGAGCAGCGAGGATGCAGCAGCTCCACGCAGCTTTGTCCTCTCCCTTCTGAAGCAACAGGGGAGGCTGGAGCTTCAAGGCCAAAGGCAGCACCACAGAGACAAAACAGTTCAGAGGTGAGGACGAGAAGGGGCTGAGCACAGGCTGGGCAGAGTTCTCCTTCCCCAGCTCTAGGAAGAAGGAAGGGAGCAGGAAGGCTGGCACAGCAGTTCCTGCACAGTTTCAATGCAGAAACAAGCTTAACCTTCTGTTTGTCACCTGCCTGCTTGGTCACACCAGACTCACCATTTCCACCAATGCTGGCACAGCTGGGGCCTCTGTCCCTGGACCCAGGGCCAGGAAGGACTGGAACACCACGGACACAGGGCCAGGAAGGACTGGAACACCATGGACCCAGGGCCAGGAAGGACTGGAATGTGGCAATCGGAGCCACCACAAAGCACAGCAGAACAGCTTTGGGGATAACCTGGGCTTAGGACTCGCTGTCACAGAATGCCCAGAGCCAGGCAGGATCCAAGGCTGGGAATCCACAGCAAAACTCTGCTGAGGCTGGAGGCAATGGCAAAAGGCACCTGGAGATTTCTGCACAGCCTTGCCCTGTCCTTGCTGTGAATCCGAGTCCGTTCCTTGCCCAGGGAAGGCCTTTGCAAGGAGGCTGAGAGGCTTCTGGAGGAGCTACACACACAGGATACCCCAGCCGCCTTCCACCCCTGACAAGGTGGAATCTCAGTAATCTCAGCTCCTGCTTCTCTCGTGTTTTCCCTTTTACTGCTGGAGTTCTGCAGGAGCCCCGCTCTGCAGTAACTGCACATTTTCCACGCTGCCTGGCACGGGGCTGCAGCACCTCACAGACCCTGCAGCTCCAGGCTTTATCTGCTGTGCCGTGGTCACCGTGCTCTCAGGGCTCTCCCCACAGGCTGCACTCCCGCTGGCTCTCAGGCATCTCCTGCCAGCCAGCAACAGCTCAAAGCCCATGGAAATAACTCCATGCTACCATTAAGGTTAAAAAAGCAACCCACAACAAAACCCCAAAACAAACCCAGAACCCTGGGTCACACCCAGGACAGCATTCTGTGCTACCCACTTCACCACCACCCACCATCGTCCCTGATTCTGCAGATTGAGGTGATCCCTAATGAAATCCAAGGGATGCTTCAACAGAAGGATTTTAAAGCAGCCAATTCACTCAGCCACAAACCTCCTCTCAAACAGTGTTTCTGGTTCTCTTTGGAGCTCTCCAAAAAGGGTTTTCAAAATTAATAGAAACTACCAAGAAAGTCCCAAGAAAAGGGTTTTTTTTCAAAAATCCTTTAATTCAAATAGTCCAAATACCCAAGATGAAAGACCCCTGCTCTTCAGAGGCAGTTTTAAAAACATCTGGCAAGGATCATTTTGTTCCATCTCTAGAGGGACAAAACAGGAGAGAACAAAATCACTCCATTCCAACTTCAGCAGATTAAAAAACAGTTTATCAGGGCCTGAAAGTGACTGGCACTGCAGCCAAGAGCATCTGTTTATGGTCACTGTTGGGAGGCAGGAGACTGAGCCAAGAGGATCTTTAATTTTAACCCAAAATTATCTTATGCATGTCATGTTCATACACTGCACACTTCAAAACACAAAAGGGACAAACACACTCAGGCCACTCAACCTTTAACCAAAGAAATCCCACAGCTACCACAAACCCGAGTTAAATACCTCAGAAGAACAAGTTCCCTGATTTCACTCTTTTCGTATGCAAGATTTTAAAATTTATTTTATAGAAACAGTATCTTAATGCTCAGAAAATATTCTTGCCTCTTGTAAGTTTAAGCTTCATTTAAAACCTGTTGTAACTGCATGTTGTAATAATTACAAAAAAAAAAAGGTAGAAGCAGTTTGTGTTCTGGGTGAAAAATCCAACCTGTATTTCAGGCAAATGAACTTATAAGGGAACATTGCCAGCGCTTGCTCAATCCAAAGCAGGAATGAACAAACGTGTACCAGCACTGGTACCTCCAGAGCAAGCTCCAGCCTGCTGCAGAGGCACCACGGGAAGGAAGGGGAGGCTGCCCTGCACCCTGCGCTATTTGCAGAAGGAAGTTCTTGCACAAGTTTGAGTCAGACAGGAAAAGCTTATACAAGATAACGTTATTTTTTCATCATGTTTATAGAGAAGGGGAAAAAGCCTCCAGAGAGTCCTCAGTGCTGTCCCCTACTCAGAAGGCAGGATGGAGGTGACAATAATTCAGACAGGTTCCTGCAAAGGAAGGAGGTGTTCTCTCCACACTGGAATTACCTGTGTGGGGAATATTTTGCTGGCAGATTCCATGGAGCACCTCTGTAACACTTGTTCACCTCCAGAAAAGGAAGACACCAGCATTTTGATCTTAAGTTCCAAAAAATGAATTAGTAGGAACGACTGCATCATGCAAAGGTTTTTATCTGGTTCCCTGTGATTTTGAAAGAACCAGAATGTTGTTTACAAGCAGCACTTACACTGGTGAGTGAATGTGTAGATGAATTCAGCATGGAATGATGCAGTTTATCCTGCACAGTTTCTAAAACGGCCTGGCAGTACCTCTGCACTTCCCAGAGCAAACATTCACTCTTAAACCAGACTAAAACCACAGCAGCACCATTTGTCCAGCGCAGCCCCAGTTTCTGTGCAGGACAGTGGAACTGGGCAGCAGCAGAGCAGGGAACTTTTCCACAAAGCTTCACCAGCTGAGAGCAGATGCAAAGATCAACCTCTGGGGCTCTTCACGTGCTTGACAACACCAATCTCCAGCTTGCCTGAACAGCAAACACGGGGAGAAGCAACAGCTCGTGTTAAAGGTGATAAGCATGAAGAATGGGAAGCATGAAAGGAGATGGAAGGTATCCCTAGTTCCACCACACACCTGGAAACACAAAGCTCTAATTAAAACAAATTACATCCTAAAGAATTGGAAGGAAGGGGAAAGAAGTAATCTTACTGATTTATGCCGAGAAAAAAAGCTGAAATGAAGGCAGAACAAAGGGAAGAGACTATTCCTCATCCAAAGGACAATATTCAAGCACTTCCCATGATATATCTGCAATTTTTAACAGCTGTTTGGAGTGGCATTAACTCACCAGACCACCTACCAGCAGTCCCTGCACTGGGAGAATCTGCTGGGCATCCAGCCAGGACAGAATGCTCCATCAGGAATGGAATAATTGCAGGAGCACAGCTCCAGGCTGCCCAAGGAGGACGGGGCATTTCAGAGCACTGAAGGTCCTGCTAGCACCAAGACACCTCCCAGCAGCCAGCCGTATCCTACTGCCAACCAAGGCTGTTCTTGAGTTGGTTTTTCTACGGGAGGTTGTGGGGTTTGGGGGTTTTCCTTGGCTGTGGGGAGCAGGGAGCTTGGTTTTCTCTCTGTGTTGTGTTTTTTTTAAACTGAAGTGTTCAGCCTTGTGCACCTACACACAGACCTGAGGAGCTGCTTGGTCATAAACTGGCTGCCCAAGTCCTTCTCTTCGGTCTAGAAGCCAACATTTCAAACCAATGTTAAGGACACAAGCTGCCCTATCCCTGTATTCCTGCGGAGCACTGACACATTCCTGCACAGGAACTCAAGCAGCTCCTTTATTAGGAATAAGAATGTTTCCAAAGCTCAGGCCTATGGAGACACTCTCTAAACTAAGAGGTGATCTGGCCAGACTGAAGTTCCAGGAAATTGAGCTCTGTCATCATTAGCAGGACTTTGCTTCAGCCAATGGCAGAAGTGACCAGTGATCCACACAAAGGAGGTGTTCTTGATTTTCTATGCTCTGCAGATATAAAAGGAAATGGATAAGGGCAGGATACAGACATGGGCATGGCACTGACATGGGCAGAATTCTGCAGGTTTATCCATCACTCATTCCTCAGCTTCTGACAAGAATCACAGACTGCGCTGGGCTTTAAGGAACTGTAAAACTCATCCAGTGCCACCCCCTGCCATGGGCAGGGACACCTCCCACTGTCCCAGGCTGCGGAAAGCCCTGTCCAGCCTGGCCTTGGACATTGCCAGGGATGAGACAGCCACAGCTGCTCTGGGCACCCTGTGCCAGGGTTCCGCACCCTCACAATAAAGGATTTCTTGCTAATTTCTCATCTAAATCTCGGCTCTGTTAAGTCCAAAGCTATTCCCCCTCGTCCTGTCAGTCTGCATCCATATGAGAAGACACTGTCCCTCGTGTGCCCAAGCCCCAGGCACAACCCCTGCCCAGGTGAGTGACGATGTGTGCTCTCGAGTTCCAGAGACATCACTGTGAGCAGCACTACCAGTGCTGTCCCCTTTCAATCCAAACACTGCAGGAACTCCCAAACAAGCTCCCCTGACTGAAGCATCTCCGCAGCCCCAGAGCCCTCGGTGAGAGGTCATCTCTGCAGGAGCACAGCAGGACAGCCCCGCTTCGCATGAGTGCACGCCTCTGTGAATGAGAACACGCTGCAGAATTGTGTTTGCTCCACCAACACACTCAAGTCCTCTCAAACCCATTTCCATTTCGCAGTGACACTGCTGGCTGTCCCACAAGGACCCAGAGCCTGTTGCAACCAGCAGCTGCACCCCGCATTTTATTCCATCAGCCCAAGCTGTGTTTTGCCAGCCTGCACAGCTCTCCCTGAGCAGCTCTGCTGCACAAGGCAACGTTGCTGCAATTCAGATGCACCAGCATTCTCTGCATGGGACTGACAAGCAAACACAGCCACGGCAGCTCCCCCTCCTCAGCACTTGGGGAAGTGTCAGTGGGATCACTGCCCCTCCATCACCAGGAGAACCACCCATCCTCCCAGCAACCAATGGCTGCTGATCCACGACCCTCCTCTCACAGCATCCAAACAGGCCCAAACACTCCCTGATCTGCACTCGGGCAGCGCCTGCAGGGAGGCTCTGCAGCTGCTCAGACCTGCATGCAGCCAGCTCTGCTGAAATCCCAAAAAAACCCCAAACGCACCCAAGCTGCAGCGCCTCGCCCCGTGCCCCCCTCGGCAGGCAGAGACCCTGGCAGTGCCGTCCTCCTCCGGGAGCAGCTGCTGCCGTGCTGGCAGGGCTCTGAGGAACATGCAACAGCAATGAAATGATCTCAGAAACACTGCAGAAGTCACAAACAACAGCAAAAATCACCGTGGTTTCGGGGAGGCCGGAGTGATGTAGCCTACCTGCAGGGGCTGAATGGATCATCCATGACTATGACAGGCGCTTGTGGGTTGGGATGGATGGCTGAGCCCTCTATTACCAGCTCAAACTCTGCCTTTTCCACTCTACCAACTCAAAATGGAGGCACATGCGGGCTGGGAGACCTCGCCGAGCCTGCACTGAGCTTGTGCTGTGACCTAAGCCCGCACGCAGAACGCAGAAACTTCGCCCTCGGACCGGCGGCACTGAGCATGTGCTGTGACCCTCCCTCCTCCTTCCCTCCCTCCCTCCTTCCCCAGCTCCGCTGGGCTCCCCACGCCGGCCCTGCTCCGTAAATAAACACAGCCGGCAGCGGCAAACACAGCAATCAACCCCGGCCGCGGATCCGCCAACACAGCCGGGCTCCCCACGCCATAAATCCCGGCCGGGGATCTGCAAATGCAGCGATCAACCCCGGCCGGGGCTCCGAAAACACTGCCGGGCTCCCCTCGCCAGCCCTGTTCCGCAAATAAATACAGCCGGGATCCGCAAAGAAATCCTGGCCGAGGATCGGCAAACGCAGCCGCGGGCAGCCGAGCCCTCCCCGCCCGCGGGTGGGGATGGAGGCACAGAGGGATGAGGGAGGGATGGAGGCACAGAGGGATGAGGGAGGGATGGAGGCACAGAGGGGTGAGGGAGGGAGGGATGGAGGCACAGAGGGGTGAGGGAGGGAGGGATGGAGGCACAGAGGGGTGAGGGAGGGAGGGATGGAGGCACAGAGGGGTGAGGGATGGAGGGGCCTTGGCTGGGGGGTCCCTCACGGCCAACGCGCCGAGCATAGCCCGGCCCCCGCACTGCTCCTGGTGCGATTCAAGCAGCGACCCTAAAGCTTTCCCACTCCTGCCGCTGCAAATGGCCCCGATTCCAAGGCTCCGAGGGGTTCAGATGCTAAAACTCCACGTTTAACACACGCTGTGTATGTTGGAAAGCAGAGCAGGAAGCTGAGGCACAGAACACTCGTGTTCTCCCTGCCAGTGCTGCAGTGCACAGAGCATTGAAGGAATATTAAATTCTCTGAACAAGCACGTGTGAACACAACGTGAACCCCCGAGGAGCCAGGCTTGACTCGCTGCCTCAACTTCCTGCACCAGCCTTGGTTTGTGACCTCCCTATTTATTTGTCATTTTCAACCACGTCCTCAGGTACCCGTTTACATGCGGGTAACATCCCTTCCCCTGCAGCACACACGGCTTTAAACAGGATACATCCCTCTATTCTCCAGCAACCGAGATGCCTCAATCTGCCATGATGCTAAAGAAGGATAAAAAGTTTCCCAAATATTGAATTTTGAAAGACAAACAGAGTGAGCAAAACAGATCAGACCACAGAACAATCCTTAATTTTTTCGTACAATAATCCAGTGAGAAATTTTCATTGTAACATAGGTGGATACACAATTTCCTTGTTGCTTATACTCTGTTACCTCCCATCCCTTTCTTGGGAACCTTCACCAACAGCCTGGCTCCTTCAATGAACATGCCATAATAATTTAATTGTTCAGCAAATTCCAACTACAACTGAAATATATTTCTGAATTCTTTTGCTGTTGTTGTTCCAAATTAGGTTTTGACCCCTCGAGTTCACAACATGAATTTGAGAAAAAGTTCTCAGGTTCTGTGCTACCCTGAGTTCAAGGGTAAATTGAAATACGGAATTATGTCCTCCAGATGACAATACTACTACTAATACCAATAGTAATAATAACAACAACAACCCTCTTTCAGAGAATGTAAAATGAAGAACAAGAATGAACAAATCACCTTCAGTGTCACTCCTGGGACACTCCTCACAGACACCCCAATACTCACTTAGCTCACAACCACCCAACAAGAACACTCCAGAAGATTAAAAGTAAAGGAACAGCAAATGTTGTGCAGCCAAAACACAAACACTTCCCAAAACATCTATTCTGACATTCACCCAAGCCTTGAATGTTTGGCATTATTTATTTCTACAACACCAAACAATGTTGGGGAGGAGGATTTTGATTCATGGGCATGAAACTGTTTGTAGAATAATACCTGGTTATTTCTAGTTCCAAGCAAAAATTCAGCAGGTTTTTATTCTATGTATATTTAGAGATGTCAGTGTCAGACAAAACTTTATCATGTCTTTATTTACCCCTGGCATCAAAGAAGCGATGGCTGAGAAGATGCCAGCACATCACACAAATGAGCCACTGCCACCAGGGCATTTGGCACACCTGCATCCTCCAGGAGAGCTCAGAGACGCTTCCCCAAGTCCTTACAGGAAAACAGAGCACAAAAGGAAGGACTGGAAGCAGTGGTGGGATTCCATGTTAGTGGAATTAGTCACTGTCAAAGCAGTCACTCCTCTGAAGAGACATGAAATTAATTATTTTCAAGTACTTGACATAAAATGAATTTTCTTTCTCAGCTGGCAGTGCAGGCTGGTGGATGCATCCCACACTCTGGAGAGGCAGCAACACAGATCAGCTCTGCTCACTGGCTTCATTAACTCTGCTCAAGGTGCTAACACTCAGCCTCTACCCTTTAGATTAGCTTAGGGCTTTATTCCACAGTCAGCGTCCTCTCAGTGATGTGACAATTACTGACACACAGTCTGTTGGCTTCTGCTGAACTCTGTAGAAAAAAAACAGCCTGATGTACAAAAGTTATCCCAAAAGGCCCAGACTGACCAATTCCAGACCAGAGAATGAGGAGCACCAGGACCAGGGTTGATATTCCCCAAGGGAAACCAGGAGTCAGCAAGTTCTAAACAGCAAAGAAATGACAAAACCACCTTTCCTTGAGCTCTGTGTCCTCCAGCAACAAAAGGGCCTCGTCCTAGACACCCAACCCCAAGTCTTGGGGATGGTTTTGCAGTCTGGGGTTTTTTCAAGTTGTTTTGCAAACACATAAACACAAAAAGAGATTCTTTGCAAACACATAAATACATAGGAAACAGATTCCCACCACGCTGAGCTGCACCTGAGTGTCCTGCAAAAGTTTTTGGGCATCTTATGCTGAACACAACCCCTCAGACAGAAATCCACCTTTGCACACACAGTGCCCAGCCCAGGGTGGTTTGGTCCCGGATGGATCCCACCCCACACTCCCACACTGAAGGGGTCACTGCAGCATTCAGAACCTTTATCTACAACGCTGGCACTTTCAAACAACCAGGAGCATTTTTCACCTTCCCACACAGAACAAAACACCACTTGAGGAACGCAGATCAGCGTGAAGATAAAACTGACAAACCATCAACAACTCCTCCTGAAAAGTGCCTTGCAAGACTTTCACTTCCGAAAGCAAAATAAATCCGGCATTAGAAATTCGGAGCCGCGTGAAGCAAACACCCAGGTTGGAAATTATCAAACAACCTCCACTGAGCTCCTCCCCCTGAACCTCCTCCATTCCGAGATAAAATACAGACCTGAAGAGCTGGAATTAGGGGAAAAAAACCTGGCTGCAACCAAATGAAGGAAAACCTACTTTTCAGAGCTGGCTGGTCTGAGTAATTAGCTGATCACTAAGTGCTGTGCTTTGTCATTTCATTGATCTCTTCAGGCTCAGTCATTCTCTAATAGCTGGAAGAATTAACAGCTGCACAGAAAGTGGGTTTAAAACTACACTGACAGCTCACAAGAATAGCATTTCACAGGAGAAATCATCCATTAGCCACCAATACGAGCACTTCATTTAGAATCCACACAAACCCAAACTGCACTGGAGTACAGTGACAAACACAGGGGGCAAGGATGGTGCTGAATATCAGAGAGGGGCACCACGAAAACCTCACAAATGGCTTGCCTTGGTGGACTGCTCCTAAGAAAATCCACCAGTGATGTCACAAAAGCACTTTAACATTTTGTATTTGAGTCTGGGATGTTCCCAGGGCTCAGCACCATCCACCACCAGCGAGAAGAGCTCCCAGAGACTCCCCGTGAGTGGGAACTGGCCCCAGGGAGGGAGTTCCACCAGCCCAGGCCCCTGGCTCAGGCACAAAGACGAACCAAGACACTCCAGAATAAAGTAGAGGCAGCCTCATAAATAGGCAATTACAGAATAATATCCCACACAGGGAGTTCCTTCCTAACTGCAAGCAGTTAGTGGCTGGCAATGCCCTGAAGCATAAAGATCCATATCTGCATTAGAAACAGTAAATCTACCGTGGAACAATTCAAATATTTATTATTTATATACCTATCTAATCCCCACTTCAAATGAGACTTTTCTCCATGAGATCTCTGGAAATCAAGGTGCACAGCTAATTGTGTTCTGCCCTGGAAGGAACAATGCACCTTCCAGTGGGCACAGCCCTGGGCCACGTTATTCATCTGTGACAACTGGAGTGCTCGTGGAGATATCCCCCCCCCAGACAACAAATCCCACTTGCACTTTCTGTGTTTAGAAAATCCCAGAAATGGTGAAAAGTGCCATGTTTGGGCCCAAAAAATAACAAAGCTACAGCCTGGTCTGAGCTTTGCTTTCCAAACACAGCTGACCCAGGCTGGCTGAACAAACCCCAGGCAGACTGACAGAACTGTGAAATTAAAGCTCGTGCTGGACACGCCTTCTAAAAAAATGTACTGATTCCCAAAAAAGTTCTTTCTGTACCTCTAGTTTGTTCTAGGCCAGCGATGCATAAACTAGGAATTCCTGATATGGGCCCCTGGATGACTATTTACACATGAAAGCAGGAATTTCCACACTTAAAAACTTTCAATTTGATTTCTTTGAAGTGTCTAAATTTCAACTTTGCTTACTAGAAGATGCAAATATATTTTTAAAAGTATTTTCAGGGGTGTACATTCAGCCAACAAGACAGCCACAAATTCCTATAAAAACTGCAACCTTTAAAAAATTCCGCATTTCTAAGAAGCAGCACATTATTTACCCAGAAATACGCCCGGATGTCAGCACTCAGTGCACAATTTTCTTTTCTACTCTTATTTTTCTCCTGTATAAACACACACCCAGCAGAAAGATGCAGCTTCTCCCTTGCATCCCCCTCCACTCCACCCTCCCACCAGCTGGATTTTAACCTTTCTTGAATAGTTCCCATAGAATTAAGGTTGGGAAAGATCTCCAAGATCATCAAGTCCAACCTTCCAGTGAATACCAGCTCAGGTCAGTGGTGCAGTGGAGTTTAAAAGCCATTCTCACTTACCTTGTCTCTGGATTATAGCCCAGGATGTAGAAAAATGAATCCACTCGTGCCTTGAACTCCCTAGCAGCAAATATGTCAGAGAAATGGGAGATGTTGCACTTCCCTCTGAAAGAAAGAGGAGAAAATGGCATTAGAATTCTAATCTGAATAAGAGCTACTTTAATTAAGTGCCACTGCAATCTGGGTATAAGCCACAGGCATCCTTGCTCTCATAAATGTCCAAAACGTCATAAATACAAGGCTGTTGTCACAAAAAAACATGTGGGTTCTTCCCACGGTGGAAAGGGAAGGAAATCCAGTTACAGAGTCTCAGATGGTGCTCTGCAAACATTCATTAATTCTCCTTCAGCCAGCACAGTCCCGAGGAGCCCAGATTTAATCAGACTAACAAACAACAGCTAGAAATGCGACCCTGACAATCTCTAATTTGCAAAGGTTTACAGTCCCATTATAGTTCCATCTTCCAAAATTCTACAGTTCACATTGTTGAAGTCAGCTTTCTGTTTAGGAGGCTAAGTAAAACTTCACTTTAATGAAAGCCCCAAATAAAAAGCAAAGCTGTGCTGGTTTTAGCAAGTCTGCAATCCAAATTCCAAAGAGACAGAAGTTTCTTCCTTTTATTTTCATACCTGAGAGAGTAAAACACGCAAAGACATATTTTAAAAATGAAAAAAAAAAAGAAACCTGAGGATTTATTAGCTTGTTCTAGCCCTGACTGCTAATAATTTTTTTAATATAGCTTGCTGATGAAGTCATTATCCTTAAGATGAGCATTAAGACTGACTGTAAGGAGCTGCTTCTCATTTCCTGGAGGGTTTGTTGGGCTGTTGGTGTTGCACAGCTGCTCGTGCTCTGTCAGCCCAGTTTGCTGCCCCCGAGTGAATCAGATCAGAAGCAGGCAGAGCAATGGGCCGGGGCTGGGCCTTTGTATCTAAACCTGAGTCAATGCAGTGAACACAAACACAAGGTATTTCTCTCTCTCAGACTGTCAAGCTCTAACACAGATCTCATCTCTCCTCACTTGTCTCACCTGAACAGAGCTCCCTGTTACACACAGGCTGCCAAGGGGCTTATTTAACACCGGGAAAGGTTTGCCAGTTCTGGTTCAAATGGAATAAAAAGTGCTGTTGCCACCAGCACAGTGAGAGGAATTGTTGTTGCGTCTGCAGTGACGCTGCTGAGCAGCCTGGGCACACAGAGCCAGAGCTGCAGAGCTCCCTGGAAACTCCGCATCCCTCAGCAAATGCATCCTGATCCAGGGCACCGGGGAGGCTGAAAAGCCCAGCTCTGCTCCCCAGTCTTTTCAGGGTAAAGCACTTCAAAAAGGCTTCACCTGTCAGCAGCGGCTCAGAGCTCGCAGTGAACACCTGCTGAGGGCAGGGAGCAGCCGGGAGGGGCAAGGAGGAATAAAGCTGGGGCTGTTCAGAGACAAAATCGCTCCTGGCAGCGGAGGCTGCACTGCTGCCCCTGGGAGTGCCCAGCTGCCAGCCACTGACCCTTCTGGTGAACAAAAGGCAGCCCTGGACACTGCCCAGGCCGGGGCACGTTGCAAAGGAGCAGCAGCGAGGTCTGTAAGGGGCATCACACACAAACACTGACACCAGACCTGCTCACTAACACTCACTCTCTCCCTGGAGGCTGACACTGGTTTTCAGGTTTCATCATTTAGAAAGACAGAAAAGGAGCAGGGGGATTTGTTTTGATATTTCACATTAAATTCACATTTGAGAAGTATTCTGGGGAAAGAGATTTAGCTTCCTTTCAGTGATGCACCTGCCAGCTAATAAGCATTTTCCAGATAAGCTGTGTTATCTGTATCGATGGCAGCAGCACATCCTGTTCACAGCATTTCAGACCAGGAGTTTTGCATTGCACCAGGAAGATTTAACAGAGAGGTAAAAAGCACGTAATTTTTATTACACACTTCCAGAGAGATCTACAACTACCCTCTAGCTGAATTTTTCCACTGGTTAGAGCAGAAGATTGGTAGTTACAATCACTGGTTTTATTTCCCAGTTTGTCATCAATTCATTGTGTGTCCAGAGCCATTTGTTTGCAGAGGGCAGAGGAATAATCTCATATTATAATAAATTAGAATTTCATGTTAACCTTTCACGCATCACGACACATCCTGCCTCCTCCATGTTCTCTGCAAGAACACCATGTGCAATTATCCTTCTGTTCATCTTGTACACTCAGAGATTATTTTTCAAGTTTGTTTGGCATACATGTATTTTCCATTTTTATCTTTCTGTTCCTATATTTTCTTTAAAGGGAAGAAAGAACAGAAAGGATGTAGAAGAGAAGTTAAAACACTCCCAGGGAACATTGCAGACACACATTTGAGCTCTCCGTGTTTGAACAGACAGATTTCCAGCCTGGCTCCACCAAGACAGCCAAGCTCCTGAGAGCTGGGCTCCAGCAATGCTGATTTAAAATCGGAAGGCGACCTCCTGTAACTCAGCAAAGGCACTGTGGAATTCCATGGGCTTCAGCACACCACTGGAATGTTCTGAGTTTATAAAAAAAGTCTAATATGTAAATCAAAGACCTTCTCCCCCCAGAACAGAAGACAGTTTGTCTTGAAGTAAGTGGCTTCAGCAAAGTGACTCTGAACAAAAAAATGTCTCCAGATGGCTCTGGTGAAACACCATCTGAGCACTATTATCAGGATGATTATTCAATTTGCATTTTGACAATATCCATGCATGTTTGGCATGCTGAAAATCAGCTGAAAAATAATGCCTTGCTGTGGGGATCTGAAAACACTTGGAGTGAGGGTGTCTCCCCTCAGCCCTGTCAAGGTTGGGCTGTTCAGCCAAAAGCCTGGAGAGAGGAAGAGCAGCAGCCCCAGGGAAGGGCAGAGTGCAGGGCACACACCTGGGCCAGTCCCTCCTGGGCAGATTTCCCTCAGCTCTGGGCTGAGCTGTGACCGTGAAAAGCACTCGGAGAAAAAGCCTTTAATGCAATTTAACCAGGGCAACGCCCCAAGAGCCAGAGCTGCAGGAGATGCCACTGGAACAGGGAATCAGACACTGAGGGAAGGGCAGTGGCAGTGCTGCTGCAGGAACCAGCAATAACCCACACTGGCAATGATGGGAACCAATATCTGCTGATGAACTGGGATTGAAGGGAGACCGCAGGATTACAGCTCCCTTTGGAACCCGAGCAAAAACCACACTTCATGTCTGCAGGAGAGGAGGACAGAGCTGAGCTGGGCGTTCCTGACCCCCCAGCCCGTGACTGACCTGAGGGCAGCAGCGTGGTAGGTGTCCACGTAGTCAGAGATGAAGAGCTCTCGGTTCTTGATCACTGGGTCTGTGATCACCAGCTCCCGTCCCGAGTCTGCCAGGGAGCAAAACACAAACACAGCCCCCATGAGCCATCAGGTGCAGTGTCCCTGCCAGGCCCCAGCCCGAGGACGTTCCTCAGGTGCACACTCTGAGCTGACCAACACGCTGTTCACACGACCAGGGAAGTGTGGGATGTAAGAATTAATGTAGAAGAACATCATATCCATTCTTATAGCCCATTTCTCCTCTGAAGGGAAAGAGCTTTCGGGGGCACTGGGTGACACATCTGGACCACTGCGAGCAGTCACTCCCAGGGCAAAGGAACCAAGGAAATTCATTTGTTCTGGTTTCCAGGATAAGGTTTTGGTTCCTGTGTATGTTTAATGTCAAATCAACAAAGTCCTGACAGCAGCAACTGCGTAGTGCTCTGGCTTTGAGGTAAACATTGATATTCCGTTCAAACACAGAAAATTCTCAGTGTTAACAAAGAGCTGGAAGACAACTTTTTCCATGACTTCTTTCTAATACCTTTGAGGAAGACACAAAAATACTTCTCCACACACATGAGACTGCATAAAAAAGCAGCCATGCTATCAAAAATACTTTTTGACACTGCGCCTGTAATCTCACTGTTAGAAGTCTCAAATAAATTAGTAAGAGAAATGTTAGAGTCATGGAGCTTTTGCTAAGAGCACACAAAAATGTCCTTAAAAAGGGGAACGTGTGCTCAACTTTGTTCTGCCAGGCACCAGAAAGTTGCTGCATTCTATATTTCAATCATCAACTTTTATCATCACGGTTCACCTTGGAGTATTTTCAGAATTTTTAACAGTTGCCTCAAGGAAATTTGCTGGTAAGAACAGAAGCAAATGTTATGTCTTCCCTGGAGGCAAGAGATAAATGACACTGGGATATGTACTAAAGTTTCTTCTGCTTCTATAAAACCCAAGATCACACTTGTTTTTGCAAAGAGAAAAGGGGAAGCTCAGCTCCAAGTGCTTCAATCCATCCCTCACTGCAATATTAATCACAGTGAATATTCATGTGTGTAAGGGAGTATGAGTGTAAAAGATACAGTTCTCATGACACTATGGCAGAACCACAAAAACCAGAAGAGACTCACAATTTCTTCAGATAATTTGGTGCTCAGTTAGTTATCAGTACAGTGTCCAGGAGGCCTACCAAAGATCCAGTGCTATTTTTCTTTTCTATCCTCTCTCAAGGAGAGAATTATTATTAATATTATTACTATTATTATTAATTACTAATAACGCAGCCCAGAACTGAACACTCCCCCTGGAATGCACCTGATTGCAGGCACAGGACACACAGCAGTGACACCAGGCAGGGCAGACACATCACCCAGCTTCTAACACAACCTCCTGCTTCCACGGGCTCTGCAGAAGCGTTCTGGCGTTGTCCAAAGCTGCGCTGAGAGCACAGGCAGGCAGGGCTGGCTCAGAGCCCACTCACCGTTCTCGTTGTGCCTGTCCTGCACCAGGTGCTGGTACACGGAGTCGGGCACCTCGGACTGGCGGTAGTACCACTTCACGTTCATCAGCAGATGGTCCCTCTTGCTCTGAAAAACAACCCTGGGCCATTACTAACCAGGAAAAGCAGACCTCATCCCACACCATCTTCACTCTGAAAAACCCCTGAGGTAAGACCCAAAGGGAGGAAGGCATTTCTGCAGCCTGTGCTGGTGACAGATTGATTTTCAGCCCAGACAAAGGCAATGGGAACCTCGTGCATCACCCTGCAGTTGTGTCCCTCTGTGCATCTGACCAGCAAACCCCAACCTACTCACTCACATTAATTAACCCAAGAAAAGAGGCAGGAATCAGAAAAGGATTGCAGGTTTTGGCCTCATGCAGCATGGTCTTAATCGGCTGATTTTCACAAACAAGAAGTACTTATGGCCAAACATGCAAGAAGGAATACCCACAGCAACATCATTTAGTACAGCCATTCTTAACACTGGAAACCAAGAGATAATAGATTTTTTTCCCCAAGGACAGATGGATCCAGACATAATCATAGACCTTCTTTATTACACAAAAGAATAGGATACTGCATTTCAATCACAATAATTACAGGCTCTGACTGCTCATCAACCTCACAGCAAAATTTACACAAAACTGTCTTCCCCAAATGCTCCTTTTTCACTGAGACTCCAGCCACCAATTTGTTCCTTCTTAGAAGGAAACTGAAGCATAAACACCACTTAAATAGAGAATTCTTAGATCAAGTCAGTGCAGACTCTGCTCAGTTTATGTCTGAGCCCCTCGGTCTGCAATTCTTCCTGCTGCTCCAAAACACTTGAAGAAACAAAGGCCTGAAGGGAAAGTAACATTCTTTTGGCATGAGGCAACTGCGAGTTTGTTTTCCTCTGGACTCCAATCCTCTCGACCCTTCTAAGACTGCCCCTACAACATTTCCAATCCAGAGTTAAATCTCAGGTTAGGGAGGTTCTGCTGACTCTCCCGTGCACCAGCCTGCGTGTTACAGCTTTTCTGCTGAAAAAAATCCAAACCTTCGCAGGAAAAGCTCTTCCTGAGCAGAGCTCGTGTAATACCAGCACACCACTGCCAGTGGCAGCATTGTGCCAGGAAAGCTGGGACCAAGCCACCGCTTCCACACGTGCTCATCCCCAATCCCCAAACCCCGCTCAGAATCACCGAGCACCCCCGGGCTGAGCAGGAGGAACCTGAGCCTGTGCAGAGGCTTTTTCAAGAACACATTTGCAATCAAAGCCAACGAGCTTGGCTAATGCACGGGAAAAATCAAAAGGACAACGAGTGAGAGGCGGCTCTGATTTCTGCTGCCTGCTGTTCAAAAATTGGGGTTGCAGACTTGTCTGTTCTCCTGAAATAAAGCTCTGTGCATCACAGCTTTTATGAACAGTCTCTCTGGATTCTGAAGACAAAAAAGTACAAATAAATAATCTGTTACCCTCTCACTAAGAGTTCATAAATTCTATTAGTGGAGCTTGCAGCGATGATGGGAAACATCAACCGAGCATTTCTCTGCAAATTCTCCTTGTATTTCTCAGCTGAGAGGACAAAAACCCCACTCTTTTGTTCCACAAACCCTGAGAGCACTCTCAGAAAGCTTCACTCCGTGGCACGAAAGCCATTCACATACATAAGGACAGTTCACAACAAACATCAATGCTCTGATTTTCAGTTTGTGCCACTGGAGTCGGGTGTCTTTCAAATAATACAACTCCAAGGAGCACTGCAAAGGAGGCACAGGCACATCTGCACATGGAACTGTGAGGGAGGACTACAAAATACAGCACGGGATTGGGTGGTGGTGGTTTGGAACAGCAGGGGAGGAGAAGGACTGGAAATGTGCACTGCTCTGCCAGGGAAGGTGCTTCCAAAGGGTTCCTTACAAACCCAATCATCACAGGGCTGAACAAGGACCCACACACAAGGAGGGATCCAAGAAAAGAGAGGGAGTTGCCACATCTTGGAAAAAGAAGAGGAGAAAGGCACAGAACAGCACAGGGCTGTCAGCAGCAGGGACAAGGCCAAGGTCAGCACTTACAAAGCATTTCCACACTGGAGGGAAGAAATCAGTGCTTCAAAGTGAGATTTTCCCACTTGGTGCCCTAAGGGACCACCTCACTCTCTCCCACCTCCCGAAAGACCCCTTTTTTGTCCTTCAGACAAAGCAAAGAGAACTTTTTGCTGATTGCCACATGTCCTGGAAGCCCCACTGCAAACACCCAAGCTCCCCAGTAGGCATTAAAAAACTGGAATAGCAGGGGATTACACAAGAGCTTATCAGGAATATTCACAGGTGAACACAATGCAGGCAGGCAAAGCACTGACTGTGTTCTGCAGTATTGTGTCACCTCATCCCTCAGAAATCCCACACTTCAGGAAAGCAGAACCTCTCCATACAGGCTGGAGCTCTGTGCCAGGTCAAGCATTTGACTTTGATAGGGAGACAGCGATTCCCCATGGGGAATGGGAACTCCTCAGCACGGCTCGGTTGTTGCCCTCACTGTGCTTTGTTCCAGTTACTCTGCACATGAAAGAGAACAACAACATTTCCTCCGCTGAAATCAGATTCACAATCGGGAGGCACAGGGCGAGACTGGATTTCAGGAGGCGGGGCTGGACCGAAGGAGTCTCCAGGGCAGTGAGGGATTGCCAAGGCTGCCATCAGGGCTGGCACTGGAGGCTCAGCCCTGGGGAGCCACTGCCTGCACAGCACAGCGATTGCACGGGGCTCCCTAACACACACAAGTGGCTCTTCTGGCACTACACCTCAGGAAACAAAAATAATGGATCTTTTGAAACTACGGAGAAAATGCCTGAAGTTAGAATTAGAACCAAAACAGCTGGTAAATCCAAAACACAACCAACCCAGAAGTGTGGCTGAGCACAGAGCAGAAGCCATGGGCTACAGACACTTCCCAGGCTTGTAACTCCTAAAAACTAAACTCTACTAGGCAGGCATTTTAGATGATTTAGAAATGAGAAGAAAAGATAAACAGGGCCAATGTAAATATCTTGGAAAATTATCAGACTTGTGCTCCACGCTGCTGACAGCTCCCCATGTGAATCATGGAATGCTGCCTATGGAATGGCGCAGTGCCCCCACAGCAACAGAAATATCATTTACAATGAGATGTGCAAGGAACTGTTCACAGAACAGTCTGTGACAAAGATATATTTGGGGCTGGGCTGGTTGGGTTGTGGGTTCTGGGTTTCTTTGGGGTTTTTTGGGGGGTGGTCTGATCTCCTTCTAAATCCCTCCTTTTACCACCACTGGTCATTTTTGTCAAGTTCACTTAAAAGCTTCACTCTGACAACTCTCTTCTGTACCCACTCTCCAACGCGGATGACTTTGTGGGGTTTAACCTGAAGCTTCAATCTTGCTAAAAATACAGAACGTCTGTCAGAGTCTCCCTTTTCACATTTACATCCCTCATTGCACAGAAATTCCTAGACATGCTATTTTGTCAGCCAACTTTCTAAATATGTTTGTCATTTATAAAGCAGGCTATACTCAGAGGTGCCAAGGCGCCAACTTCTGTGGCAGACTATTTTATTTTCAAACCATGTGCACACAAAAGAAGTGTCCCCTACTTCCTAGGGTGTGACTTTTTTTTTTTTTAACACCTTTACATCTGAAAAGCTGCAGACAGTCACATGCCAAATCCAGGCTTGCAGAAACTGCAGCAAGTGCTTTAAATTTCAAGTATCTTTCTGTCAGCTTTAAACGATTCCCTGTGCCACAAAACCACATTCTCCCGTTTAATGAAAATATTGTCTTTTGCTGCAGCACTCACAAAGTGCTCATTTGGGGGTTTTGTTCTTGCTGACATTTTGGGTTTTGTTCCTTTTAACCAGCATGAATCAGTTTTGGACACTGAACAAGAATTAGATGGAATCTGTAAACGGATTAAAGTATCTCAGTTCACAAGCATCTGGTCAACTTCTATTTAAAATGAGCCTCTGCCTTAAAGGGGGAAAAATATTGTTGCAAGCTCTCTTTAAAAGCAGGAATGTCCTGGTTTGCACAGCATTTGTGACAATTCCAAGGTGCCTGTTGTCCCTAGACCACGCTTCAGAACAGAGTTACTGCACACCACAATCCTGATCTTCAGAGATTCCACATTCTCTTTCCAGGGTTGTGACGAACCAAATTGTGCAAACGGCCACAGATGTCCTGCAGATTCTCCCAGAGGGATTTAATCACTGCACTTCACCACTTGCCCTATTTAGATCCATGTTAAATCACAACTCGCTTTGGAAACAATGTGCCAAATGCTGGAGATGACAGATGGGCACGCTGGAGCCAGGGAATAGCAGCAATTCCAGAGACACAAACAGCAAAACAGGCACAAGGAAAAGAACATCTTTCCTTTCCAGCGTGTTTTCCACCATGAAATCCTCCTCCTGCTGTAGAACTGTGTTTTACACTCAGTCAGTTCTGACATTCTGATGGTCAAGGGAGAGGAAAGGAAAAATAAAGACCACTCACATCGGACTCCCAGGGTGGGGGGAAAGCAGAGGGGACACAAGTGATTCTGTCTGGAAATCGGGAGCTAAAGAGACACCACGAGGATGATTTCTCTTCCCTCTCCACAACAGCACGTGTAATTTCACGTTCTCAGGGTACCTTTTTTGTAGGCTGTTTGCTAATTAATTAAGAAAACTGATCAGCTGTTTGTAAGCCAAGCAAACCCCGCCTGGAAATGCAGAGGTTATTACTCCAAATGAATGTTATTTTTGCAGCTTGATTATTTAATTCAGACGCCTGCATAGCAACACATAATTACTCCTTGCAAACACAGAAGCATTGTCAGTGTGCAGCAAGAAATACAAATGTGAAATAAAAGCAATAATGTGGCCACATGCAGATTAATCCTCTGTGCCCCTGGCCCAGAGCAGCCCGGGCTGGGCTGTCCTCGTACCCTGAGCCAACACAAAGCCTGCAACCTTTAAACCTGTTAGTGTTATCTAATGACTGTTCCATCTACAAGGGCTTTTCTAATAGAAACATGCCTTGATGGCTTATCTGGGCACACGAGGCAGGGCACAAAGCAGGGCTGATTGAGCGCAGTAATGGGAGGCAGGAAATGAGAAGCCTTGGGAAAGCCGCGAATAATCGATCAGTGGATTCACTCAAGTGTGAGCTGAGCTGGGAATAAGCTGCCTGGGGTATCAAATATTGCTGTTTCCAGGGTAAAGGCCCATTTCTGTGATCTATGCAGGGGAGAGCATAATTTATTGACAAAACAATATCGGATTTTTTCACAATGGCTTGCGCTTGACATTTTCTGACTGTTTACAGCAAGAATTTTTCTTGTGTCCTTTTTATTCACAAATAAAACTCCTTTTGGAATTCATCAAGTCACCTCAGCGTGCTGGAAATGAATTCAGCCTGGCGTAGGAGTAACTCTGAGACGTAAAACGCATCTCCCACTCACCCTGCCCTGAATGCCAGCCTTTCACAGGTGCCCAGAGCACTGCACCCCTCCAGGGACACACCTGACCCCAGACCCCACAGGATGCACAGCCCTCGTGCTCACTCTCTGTTCACAATTGTCTTTTCTCTAGATCTCTGCTATGTTTTCTACAAAATCTGAAGCAATGCTGTTTGCAGACAGCACCAAACATCACAAACAGGTCCTCTGTGGACTTGTTTCTCACTGAAGGGGAGAGGAAGGCACTGAAGCCCCATGAACACACCTGCAAACCTCAACTCCATGCACACACTGACGCACACATGGAAGTATAAAACAGGAGTCTGCCTGCCCACACCTTTAAAAACTGCAAAACATGGCCAGAATCAGTTTTCCACCTGCCACATCATCTGTGAGGCTGCTCTGTGCACTGCGAGGAGGTGGCCAGGCAGCCCCAGCCCCAGCTCCCAGCCTCAAGGCTTCTCCAAGCCACGAAGGTGGTACCCGCCTTTATCCGCACGCTGACGCCGAGGCGCTGCCATATGCTGTCTCCCAGTGTGGGTGGGTTGGCACTGGAGCTGCCAGACTGCCTGAACAACACAGCCCTGGGCTCGGCAGAGCCGCAGCAGCAGCACCCGCTCTGCCGCTGCGCTCCGAGCACGAGATGTTCTGCTGGGATGGAGGGTGCAGCCACAAGGCAAGGACTGCACACATGACAGACAAAGAAGAATTATGACAGCTGAGAAGCGGGGATGGATCCATCAGGAACTGCAAGAAATAGCACTAAAAGGCTGCCTGAGCCTCTGTGAATTCAGCAGTGAAATCTGCCTCACCAGGATTCAGCACTGAAATTCCTTGTGCTTCAACTACATTGCACTCCTAAGGCAAAGTTCAACAAATTCAGCACATTTTGGCAAAAATCAACTGGTATGGAACAAGTGGTACCTACCAGCTCATAATTTTATTTAGTGTCACTCATATGTCTCACCTTGAACACAGCCTCATGCAGGGTTTTAAAGGAGAAAAAGAACATTATTCATTTCAGGTAATGACTGTAAGAGATGTCTGTATTTAAAACAAACTGTAGTATTTATTCCATAAACTTTCCAGCTTTACCAGAAACAAAGCTGCTCACTGTGCTGAGAACCAGCAAGTCACCTGTTTTCATTTAAGTGAAATACACTTAAGGACAAAATACCCTTAAAATTTCAGTGTGCTCCTAAATGGCAAAAGATAATGCCATCTTGTAAAAAAAAAAAAAACTGACTGGCTTAAAATAAAACTGTGATAAGATCTTCCATGAAGGTTATGGGTCATTGCTTACTACCTCATTTAATCCCTTTGTGGTCTCTTTCTGCTCTGTTTCCCTTTTATGTTCCCTGAATCCCATCTGTGGTTGCCGGTGTGGGTGAGGCTGAGCAGAGGCACAAAGTCACCAGGGCAGCTCCGTGTCCAGGCACCAGGACGAGGCTGTTTAATGACAATTACGGCTGCCAGGGCCCAGGGACAGTGTGTCCACCCCTCTGCTCCCCCTCCACCATCCTGAAGCACAAAAAGCTTCCCCGGCTGCTGGTCCCTGTCCAGGAACACCAGTAGCTGCGGCAGCTCAGGGGGTCTGGATCTGATAACCCTGAAAATCTGGGTTGCCCTCACCCATTCCCCAGCGGGAAGCAGAGCAGGGATGCACAGGCAGCTGTGGAAACTCCTCTGGGCCCATCCAGGCCTCCCGGCTTCACTTTCCCACCCACACCTCCACGCGAGGTGGAATTCCAGGTAACGCTGCACCGGGCTCGTGTGGAAGCTCCTGGCAGCACGAAAAGCTGCTGCTGCCCCTCCATCAGCGCCCCTGTAGGGCACCCATGGCACCCTGCAGGGTACCCACTGCACCCATCAGCGCCCCTGCAGGGTACCCACTGCACCCATCAGTGCCCCTGTAGGGTACCCACTGCACCCATCAGTGCCCCTCCTGCAGGGTACCCACTGCACCCATCAGCACCCCTGTAGGGCACCCATGGCACCCATCAGCGCCCCTGTAGGGTACCCACTGCACCCATCAGTGCCCCTCCTGCAGGGTACCCCCATGGCACCCATCAGTGCCCCTGCAGGGGACCCCCCGCACCCCGCTGGGGTGACATCCNTGGCACCCTGCAGGGTACCCACTGCACCCATCAGCGCCCCTGCAGGGTACCCACTGCACCCATCAGCACCCCTGTAGGGCACCCATGGCACCCATCAGCGCCCCTGTAGGGTACCCACTGCACCCATCAGTGCCCCTCCTGCAGGGTACCCCCATGGCACCCATCAGTGCCCCTGCAGGGTACCCACGGCACCCAGCTGGGTTGAGATCCCAGTGAAGCCATGGAGGTGCCCCCTCTCTGCTGTCACTGCACAAACATCCCAAAACGAGACACACACACACACGCACAGGGGGAGGGTCATTAATAGGCTGTAATTAAAATCACTGAGAGAAGGCACCAAGCACTATTTTTGAGCACAGCATCCCTGCTCACGTTCGCTGCCTCTCCCAGCTCCACTGTGATTGCAGATCCCGCCCTTCCCACAGCAGTAGATTTGGAAGGAGCTGCTGACCTGGAATTGCCAGGGACCCTCCGGAGCATCTCCTGCTGCGCTCCCAGCACACAGGGCTCAGCACAGGCACCAGGAGCCAGCAGCCAGCACCAACTAATGGGATCACAAATGCATTTAACTAATCATTGAATATATGCTCCGGTAATTAAATTCCATTAAGGTTTTTTTAGCATTATGCCGAAGAAGAGCAACACTGAAATGAAGATACCAATCGGGCCCCGCCTGACATTTGCCATTAAATGTCATTTATAGCACATAGCTCAGATCTAATTGCAGCACCAGCCACAGTATTTATCACTTCTATTAAAACAAGCAGCACTCAGCAGTAGGGCTTTTCGAAGCCATCATAGACAGTTTAAATAGATTTCTCACCTTTTAAATATCAAGAGGCCAGATTTGCTTTACCATCGCACTGAGGGGTTTACCTTTGAACAAAGACACACCAAGAGCTGAAGGATAAAACAATCAGGAGACAGTTTGCTCTGCAAACCCAGCCCACAGTTTGAACAGTCACTGCCTGTTAAAATATCACCTCATGGGCAGGGGAATTTTATAACAGGAAAAATTAAAGCACCTCTGCCAGCCGGCTGGGGTTTGAAATTATAAAAAGAAAAGGAGAGAAAATACCCTGATCAGTCAGATCCTGTGACTTGGGTGCTTCACCACAAAAGCAAACGCTGTTCCTATGAGGAAACAAAGTGTGTTTGGAAAATAAATGCCTGGAAAGTGAATGTTTCCTTGTGCAGCTCCCCAGAGGATGTAATTTACTTACAAAATGGTCAGACACTGAAATGTTTACATCCTCCCAGAAACTGCCCCAACATGTGTGTTATTGACCGAGCTCATGTTTCAAACCAAAGCAAAATCAGCTTTCTGCACTTCTTCACGTGAGGGGGCCGAGGCACTGGCTGATCAACAGGGCCATGACACAGCTTTAACAAAAATCCTGCCAGTAATTAATGTGCAGCAACCAGAGCAGCTCATCAAGAAAACAAAGCAGCAATCTTAAAAAAATGTCGATTTGCAGAACACACGACTGTATCTCACCACACTGGGAATTTCTAATACAGATTGGTGCTGTCTGCCCTGGTATCAATAGCTAAATTAGCAACACCAGGCTTTGCATTTTTTCCTTTGTATTTATATGTAAATCAGAACTAAATAAACATACCCCAAACCAGCTCCACAGGCTGCAATCTAATCTAAACCCAAAGATTGGAAAGATGGTGTCCATTCATCTGGAAATAGCCAGATATTGAAAACACTAAAATCAGAAATAACTACACTGACAATAAAAGGGATGCATTTACCTGCTAGAAAAGAAAAAATCTCAAAGGAAAAGTTGGGAGAGAGATACAAACAAAAACCCCCTTTCCTCAGGTGCTGAAAGTGCAAACATACAGACAACTGAGATGGTCCACGAGAAAAGCAGTTCTGAAATAGAGAAATATGGTTTTTAAACTTCTATCTTAAACCTCTAGTCCATACCATGGACACCACGTGCACTCTGGTGTGAATTAAAGTGAACACAGCCAGCCAAGCTAACACACAATTCTAAAGTTAATCATTTGTCTTAGGCCATATAATCACCCCAGCATTACAACTTTAACAAATGAAGCCACTAATAACTTCTATTAAAAAAGTCAAAGTGTTAATTCACTCCCAGGTCCAGCAGTAGAAAGCTTTAAGACCAACCAGCAGTTCCATAAACCACTCACTGCTCACGCAGAACTCAAATTAATTTTCTCTATTACTGGAGGCACTGGATGGAACCCATCAGGGCCACATTCAAAGGCTCCTGACTCCGAAATCCTCCCGTAATGGGAATGAAGGTTGATGCCTCTCCCCTCGTTCTGGGCACCAGGATTTACACCAAGTGTGCCACCACAGCCAGTTCTTCACAGACTTATTGAAAACAGGAGAATTCTGTGTGCAACCAGCACCCATGAATGCAGGCCCTGGCAGGGAACCTTACAAAAAAGAACTACTGAAAGTTATTCAGGGAATTTGCATAAAACTTGGTTTGACTGGTTTAGAGAGAGCTCATGATTTAGATCAGCTTTCTTTTACCAAAACCAGTCTTCTCAGAAAATTGTTTTTAACATTTCCATGAACTTGGTTCTTCAGACTGCTGAGCAAGAGTCTGTCTTCAGGAAAATGAAAGTGCTGGAGACTAAGTAATAAAATTAGAAGCTCTGCCTCTCTGTGACACAGAAGTTAAAGGGAGAAGCCTATTTAAATCAATATTGAAGCCCATATTTCAGCTGCCTGCGCAATTGTCTGCGGTTCTGGCTGTGCCACCTCCCTGGGAACCTGACCCTAAAAGGCCTGGAGCTCACTGAGTGTTCAGTGCCTTGGAAAAGTGAAATAAAATATTCATGCACTGGCACAAGCAACACTGACAAATCCAAATCCATTTCCCAGCACTTGAACTGGTGTAAACTGTAGCACTTGTCCTACAAGTGCTTCCCAATGAGCACATAATAAATTAATCTGTAATATACCGCAGTATTAGCTCAAACTTCAATATTTACCCTGCCTATTTCACAAGCAGCCACGCTCCAGATGTGCTCCCAGCTGTTTGTTTTCCTGGCCCAATGTCTTCAGTAACAAACAGCCCCTTGGTTTAATCATCCCCAGTCTCCAGATCAAAGATTTATGGTGATATTTCACCACAGTTAATGGAATTCTGCACTTCAGAACGTGAAGTTTTCAGCTTAAAGGCCTAAAGCAGCTCAAAACTCCAACAGTTCATGTTCTCAGGGTGCAGCAAAGCCCATGAAACCACACCTGAAATCAGGACGCAGTTTGCAGGTATTTCCTCACAAATCTGCCCCAGCTGAGGGAGGGAAGCCCTAAATCCCAGTCCATGCTGGAGATCATCATCCTGGATCCAGGGCACAGCACAGGGAGCAGGAATCCCTGGGGCTGTGAGAAGTTCTAGAATAACAAAAGGTGAAGCACTCACTGCTACATCAGAACAGGAAAACTGAGACCAAATGGCAGCTCCCCTCTTGGAAAACATATTTCCCAATCTTTTCAGCGACAGACATTGCAAAAAGCATCCAAGGGAATACCTTCCTGCAGACTCCCTGCCATCCACTGCAGCTCTGTCTGATATTCTGTATTCTGCAGCTTCTGCCTCGCAGGGTCCTCGGGTTCACACATATCAAAGCACCCAATTGCCTTTTCTTTTTTCGCCTTTTTTTTTTTAAACACGAAGAATATGAAAGCGCATACTGAAGCTGGTCCTTGTTAGCAGACCCATTTTCATCTCTTTAAACTCAAAGAGAGCAATTCCCTTGAAAACTGTCACAGCATTTTCCCAATCCATAAAGAGGAAGTTCAACAGCCTCAGGTCACTAATCACGACGACGGGAGATACAGAGCATAAATTATGTCTTTCTATTGCACAGCAGTGAAATATATATATTCTTTCATCTTACTTATTTGATTCTCTATAAACTGAGTGTTTTAGACGTGTTTGTAGTCTAAAAAGGATGTTTGACAAATAAAAGAGAAGCACTTTGTTGTTTACGAGCATTCCTCACGTGAGCTGTACTAATCTCACACGCAGGTGGATGGACAAGAATTGCTTTACACAACAACATAACTGTGTATTTTCCTGAAGGAAAAGCTTTAGTTGAAGTTTAAGAGTTGCTTAGCACAAGTTTGTTGGTTTTAATAATTTGCATCACTTTTAACCTTAAAATGTGCCAAGAAACAAGTGAAGGGAATATGATTTAGAGACCCCCAGAAGTTCTGCTTAGAAAGCAGAGTAGGATGCTTACACGCTACTAATTTAATTAAAGAGTTATTTTCCTTTTAAATACCCTCTAATGGCCCAAAACGAACTGAGGCTGCTTTAAAATCAATCACTTTAATCAAAATTACAAGTTCAAATTCTCCATGGATTAGTGTTCAGCAGCTGCAGTGTCAAAAATGCACATCCATCACATTGCTGAGCCTTCCTGGCCCCGAGCCCCGGCTCCATCCCCACAGAGGTGAGCGCCAGGCTCCTGCAGGGAGCAGCCCCAGCCCTGCAGGGAACCAAATCCAGCCGGAGAGCATCTGAAGCTCTGTGAGACAGTCACAAGGTGGAGCTGACTTGAAGCATTTTCCTAAATGGCTCCATCAGTCCCTGCTGAATAAAAGGGGAGATTTTGCCTTTCCTGCCACTCAGGCACAGCACAGGTATTCAGAGAGCTTCCCCACGCCTTTCCCTTCCACATGCCAGCTCCTCTGTAGCTCCCAGCCTGCTGGAACACTCATCTTTCCCAGCAGTTTTTAATCTTTACACAAATCAAGCCCTTCTGGCACCGTGTGGTTCCAAACCTGAGATCCACCCAACCCTCCCTGCCCTGCCAGGGCACAGCTGCTCTGCACAAGGGTCCCACTGCAGGGCCAGGGGCAGCTGGCACTGGACATTTCGGGTGTCCCACAGGCTGCACTGAGCACTTCACTGCCACAAGGGCACTAAAAGCATCACCTCCACCCTAAGGAGCAGCTCCAAGCACATCACTGAGGGATGGCAGACACACTAAAATTCAGTGACCACAGTGACATTTCATGTTCCTCAAGGAAACCGTTCTGAAAGCAGGAAAACAAATTTCTTTAATGAATTATCTTCACCAGCTCACGAAGCATAACAATGTGTCTTTGGAGGCTGAGCAGAGACACAAGAAATCTGACAGTGCTCAAGTACCCCCAAATGACCAGAGAGAAAATTTCGACTTCAATAATCCTAAAGGTCAGAAGCATTATTAAACATGACAGATGCTCTCACTATTCAACACCAGAGGACATGGCTAAATTTATTCTAACTCCATTTTCTCTTGCTACATAAAACGCAGCTAATGTACAATTTGATACTTTTTTTTTTTTAAAAAGCTAGAGATAACATTTTTTTTCTCCATATTTTCCAGCTGGCACATGATGATTTATTTAGCACTCAATTACCTCAGTATCGGTGTAGGAAACAGGATTACTTTGGGTAAGGAGGAGGAAACAAGACAGGAGAAAGGTAAAATAAAAAGCCAAAGGTGGTGAAGACCACACTGCCATGAGAAAGGGCTTAACGAAATTTAAAATGCGGGCAAGTCAAATATACAGGAGGGTGTTAATGAATCCCATGGCTCCTGTATCTACACTCCACCCCTTGCTGTTAAGGATGTTCTTATCTAGCACTTATCAGGCACAGGTCTCTGCAGATAACACAGCTGGGAAAAGCAACGCAGATTTCACTCCACAAGTGGTGCATCCCTGCTTTCCCCTGAGCCCCAGTCACACCGGGCCTGGCTCTTCTGCTGATGCCATTTGTACCAACTGTGCTTCCTGCTTCTCCTTACAAAATCAGGAAAAACACCACGATGGCAATTTTGCCACAGGAGCATGGGATTTCACAGCCAGCCCTGCTCCTGTCCCCCTGCAATTCCTCAAATGCCCCTTGCTGGTCGCCACAGAGCCCGTGACCCTCTCTGCAGTGCATGGGAGCACTTTGCTGATGTGCCAGGAGCTCACAGGCAGCGTCTGCTCGGATCAGGCTGGGCTGCTGCGCCCTACCCTCTGCAGGCTGCGCCCAGGGCAGCCCCAGCATTGCTCCACAGCCCTGCCAGCCCAGCAGAGAGCCCAGCAGCCTTTCCTGGGGGAGAATAATCCCCAACAGCCTCCAGACAGCCTCCGGTGCTCCTGTGGCCACAAGCCAGCCCCGAAAATTCCAACTGCTCAATGCCAAGTGAGGCAAAACCAAACAGGGCAACCACATTAAAAAGGGGGAGGAAAAAAAAAAAATCAAAACAAATCCCCTGTGGATTATCCTGTGGGGTTTTTGTTTTGTTTGTTTGGGCTTTTTTTACGCAGCCCCTAAGTTGTAAGGTCTGGATTGTGAATGCAAGGATCTAGGCCATATGGAAGGAAATGGAGGCAGAGCTGGATTCGAGCCCTAAAAAACACACATATAGTCGTAACCTCCAGCTGCTTCATCCTTCCCCTGAACAATGCTGCCATCTGTTTTAAACCTCCAAATACGAACACTCTCTCCCTCTCCAAAAGACAATGATGTAATTGTGACATAACACTGCAGCTACAGAAATTAATTTAGTTGCATTGGTGCATTACACTAGCAAGGCTACTCGGAAAAACAAAAACAAAATCCCAGAAAAATGCTAAACATCCATTAATTGACAAAATAATGGCACTGATAAAATTACAGATCTCAGCCAGCTCTGAACAGAGCGTCTCCACGCAGCCATAAGCACTCTGGGAATGCAAAATATGCTGGTTTAGCTGCCTCAGAATGGATGGTTCCTGCTCCTGCCTTCCTTCAGAAGATGTACAACAAAATAAAAAGAATGTTGCTCTATATTTCAGCCAAGTTCAGTGAAACTCCAGTGCCCATAAATCCACAGAGCAGCCTCACGCCTCTCCTCAATTCTGAACCCTCACCTGACAGACATTGCAAATCCCCTGCTAATTCAACAGCCTGAAAGCAGCACTTAGAGAAGAGTCTGCCACACAAAAAGAATTTATTTTCACACAGACGTGACAAAACCAAACCTCACTCTGCACCACAGCTTAGTAGCTGTGTGAGAATTCAAAGTGGCATCTGGGTAATAGCAACCAGAAAAAAACACACAGAGAAGCATTGTAAAAAGGAGGGGAATTATCAAAATGGATTCATATGCATCTGGAATTATTTTAATACAAAATGCCCAGCAAATCTCCCTGCGCTGCTGACAAATCACCAGCTGAGGTAAATCCCAGATAATGAAACATTGTAAGGAAGGCTCTATTTAATAATTTAGCCCCTGTCAAGGAGTTTGTATTGATTCTTGTTTTCAGCACAGGGAGAGAATGTTATCTGCAGCCTCACGGCTCAGTGACAGCATCAGTGGATTTAATCACGGCGCAGCTCCTGCCATGCAATCCTTAAACTGTCACCTCTGATTCTCCATCATTCCTCGCCCCTTCCTGCAAAGCCCCTGCACCCACATTTTCAGACTAATCTCCCACCCCACCCGTGCCCCACTGTAATCACAGCAGCACTTCAATCTGCTGCACATTAGACATAAAAGCCAATCTCATTTGCAGGCTAAATTTTTTATTTTAAATAATTCAGTGCTCCTTCAAACGTCTCATTCATCTGGCTCTTATTAGCAAGGCTGCTCTGTCCCTTAATAGCAAACGGAGCTGTGCTGAGGCAGAACTGAGCAGCCACAGGACAGCACTTTCAGTCACAGAATCATGGAATGGTTTGGGTTGGAAGGACCTCAAAGCCCGTCCAGTTCCACCCCCACCATGGGCAGGGACCTTCCACTACTCCAGGTTGCTCCACGCTCTGTCCAACCTGACCTCGAAAAGGTTTAGCAAAGATCTGGAGGAGGAAGAAGATCTTTTTGCCTTTTCTTGGCTGTAGAAGGAGAGATGAATCTGGAGAAGCAGAAAAGAAAATCTATATTAATCAGCATTTTTTCCACTCCAAAAAGGAAAGGTCACGCTGCCTCGGAACTGGCCAGGAAAAATTTGCCACAAATTAATTCAGCTGCAGTTCAGGAACAGAACATCAATTCATCTGCAAACAGAATGAGGCTTTTAAATACATAAATGCTTGTGGCTACAGAAACCTCACCCAGATATTTGCATGCAAAAATCCCAGCTCCTGTACCAGTGCAGAGAATAACAGATGTAAATGTAACGTGTTTGCTAAAATGCAAGGCTGTATGCAGGAGGAACGCAAAGGAGAGGAAGCATATACAGCACAGTTTAGAAAAACAAATGTCTTTTGATTTTTTTCCTCCTTTATTCCAGGTGAGATGCAATACTTTCCACTTTATAATCCTTTGGATCAGAGCAAAATGATCCCAGAGGCCCCCACAGCCAAGGTCATCATATACAGATTTTCTATTACAGGCCACTAGCAGCATTTCACAACTGTCTTTTTATGCACTTCTGCCTTTCCATGCAGACTATAAATTGTTACAAGGCCCTGGGGCAATCCAGCTGCATGCTCCATTCAAATCAGGCTTCAAGGAGAAAGCTCCACAGTCAAGATGCTTCAATCAAGTAAACACACAGGCACAAAGGGCAACTGCATCACAATTAATAATGTTTCCCTTTGTATGGCAAATTCAGCGTTTTTCTGGTTTTAAAGTTTCCCTCTGATGCTCCGATTCAGAGTGTGGCCATTAGCATTTTAAATGCGACATCAAATTAAGTCAGGATACGAGAAAGCAGAAACGCTGCTGAAATCCATCTGCTGGTGGGTTCTGGGCCCCTCCGGAACACAGGAAAACCTTAAAAAGGCAATTTGGACTTATTTATCCAAGCTGGAAATTCACACCAAGAAAGGTCTAAATGCCAGGATCAGAGGGCAGGTGTGCAGCTCTGCTGTATTTGTAGAAATGAGCTCGTCTCCTGCTCAGCCAGGGCCCGGTGTTGCAGCAGCTGCATCCCCCCTGGCTGTCCCTGCTCACCCTGGGGTTCTGCTCTTTTGTTTGCTCCACATCTCCCTTCACCTCCACTCGCTATCCCAGCGAAAACGCAAACAAACTGCTTGGATGAGAGCTCCGCTTTCTCTTTCATTCTACAAGTCAGGTCATCCTTCCCCTTCAGCCACAAGTGGAGCCGGAGCTGCCTTGGTTTCGGCAGGTGAATCAGAACTGGCGTGGCTGATGCTCAGGACCATTTTCAAACCAGCACAAGCTTCCTCGGCGTCAGGGCAAGGCTCAGGTGAGCCCCACGCCGAGCTTTGTGCCTTTCTCCCCAAACACCAGCTCCTCCTCCCTCTGATCTCCACATGCAGACAAACCCCTTTACAACAGACACAGCTCTGGACTACTTTTGATATTTAAATTGAGCCTTAATCAAAGCTGGATACGCCTGGGTTTAGATGCACTACATAATTAATATATTCATATCTGAAATGTAATTATTACTGTTGCATCATATATTTAAGCCAACAGCTGGCTATTTAAGGTGAGGAAAACAGTTTTATCCCAATAAAAGGATCTTGTAACAAACACTGCAGGTTTGGTTTGGTTTTTTTCTCGCTCACAACCACTCCTGAGGAGGCAGCTTCACCAGGGGACGCCCCAAGAGTTTGGGACGAAGTTCCCAGTCTGAGCTCTCTGCACAGAGAGAGCTTTGCAGAGATTCTGATGGGCTTACAGCAATATTCCTGTTGGATTTCCCATCACACCATGACAGAGCTCTCCCTGAAGCAGCTTTAATTGATGTTACTGGGGAGCTGTGGGGTTATAAAGTGTCCCTTAACCCACCGGGCACACCCAGGAAGCGAATTTCTGCACGTGTGTGGGATTTTCTCCAACAAGTCACTCAGCTAAGTTTTAATCATGTGTTTTTATCAGCCAGAAGTAATCACAGCCAACATTTTAATTAAGATAAAGAGAATGGACGGAATTTTAGGACTTGTTAAGCATAAACAAAGAGATAAAAGGAAATTTCACTGTTTATAATTCTTTGTATTACGATCAGTGTAAGGCTTAAACTACAAAAGAAAACCATTAAATACTACTATTTAATAAAAAACCCTTTAGCTATGAAGCCATACCCTCAGTCTGAAGAAAATACAAATCTGTTTCTTCATATGGCCTGATCTAAAGAGAAATTCAGGGAGAATTTCCACTTTCAAAACACAGTTTCCTTTTGGGGCCAGTGGGGCGGTGGGTGGAACGAAGCAGCAAGAAGTGCTGGTGTGTGAATGATAAACAGGACTGGCTGAGCAGATCCTTTGCTATTTCCTCCAGAAATTCCAGATACCATTCTTGTGCCAGAAACGCAGGAGATCAAAGGGATTTTGGCCAGGTTTGATTAATTCTTAGCAGAGCTTAGGCTGCAACTCAGAGCCCACAAAAACAGGATAAGTAACTGCAGCCAGGCTCTCTGCTGAAGGACACAGAATGAGTGAAGATAGGATCAGTTCTGGAAAAATTAACATTGGGGGGGGGACGAAGCAACATTTGATTGCCAGCTCCTCATTCCAGAGCTGGGAAAGTTCAGAACTGCAGGGCTGCAGAAATCCCCCCCTCACTCCCCTCCTCTGCCAACCCAAACATGACTCAGTCATCCCTGCTCTGCTGCCTTGCTTTGATCAAGGTATTTGTAGCACCAAAGAGTATTTAAGAAATACTTCGTGAAGCCTGTAGATTTTTAAAATGTTTGACTCGTGCCAAATTAAAATGAACAAAAAGTATGCTTCCCTAACTTCCTGATGAATAGGAAATGTGTGTTTCTGACAGCAGCAGGCTGCTGTGGGAACAACTGCATTGTTAAAAATGCACCGGTACTATTGCAGAATGAAGGGAAAAGCAGCAGATTGACATCCAGGAGACAACTCCTGATGTAAACAACCTGAACATTTTCCCACAGAAAAAAGATAATCAGAGAAACTTATGTTTTTTTAATGCACCGAAGCATTAACTGCTTCCATTTTATTGACTTGCCTCTGTAATTTAAACCCCAAGCTGTAAGATTGTTCTGGAACAAAAAAATCCCCAGTAAGCAAACCCTGAATCCCATGTTAATGATCCCACTTCTACCCTCCTATGAAACACAATTTTCCTCCTTTTTAAAGCTGTTCAACAGTCATTGCCAGGAAAGTATTAAAGCCACATTACTCTGCCCTTTTACAGGCTTTACCCACCTTCCAGCTTTCCAATTATATTTTGCTGTTTCCTTTTTCTAAAAACAGTATTTTTAAAGTAACTGCCATTGCAAGCTGGATAGCACAGGCTTAAACTGGGGAAAGAAGCGCTTCCCAAGGGAAAAACAAGGTTAGAAAAGTTGCTTTAAAGCTCATCATGACCTTGCACAATCCAGATTTCCAGAAGACCACTTGAACCCAAGCACTGGCTCAGCCAATACTCCAGCTTAACTGAGGGCAAATATTGAGTATCAGCAACAAAGAAGGAGCTGATAACCAATAAAAACATGTAAGGCAATAAAGGAAACTCAGATTTAATCACTGCTTCACCACAGTTTGTTCCTAATCAAAGTCCTTAAGAATAATCTGGTCTTGAATCCTGAAAGAGGATAGTATTAATCCAGAGAAAATGAATTAGCACCAAAAAGAGATTAATAAAATGTTCTGGGACACAGACAGCACAAAATAACCCAACCAATAGGGGAAAAAATCTTATAGTATCTTCTTTTCAAATACAGAGACTTGTCACATACTCTTCTGAGAGACAACAGCAATTTCACTTTTAAAATGTTTTTAAGTTCAATAATTCAAATTGGTGAAGTGGAGCAAATAAAGAAAAGCATCAATGGATATCCCACCTTCTCACCTGACCTGCCACCCCATCGTTTTCCATTAAGGAGAGAAAGAAGCTGCACTTCTAACAGCCAACATTTACAAACATTTCAGTATTTGAGGACAAAAATAAACCAGAGGATTTCCAAAGAACTCCTCAATGTTCTGCAAAATTCCAAACAATACCACCAATTCCAATTCCAAACCACCAGAACCAACAAAATAGCACAAGAGCTGCTGAAACCTTAATCTGTGTTTTTACTTCTTTGGTTCCTCCCTTCCCAGCAGAGCTGCCCTGAGGGAGCACCTGAAGGGCTGGGGAGGAAGGGGCACCCCCAGAGATCCAGGTCCAGCAAGGGCATCCTGCTTTTCCAGTGGGAGCAAACTCCGAGGTGGAACAAACCCACCCTGCACAGGGCAGGCAGCTCAGCGCTCCACTGCAGAGAGAACTGATGTTCCCTTCAAGCACCACACATCCTTCTCCCTTTGGAGAACACGTCTGCTCCACTGCCACGTCATTTTTATTTAAGCAACTTGTCTCTGTAGGCAGCGGGGGAAAAAGAATTATCCTTCTCTGAGCAAGGCAGGATGCACAGGAATCACTCTCCATTACCATCTTTCAATGCTTTCCCACCAATTGCTGCGGTTTCCCTCCAGCACAGATGGGTGCCCCAAGCAGGTTTTGGGACAGCAGCGTTCTGGGAGCTCACACTGCTCTGCAATCCGGCTTTTCCCAAGGGGTTCTGCAGCTGCAGGAAGGGGCAGGGCATTTCTCAACCCGGAAGGCAGAGCAGCTCTCCTGTCACACCCCTGGTGCTGCTGCTCTTTAGCTCCTTCCCCAAAAACACCTGAGACCATCAGCAGGTTTTTGGAAGTGATTTTGAAGGATGTTATTGATCTTGCAGTTAAGGCAGTTCTGGAGCAATGGCAGAGCAGAGAGGAAGCACAATTGAAGTGCCGCTTCTTGCTGACAGTGTCCCTAAGACATCAATCATATTTCACTTCTCAATTCCACAAAGGTACTTCAGGAATCGCTGAAAGCTTCGAGGGATCCAGGACCACAAAAATGGTAAAGACAAGAGGATAAAATGTTATCCCTGGCAGTTTCCGACACGGTTAAACTGGATTGATCAAATCACGGAACAGCCCCTCACATGGCCTGCCTTAAGGCATCGTTTGGTTTTCAACTGAGACACACCTAGAGAGCTCCTCCAGCTGCCCTCAGTTCTGGGCCCACTGCTGCGGCTCTTCCTGCCCTGCTCAGCTCATCCCAACACAACAATTCCAGCTCCAAGGGATGACCAAGCTCTGCTTCACACGAGGCCACACAGCAGCAAAGAGCAGGATGGCAACAGAGACATGTCCCAGAGAAATCAGCAGTGAGCAAAGCTTCCTCAGCAGCACTCGATGGCCGCTGGTGAAGTGCAGTTGTTGCTCAGGAAAGGCGAAGAGCTGCTTCTCTAATATAATTTTTAATAGAACTGATTCATCTTAATGTCAAGAGAAACCTGTGATGGAAGGATAAACTAATGCATCAAAGTACACCACTTTACCTGCCAGAGCCGCTGAGCTACAAAGAGAAGGCACAGAAAAACAGTGGCTGCTTTCTCCAAGTCACAGTGTTGAGCCCCTGGAACACAAAGCTGCTCTGAAATGATATTTAACATCTGCTGCTGCAGCAGGGGGACTTCATCGGGTTGTGAGTGATCCGGAATGCTAAACCAGAAAAACTGCCAGACTTCTTAGAACCAGCTTCTAGTTCAGCAATAAACATAAAATCGTCCAATTGTGATTTCGGATCTTACTGGAAAAAGCAAGTTAAACCTCAGTTTACTGTAAGAAGGAAACTGAGTGGCACTTTAGTCTCAGCCCAGAATGGCCCTCAGCACCTCTCACCCTGCAGGGTGATGCCTGTGTGGATCACACAGCATTGGCTGTGCCATGTTTAACTCCCTCTTATTTATCTACAATGCAAGTTTATGTTCTTGTTTTCATCAGTAAAACACCCCCGTCAACTCCTGTACCTGAACCACACCTGGAACCACAGGAAGCATAAGGTAAGGCTCACACTCAGCCAAAAACTTTTATTTTGTGACAACCAACATGATAATGTATTTAATTAGTAGGCGACATTTCAAAGCTGTTGACTTTAACTTCCCTGCTTCACTTGACATATTTAGCTGAAGGCAAAAACGAGGCTGTTTTCCTGTTGGTATCTCGCACTAGAAGAGAAATCAAGTGTCCTTTCCACTGTTCATCCTCCCTTTCCCCAACAGGAAACCCAATAGCCACACACACACTGGGGATTTATTTTAGCTGGTATAATCAGCATTGAGAGGTTTTTGGTTTTGTCATTTGTACAAGTTCCTTTTATGCATTGTGTCAGTAAGAAAAATAAAATTAACAGAGAAATTCAAGAACTCTGAGCAGGCAAAAGTAAACACAGAACAGAGACACTGTTTCCACGTCAAAAACTATGCAAAATTGCCGGCAACCCCCGTGCCAAGTCCTTTGCGAGCTGAAAATAAGCGTAAAAAGAAACCACTCCAAAAAAACCTAAAGGTACTAAAGCTGCCATACACTTCCCGCACAATCTTGCAAAGAGCTTAAACATGTGCTGCAAGTCCAACGCTGACAAGAGGCTGCAGCTTGCCTTGTTCATATCCTGAGCAATGAATGCAGCTCAGCAGGAACTCATTGCCCAGAACATCAACCACGCCACTGGAATTCCAGGCAGACCCAGGAGCACCTGCTCATGGGCGAGGGAGGCCCAGCTGGGCCTTAACCCATTGCCAGATCCTGCAAACCACAAACCCAACAAGTCCCTAAAAAAAAAAAAAGGGGGAGGAAGAACGGGAGGAAAGAGAGAACAAGGCCACACGTGCCAAGCAGCACCGGGGACATCAGCACTGAGGAAAATCTCCTTGATCTCCTGTATCTCACAGAACAGATTGGAAAAGCTTGGAAGAAAGGAAGGTTTATTCTGGTAGCAACCGCCTGTGGTGATCTATGTCTGTAGACAATACATTGATAAGGAGAGTTTATTATGTGCTCAGGATTCAATAAAGCAATAACACACAGCAGGATGAGCAGCAGGAACAAATTCCCAGAAGTTCCCCAATATCCTGCTCACCAAGCACTGCCAGGCCCCAAAGAAGCCCCTGAGCCCCGAGTGTGAGCAGGCAGCAGCAAAGGGAAGGAACAGACTGAACCTCTTCAGAGTGCAGAGTCAGATAAAAAGGGGCCAACCACAGCTTTAATTTGTTCTTGCACAGGTCCCTGACTTTCCATTGTTAAAGAATGAAGTGCTAATGGGTTCCTAAACGCTATTTTCTATTTTTCCCAATTAAACCGGTCACCTTGGTCTGGTGTCCCTGTCAGTCCATGCTGAGCTGAGATGAAGAAGCTGCCGCAGTCACAGAGCTGTGCTAGCTAGAGAGGGCCAGAGGTAAAGGCACAGCCAAATTAAAACTTGCCAGGAAAAATTTAACTTCCTGAGCCACAATTTCCTGAAAACACTCAACTCAAGGTTCATGGTTCTGCTCAGCTAAAAGTGACAGGGATCACAGTTTGATCTCCCACAGTGAACTGAGCCTGCACCAAAGACAGAGCTCTGGTTTAACACAAACCAGCTCCTACCCCAGAGAGTAACGATTTACTCACGAGGAGCTACAGGAAGGGATTCGGGCTACGAAACATCACCCACTCTCTGGAGACTGGGGCAGGGGAAAGGAGATGTGAAAATGTTCCTTACCAGTTTGAAGTCTTGAATGCTGCAGATGAAATAGGGCGTGTTCGGCCGACGACTTTCGATATAAACGCAATCTTTAAAAACACAAGATTTTAAAATAATGGACATTAACTTCTGTGCCTCCAAGACAGAACATAAAAACAGGATAAATTCACATACAGCTTAAACTTTGAAAGAACCACCATTTCATTTGCACAGCGTGTAATTTATTCTGAGTGTGATCTAAAAATAGAAACTATTTATGATGATAAATAAGGGAATTAACTGCATAAAAATTAACTTTGATTTGAATAGACATTTTGCTAGAGAAACAAAAAGAAAGTCATTGAAAGACCACTCTGGATTGAGTTAATAGCAAGGACCAGGTCACAGCCTATGAACCAGACCAAAATAAGAGAGGAAAGTAATCAGATTTTTCGTGGTCAGCTTGCCATTTCAAACCAAGCACTAACATATTTTCTCTTCTAATTGTGAAGAAAACCAAGGCAACCAATCATAGATGAAGCACAGCAAACTTAAATTAGATTTACCTCAGGGAAGGCCTGGGCTTTCTCGAATTACATTTGACAAGACAGAAACACAGTAATTATTTTTGTTTGCTTTTGACAACTGGGCTCTCCAAGGCTGCTGTAACATAAGGTCTGTTGTATTCAAAACAGTCTTGGCAATAACTACAACAAAAGCAGTGCCCTCGGAATGAAAACACTGCAGGGATGGGAAAGAAGTGCCTGATTAATGATCCTGACCTTGGAACTCAGCACACTCACACCCAGCTTGCTGAACAGAAAGCTGCCAGCCCCAAAGCCACACAAATACTGAAAGGACAGTCCTTGTGTCCCCTCTTACACACAGAGAAGGAACTGCTGTTGAAAACCCGGAAGAGACAAAAACCATCACTGTGCTAGGAGGGATTTTCCATGAACTTTTTTATATTTCTACAGAAAACCTCCAAAATGTCACAGTTTTGTAAGACACATTTCAAAGCACATTGATACAGTTTGATTCAAAACAGCTTATTTGGAAGCTCCAGCAATTTCACCACATCCAAGTATTCCTGCACCTCTGGCTATCCCAGATTTCCCTGGCTCATCATTCCACTTAGACAAGGCTGCACTCACTCCATCAGCTGCTCAGGATCCCAGCTGAATCATCCATTTACATCCTGCTCCAGCACTCATCTGCACGAGCTCTTTCAGGATTCACTGGGGAATGTGTATGAAAAGCTGCGAGATTCCAGAGACAGAAAACACCACAACTTGCAAGATCTTTTTTTCTTGGTATCTCTGTTCTGCAAGGCTCATTTTCCAGAGTTTTATCAGGCAGCAGGCAGACCAAACAGCCAGGCATCCCTGTGAAATGGCTGGCACACAGAGTGAGACGAAGTAGCATCTCCTATGGATAAAGCAAACGAGCTGCCTCACTCTGCATTGCATTTCAGGGAGGCACTGCTGGCTGCCTGCCAAGCCCTGAAACAATGATGACATCCAGTTAAGAGTCTCCAAAGCAAGAGAGGCCACACAGATAAGAAAACAAGTTTATCCAGGTGCACAGCAATGTTATGGCTGATGGAAAGTGCAAAGATGCACCCCCAAAAAGGAGAATATTTATGGATGCACTCACATCAGCAACTCAAAACTCACCACAAAGAGCAATTCCTTGCATTTACCAGAAATCCAAACGGCTTCAATGGGGACCCAAGAAAAGGAAAACTGCATTATCATTTTTCTAATATGCAATAAGTAAAATTTATGTGCATAAATAAGATTTATGCCACTGAAAACTGCAGGACAGCCTCATCCTCACCCTCAGCACTCTGGAATGTGCCATCACACCCTTTTTTTTCCACTGACCACACACTGCTGGAACCATTTCAGCTCTACCTGGCTGCACAGAGCTGCTGCACAGGCTTACACAACTTCAGTCAAGTGTAATTTAATTTCTTCTACTGAAGGAAAGCCATCCTCACATGTTCCTCATTTACCAGGAAATGAGAGCAAGGACGAAGCCAGCACAAGAGAAAAGGTCACGCTACAAATTCCCGCTCTGGCTTTCTCCACAAGTGACATCCCCACGTCAGCTCCCAAACACCACAAGTTCAACATCTGACAGACCCCAGAGTTTCGCAGTGACAAACCAGCAAATGCTCCAAAGGGAAGTAAAATAACAAACAAAATAAAAAATAAAAGGGCTTTCCATAACCTTTGCAAAACAGAGCAAGGAAATCCTGAGCTCCCTGCACAGCCATTGGCTTCCCTGCCTGTCTGCAGCCATGAGTGCATTGCTCACTTCCCTCTTTCGTGTAAAACGTCCCACTGGAGATGAAGCATTTCCCCGACACATGGTACAGAGTCATTATGCCTTTGGGCTTGTGATATTCACCAGATGTGCCCTAGTTCTGAAGGGTTACATTAATATTCCCACACTAAAAGCTGCTTTTAAAATTAGAGCTTCAATGCATGGACATAAAAATATCTTTTGGAAAAAGACCCCAAGCACCTCCATTTTCTGAACCTTTAGCAGCTTCAATGCTGCTGTTTTTGTTGTAACCATCTTCACAATTAGAATCCTTTTGTGTTTCACCTAATGAGTCAACACTTGCATCATCCAAGAAACCAAGCCGAAGGCTCTCTGCACAGCACACACTTCCACAGGGAAGATATTCCTTGAAAGCCATGGTCAAGGAATTATCTCCATCTCTCGCCATCCGATTTCACCAGGCACAAGCTCACTCTGCATGTGTGTACAGACGTGTACAAACCCTGGGTACAAGTTGTGCAATCGACAATTAAAGGATATTTACGACCCAGAATTAAAGAATATTTACGTTCCTCCATCCTGGTGCCTAAAATTAAAAGGCTCAGTGGTCCCAGTGCCCTGTGCCAGCCACTGAGGAAGCCTGAGCAGGCAGCCCTGGATCCTCCTCCAGAAACAGCTGTGCCTGAGCCAAAGCCAGTGGGAAGCCCAGGACACCCCCAGTGTCTCAGGTGCTCCCAGTTAAATGCCACCATCCCTCAGCACCCCCCAGAACAGCTAAATGTGATTAGGAGCAGGGTGTCAACACTTACAGATCATTAATGAGCAAGTGGTACCTTTCAAAGGATCAAAATCAATATCTGCAGCATTCAGGGAGTTCTAAATGCTGAAATCCGAACTTGCCTGCATTCCAAGTACAGGAAAATTGCCAAACCCTTGAAAACAAAGGTCAGGAATGGAGACAAGCCTCTAACAGCAGCGCTACATTTGGCACCACGGTTCAGTGGCAAGCACAGAAACACAGTGAGGGTGCCCTGGGAATGCCAAGCACGTGGTTTGGAGCAGAACAATATTCCCTCTGACAGGTAGGGAGCTGTGCTCTTGCCTCTCTTTCCCCCATATGGCTGACAACAAACAAATTGCCAGTCTGATCTCTTAGTGTCACTTCCTGCTGAGCAGATTTCAAGCAACACTGCTGGCTCCTTGTCAGGGAACGCCGAGCTCGAGCCCTGCTCTGCAATAAATGGTTCAACCAATTTACTGTGTTCAGCTGAAGCTCACAGGAGTATTCCCAGTGCCTGGACTACAGTTCTTATTTGGCAAATGATTTTATTATAAACCAGTATCGTAGTGAATCCATTTTCTTTAAGGGGTTTTGCTGCTGTTTAATGGACTGTCAGTATAATTTAGATTTCATCTATTTAAACTCATTCAAGCCTGGCTCCTGATTGTACAATAAATGGAACATATTTCTATTCAACAAAATTAATGACAGCTAATTGTACTCTGCAGTTCCCAATTTCATAAAAGCAACTGTTCTGCAGCTCAGGCCCCCAGCTACATCATTTCCCACACCAATTATTTTCCTGCACTTTTCAAGCATTTCCACAACACCGCACAGTTCTCCTTGTAAGGTGCATTCACACATCTTTCATTAACAGATCCGATACAAAGCAAACACGTTTTTACAGAAAGTTGTGTCACCAAAAATGCCACACTGAAAGCGAAGACACTGTGGATGGCTCCTCCTGTCTTGGAGTTGTTTTTTCAATTAAACACATGAAAAGGGAGGAGGGATGGGAATAAGAAACCAGGCTGATAAAATAAATTAATTAAATAACCAGTCAGTCTAAAACTCCTCCTCTAGCACCAGATAAGCCTTGCTGCACAGATGCCATTTGTAACAAGCTTTTTCTGGCCTTTTAAGGCCACAGAAAACTTTAGCTGGAGGTGCCACACTTGCTGTCAGTGCTTCTCACTGATATCTCACCAATACCCTGTACTCACCTGTCTCCCAAACCTCTTCATGGACACTCATTTCTAAATGAGGGAGACACAAAAGAAACAGCACCAGAAACGCATCACATCACTACATGACCTCACCTGACGTACACAGCCTCAAGCACACCAAGAGGGCTCGGAAGAGAAAACTCTACTATCCCTACACCCATCACAAACACCAAATGGTTGCTTAACTCCTCTCCCCTTTGCTGTCCTTCTGATAATTAAACTGTAACACACCACAGCACCTCATCAAAATATGAATGGGCTTTATTTGTGTAGCCCTCAAGCAGAAACAAAGTACAGCCATTGCTATTCCCCTCCTAACTGACCCATCACTTCATCCTCCTGACCAGAAACAGAAAGCAACCCATGCGACCAGCTGTTGGTGCAGCCCAGAACAGACACATGTCTGGAAGAGGAAAATTAAATGTGTCACTTGAGTGAGGATGATTTTCACTGAATGCTGTGTTTCCAACAGCGCGCCCTCAGAGCCTGTGGAGATGCAAACCCTGACACTCCTGAGTGAGCTCCTGTGTCTCCCCCTGACACCTGCCTACCTGCAGGCAGCCACTGAAAAATTATCTTCCTTTTCCAAAATCAGTATGTATTTTCTGGAAGGAAAAATATTTTCCTATTGCTTAAAATTTGTAAGCAGCTCTGAGAAGCCCTTCCTAGAGAAGGAATCAGTGCAGCAGCTGTGAAGCTGATCTTCAGCAGAAGTGTCTTTACTTTGTTTCAGCACTGCTGTGGCACCTTTTTTCCTTCATTTTAAAGCCTAATAATCAGGCTAGTATGGAAAACTGACGGTGCAGCCAGGTGTCCGTGCCAGACACCCAGCCCTGGGCACACCCGGCCCCTCAGAGCTGCTCTCCACCATTTATCCACATAGCCAAACAAAGCCTGAGGAATCCATTTGCCAGCTCAGCCTTGATCTGCACTTAAGGCTCCATCTGTCAGGCCCCAGCAGCTGCCCCGGCCCCAGCAGTGCCTCCCTGCTCAAGGAAATGGGAACTCAGGAAATGTCTTTTTTCATGCACTCTGGCTCATGCTCCCTGTTTGTATCAACAGCAAGGACAAAAGTTACCTCTGTGCATGAGGAGCTGCTCTGGGCTGTTGTGCAGCCTTAATTATTTTCCACATTTAATATTATTCACCTGCTCACCTGCTCGTTCAAGGCCACCCCTCTCACCATCTCCAATCACTAATTACCAGCCCCGTGATGTCCCCTGCACACAACAAAACCAGCACAAGCTTCAGCTGCAGACTGGAACAGGCTGTTCCTGCAGCCTGCTCTCTGCACACTTCAATCAGCTTCAAAGAAAATCCTCCTGTGATGTTTTCATGCATTTTGTTAACCTTCCTGACATGTTAGAAGACTCACCTACTAATCCAGGCCTTTTTCTCTAATGTTTTTCTGTCTTTTAATTACCAAAGGAGGAATGGGCAAAGGATACATTTGTTTGCGTTGAAACAAGAGTTTTAAAGATAGTATTTTCTAAAAAAAGATTGTTAAGTTTTCCTCACCACTATTCACATACGCAGTAAAGTTGAAAACAGTGGTGGAAGTGTAAAAAATAAGGGAACTTTTATAACCACATTACACAGCACAGCTCCTAAGGTTATTCCTATTTACAGCAGCTGAAAGTCTGTCACTGAATTATTTCAACAATCTACCATCACAATGGTAACAGACTTTCAAAAGAAGAGCAAAATACAGATTGCATCATCCTAGAACACATGCTCAGATCAACTGTGGGGCATCTGAGGGAAGAGAAGACCACACATGCAAAAACATACATCTCCATGAGAAACTTGGTCAACCCACACAACAAGCACAGAACACAACAGTCTCACCAAAGACCTCCCAAAATTACAATGCACAGCTGAAATAATCGTTTCTTTGCATTTCTTCCTTCTGCCCAAGCACCAAATTAAAATTAAAACTTCCCAGAAAATAATTAACTTTTCTCCTTCCAACTTCAGCAGCCTAAAATACACTTGCCAGAACTTCAAAGCTTATAGAAAAAAATCCTGTTTGTATTATGTGTATTTTAATATTGAATTCTGGCATGGCCACTTTTCTCAGCTGATAAAGCTGTCAGAATGAATAGAAGCATCCAGAAGAATGACAAACACATGGGGCAGTGTCAAACACAAGCCAAGCCATGTCAGAGCATGAGCATTTCAGTTTGTGCACTTCAGTTTCACCAGATCCAAAGACAACCCATAAATAGGGAGGGAGCACTTTCGTTTGGTTCTTGTTTTCATGTTTTTATAAAGTTCATGAAGGTTTCTGGATGAAAACAACCATTTCAGCAATTTCCTCAGTTACAGCAATACCAAACAGCAGCACAGTTTCAATAAAGGCATAAATAAATAAAGGCAATAAAACATAAACAGTTAATTACACCAGCAAGAACTAAAATTTAGAATCTGTAGGTCCTTGCTTGCTAACCAGCTTGCCAGTGGATTTTAAGACCTGCAGACTCACACCCAACATGACCCAGCATCTTCTGCTGTTTCCTCACGGTGACAGAGCAGCCCCTGCTCACTGGGAGCTGTTCCCCAGCTCATCAAGTGCTCCCTTTGAAAAGGGCCCCAAGCTCTGCACCAGAGCCCATGCAAGTGCGAAGTATGTAAGATCTCCCTTTGTTCCACCCTGTGACAAACTGCACTCTCCGTAACCATCACCCTGCCCCTCTTCTGCAGCTTCACACAGACCCTGGACCCCAGAGAACAAAGAACTCCCCTGGGAGCTGCAGCAAGATTTTGCTGGGAGATTCCAGTGCAGGGAGAGCAGTGCATCCCAGCATTTCATTCACCTTGGCTTCCCTCCTGCTGATGTGCTGTTTATATAGCTACTGATGTCACTGCAGAAACAGATCCTCAGCAATCCTTTTAATTCCTGCAGATCCTTTTAAATGTTTCTACGTAGGCAAAGCAAACAATATTGTCCCCATCTCCAGGTGACAGCCTCCCGCTTTCGCCAGGCTCCAAACCAACTCAGACTTTCACCCAGCCAAGGTGTTCCAGCCCAGCATTCACCGTGCCACCACAATGACCCTACAGCAGCACCACCATCCTCACTACCAAGTTCTGAGGCTTTAATACAGTAACAGCCCTTCCTGAGGTGGACTCTGGCAGAAGCCAGGGGCATGGAAGGGAATCAGTCTGCACAGGAGATGGGAGGAAAATCAGCATTAAATAATCTAACTGAAATCCAAGAGGAGAAAAAAAAATATCCCTCAGTCTTAACACAATTCTCTTCTGTTATCATCACCTTACACTAAGGAAGCCTAAAGCAAATTTGAATATACACTGTGCAACAAAAATTAGTGTTACTACAACAGCAAGGTGAGGGGGGAAAAAAAAAAAAAAGGAAAACCCCAGAGATTAGATTGGGAAGGAAATGCGAGGGTGCCTGTGGAAACTGAGAGGACAGATGGGGAACTGGGCCAACAAGCTTTTAGGACAGGCCTGTGTGATTTCCAGCAAAGTAGAGAAGATTAATTGCATAGTGTTGTCTAAGCCCTACTCAGTTCTTTTTAATGCATTATTTAAAGCTGTGCACGCATTCATTATATCTATGCAAATTAATAAGAGCAGTATTTACATAGTAACAATATAGTGCAACCTTTCACTTGAAAAAATTTCAGTGATCTTGATTATCTGTTTATTTAGAGTTTATTTGCTATTACTCCAATACAGCTGCTGAGCTCAGCACAGAAAAAAAGTAGTACTAAGTGCTGGATTAAGTTCTCTACAGCAATGGGGTAAACACAGAATGAGATTTTAACCAAGGACTTCACAGGAGGAAAATGCATACCTTGAACTTTCATCCATATCAGATGAGAGTATTTAAGAGAAAGAACCAAATGATTGGAAAGTATTTCCTTCCCTTAAAGCCTAGAAGACACGAGCTGAAGACAGCGATCCCTTCTGCACACACCTTTAATTTTCATCTTTCTAATCCTTGCTGAGTTTCACTAATTTAAACTCTCTAATCCCTCTCAAAAATTATGTAATTTGCACCCTTAGCTACAAATACACCTCCCTGTATGTAAGGAGCTGTAAGAGCTTCTTCTGTAATGGATGCTAACATTGGTTTAGAACACATCAAGCACAGGAATGTGTATTCGAGATCTCGCTCCTGATAAGAAATTACATTTTAAATCAAATTTATAAATGGGTATATTCAGTTAAGGTTTCAGTCATGCTCAGGCCCCTTCAGAGCTGAGCTAATGTTTGTTCTCATCACTCTCAGCAGTCTCCAAGACAAGTTTTACAACAGCACAAAGAGCCAACAGAACAGGAAAGTTTCAATGCCAGGGTACATCTCTTACGCTGATTACTATTAACAAAATGTAAAATTTATTAAGCAGGTTTTTAATTTACAAAACAATTAAAACTATCCCAATTATCACAAGTACTATGGCTTTCCTTGTTCTTTCACTGGACCACCTCCTCCAGATCAGCCACAGCCACGCTCCATCCCACCACAGGATAAAACAGAGACCACAAACTGATTTCCCATCTTCGTTTTAAACAAACTCTTTTTGCAATAAAGCCAGTGTATCACATTGTACTCCTGGGCCCACACAACAGCTGTTCTCAACAGATTCTGAATTATTTTTCATCCTCTGACACTGAAAATAAGATTGCCACCAAAGCTGACGCTTCCGCAGGCTCCCAGTTGCTGCTGCTCAAAAACAAATATTACTCAGCCACAAGCTCTGACACCAAGGCAAAAACAGCTCCTTTGCAGTGATTGATGAAATGAGTCGAAATTGAAGCTGAAGCATTTCACGAGAGAAGCTATTCTGACTAATCTGGGTAGAGCTGTGTGACAAGCAGACTGCACCAGTGTGCCATGGAAGGAGGAGGATGGAATGCAGCACCTCCCACCTGGAGCTGCAGCTGGAAATGCCCCACACACACCATGGCACTTTGGAGCACTCACAGCCACTAAACCTGAATGCAGCACTTCAAACATTGCCATCTGAACTCGGGAGGGTTTAGTAGCTGAGCTCTTCAGCACCTCATGGAAAATCAGACAAGGTCTGACCTCATGGGTTCCCCTGTTTTCAGTTTGAATGCATCTCTCTTTTGCCCCAGCAGTGTCACCACAGCTCTGCACTCCAGGAATATAAAATTACCAGGCCCTTAAGGCAGTGCTTCCAACAGGGCAGCCAAACACAGCCACGGTTTGTGGGGGAACAGACTGCATGCAGAACTTTTTTGAAGTGTGCAGATGGACAGGGAAGTCTGTACTCAAAAATGGGGAACACACAGAGCTGAGTAATCTCATTTCAAGCACAGTTTGATGAAAACATTCCCTGGCAGCAGCTACAGGTTAGACCTTGAAACTTTACATGAGACCCTAAAAACTCCACGTGAACTTGGCAGTAATTAAGAGGCACATGCCAGACACCCAGAGCACACTGCAAGCTCCTGGTGCTGTCCCCAAAACGTCCCTGATGCCAACACTGCTCTGCCCAGCAGCTGTGCACAGCCATCAGCCCTTAATGAGGGGTGAAATCAATGGAATAACAGGAACGAGACCCTCATTCACCTGGTTTATATTTCACAGAACACAGGAGCAGAGCTCTACTAAGCACAGATTCCCAGAAAGCCTTGCCAGAAAGGCTGGATGATGTCTCCACATCCCTCGAGTCAGACCTCGAGCTCAGAGCAGGGCTCGTTCCAAAGTGGGAGTGAAGCATTTAATGCATTATCCAATTTCGTTTCCGAACTCCCAGGGACAGAGATTCCATATGATACACGAATAATTAATGCAGTAGAAAGCAAAAAGGGTGGCTCTTTTCCAAAGGGGAGCTAAGTTCATTCCCACAAATCAGATACCACAGGATACAGCCAGCAGCTTTCCATGCACATCCACATTTGTCTGCCATGGAAAGGCTGCAGCCTCCCCCCGGCCAGGGATAATTTCAGTGAACAGGGAGCACTCTGTGCTGGCTGCAGCCCCTGCCTGGCAGCTCTGGGGCACCAGGACTTTCAGAGGAAGCACACAATGAGGGTTTCTTACCTCCAGGCCTGTACACGACATCATCCTCCGTGATGAAGGACGTGATCTCGCCGTTGTCGGTTCTCTCGTAGCGGGACTTCTTCTTGGGGGGTTTCTTTTTGCTTTTCTTGGTGGACTCCTCTGTGGTGGCACTGTTGTTGTCGTTGTCCTCGTCCTCGCTGTGGTCGCTCTCCGCATAGTTCTTGGCACCTCCCTCCAAGGTGCAGCTGCGCCGGGGCCGGGAGTTCTCGCTCTCCCTCGCCTTGTCCCTCTTGTCCCGCTCCTTGTCCCGGTCTCTGTCCCTGTCCTTCTCTTTGTCTTTGTCTTTCTCCTTGTCTGCTGTCATGATTCGCCACGTGCCTTCTTCTGTCCTCTCACGGCTGGGCCTCCGTGAAAGGTAGACAGTGAGCCTGGGCTTCAGTCTTCTGAATTTCTCACTCAAAGCCAGGAAAAATTCAACCACTCCAACAACCCCAGCGTTTTAAAAAGGTTCTTGAAGAGGTGAGGGGAGAGAAAGAGGGAAAAAGCTCATGTTAGTATTCAAAATCCTTTCAATTCCTGAAAATAAAAATTAAAACCAAGTAAAGCCCCACATCCTAAAGCAATTCAGCATGAAAGCACAAGCAGTAAAATACAAAGCAGCCTTTTGAAGACTTCATAGAAATGGTAACTTCAGTGCCTGTACACGTTTGAAGCGACCTCCATCCTCAAAAAAGATCCCTCAACTCCTTAAAAAAAAAATTCTTCTGTGCACTGCAGACACGTAATAACTTCTCAGATGGGAAATGCTCACTGAGAACAGGTGTCATTTTATACCTGGAGCTACCAGGAAGCACGCAAGTATGAAAAACAAAACCCATAAAACATTTAGGAAGTGACAAGGGCAAAGAAGGAAGAGTATCCAGCTTTTATCTGGAAGCAAATGACAGAGTTGAGCAAATGGCTGTATTGTTTTGCATCTCACCACCACTCACAAGCAATGCCCTACAAAGCTGGTACAGGGTAAGGGATGCCATCTGCCACTTCCAGGGCAATCTGTTAGCAAGTCCTGCCCCTATCCTGCTTTTCCAAAAATAGAGCTAACCTGTAATCCACAGATTACAGGAATTAATTAATTGAAACCAAACCAAACTGCGGTAGTTACAACTGCGCTAAGGAAATCTGCTTTCCCATATATGAAAACAGGACCTTTCATGAAAGAAGGGTATTTCATAAAGGAAGCATTCAACACACAAAGGTAAATTATCTTTTTTCCCTAATTCACCAATAATGCTGAATTTGCCCACATCCAATTCCTAAATTTCCAGGAAGCTACTATGTGGTGCAACTTGAAATTAGCCCACGGTGTAGAATGTGCAGTCTGAAAGGCTGAGTACATTGATTGTTCATGCATTAAGCTTTTGAAACCACATCAGAGAAGGAAAAAGGCTGGTTTGATTTTTGAGAAGTCAGATGAGGAGTCACTGATCCCGTGCATTGGAAATTCCTCCAGTCCTACACAAATCTCAAACCACAATATTCCTGTCCCTGTCGACTGCTCCTTGCAGCACTGGAAACAGCAAAAGAGAGACAAATTGCTTTTGCTGCTGCAGTTCAGGCTGTGCCTGGAATCTCTCAGGCATTTCCTGAATGAACCCATCAGCCGGGTAGGAAATGATGCTGTTTGCTTTCCCCTCATAGCAGCTGCCATCGCTCTGATAACACACAGGGGGATCCACAGAAACTCCACTGGAGAACACCACAATGAACCTGTCAATTGCCAGGGAAGTTGCAGGGAATGGTGATAGCAACGGCCTGCAGGGATTCAATAAGAAAGGTCTTAAATTTCCAGAGGCTGGGGAATTCCCCAGCAGCAAAGCTTGGGTTTTTTCTATTGCTGTTCATACAAAGATCAGTGAAAGGATCACACCCCTCTTCTGGCACAGCCAACTGCAGCACAAGCACCTTCCATTCACTGGCAAGCGCAAAATGTCTGGTTTTTTCTTTAAACCATTTCCAATTAAAACAATCCCCATCAGTCACCACGATATTTCATTATTGGGGATTGGTAGCAAACGACAGAAAGAGCAGGTTTGAAACCTGGCCAGCTACAGGGCTTTTCCTTGAGGCATCAGGATGAACAGCTAAGAAAGTGCCGAACACCCCAGACCTCTGAACATAAAGGAAGAAGGATTTTAAAGTTCCTTCTTAAGGACAAATAAAAAAGTTGATTGGTAACTGCCAGATAATACATCCATATTTATTTTACCTGCATCTGAAACAGTCTGAGCTCCACCTCATATTGTCTAAGTCTCAAGAAATCAGAGCTGTGCAAACAATTCTGAGAAAGCCACGATCTCAGTGCAGGCTGCTCCCTGCTAAACTTTAATTTGAAAGCCAATTCCAAGTGAACCATTTGACAGCGCTGGAGTCTGTCCTGAGGTCGACATCACATCAAACCCAGTGACCTCCACATGCCTGGCGGGTAAAGCACTTTACAAAACTCACACCCCAAATGCACCTCCCCCTGTCCTGCTTTTCCATCCCCATCCTGCCATGAAGCACAGCAGAAGCCTCCAAGCACCAAGGCTGACGCTCTGGGCTGGAAACACTGATGGACCCCAGTTCTCCCATCAGCAACCAGGGACCAACACTGCAGGATTTAACAGAACTGCCCACAGAGCTGCAGGTTTAAGTCCTTGCTGCTTCCCTCAGATTAAATTCAAACAAAGTACTTCAGTGTTTTTATTACAAGTCCAGTTATTATGGGGATTTTTTCCTGGGTTTATTTTCTTTGCACAATGCAGTTCTGCACAGAGGAGTAACACTGAATAAAACAAACACCGTGTTCAGATTATTTCATTTACGGGAGGGCTGTGCAAGAATCAGTGTGAACACTTTGCTCAGTCTGTTCATCTGTGAAATTTCCAGTCAAATGGCCTTTTTCCTCCCAGCTCCCATTTCAGGGGATCCCATAAAAAGTAATTTTCATAGCCATTGCTTTCTTACATAAATATATCACATTTCCAAGACTATCCCACTCTAAACACTCAATTTCAAAAATCTTGCAGGATTAAAGCAACACCACCATGAAGCACCAACTACTTCTGTCTAAGAATAAAGCAGCTCCATAACCTTCAGAGCAGCTGTAACAGGCCTAGGGAAAAAAACCACATCTCATACATTCTTTCTTCGCCCACCAACCACGCTGGAACAGGATGCTACAAACTCAACGAGTGGCCTGATCACTCTTTACCAAAATGAAAGCACTGTGAAAACGCATCTGCTGACTCAACACTGCTCACCCCTTACAGATGCTGAGTGGGCTCAGCCCTTGCACCACTCTCTGTGTAATTATGAATGAACAGGGAACCGAAAAAGCCCCCATCACAGAAACTACAAAAGCATTGTGAGCCTTTTTTCTGTTCCCTCAAGTGGACTGGGATAACACGTCACGTGCACAGCTATCACACAGATGTTTAACTCTGGATTAGGGCAGCAGAGGCAAATACACTGAAAATCTGGAGTGGTTTTTGGCAAGCTCTGTGCCCTGGGTTTCCAGTAATTTTACTCACTGGCAGTTGCTCATTCTCTCTGTACCAAACCACCACCAAAGCAGCTGCTTCTGTCATTCTGCTACAGCAGAGACATTCAGGTTACAGCACCACCGGCTGAAGGGCATTAACTGCCTTTGATACCAGTTTACTGCTCCTTCCACAGGGAATTCATCGCGGGAAGAAGTCATTTAAGCTAAAAGGGGAACAATCACTTTACAATAGCTGAGTCTGGCATACAAAGGAGTGGGAGAATAGCCCCCGTGCATTATTTGTTCAATGCAAGTTGAAAAACCCGAGGAAAAACGTTAACTTCACTGCAATCACACTCTAAGACCTTTTTGTTGCTATTTTTCAACCAGCGCCTCAGATTATGGCCATTTCTCCAAGTCAGTTTACTACATCCACTCTGGGATAACTTTCTTCATCTCCACCCACTCTGCTACCAAACTTGCAAAGTCTTTTTTATCTTAAATTGTTCAGAGATCAAACATAAGCCAAAACTGTGTTTGCAGAGTTACTCACTAAAGTGTCCTATTCTCTGCTTTGTGGCAGAAAATGCAGACACTGACAACTTCCCAATCACATTCAAATGCTGATTCATAACCATTAGGTCACAATCATTATTTTCAACTGATCATTACCCCATACTCACCTGGTTCAGGGTTGGTTTTTTCCCCCCAGCATTTTAAACCCAGTTCAAATTAAAGTTTCAACCTTTTTTACAGCCACAATACCCTTCTCCCATGCCCATCCCAGCCTGGAGAGGAGGATATTGCTGCTCCCACAAATTGCCTGTTCCACAGAGTTATTTCACCTGGAAACCCCTGTCAGAGCAGAAGGCACATATAGCACCTCTCTGCACATTAAGCACTTAAACCTCTTAAACAGAATTAAGGAGTCAGGTTTTTAAGATAACGTGAAAGCAAGTCCACCAGAAATGCTATGAGACTGTAACAGGAAGGCATCTAAGAATGCAGGGCAACTAAAAATATGGAGAAGAGCTCCTTTTTCTTATTGAAGCTAGACAGATAAATCTTTTAACAAGATTTGTTTGTCATGTGTTACCAGTCTTAATAAACACAACAGGACCATTCTTCTGTAAGCTTTTAGTCTCATATTGCCAGATAAAAAGGCACTGTTTTCAGCAAATGCCAGATTAAAGGAACTATGGGCTGCCACTGCTAGAGTTCCTGCCACAGAGCTTTTCTAATTTTGATGTCAAGGAAGAATTTTAACTCAGTTTAAGCGCAAGGGATTAAAACTAAAAAAATTTTAAAAAAAAGGGAAAAAAGACAACAGCCCATAAAAGTTCCCCCATACACTCACAAGGTTTTAAGAACTGCTTTAAAAAAAGCTTCAAGATCATTTGTGAAAAGTAACACTGGTAAGTCAAACATGAAGGAAAGCTCAGCTGCCACAGAGAGAATGAGAAGCTGAACGAGAATCCAAGAGCTGTGGCTCAGAGCCTCACACGCCTGCTCCAGGCAGGGGAGGTTCCACACAGCCCACACTCCCCAAGATCCCACGTCCATGATAAAGCTCATTAACTGCAGGGGAGCCACACACGTTTAACCTTTAGCTTTCAGAAACGACTGAGAACATCTGTTATCAACTTTCTCCCACATTCTTTCCCTATCATCTGTTTGCCGTGGAAAATATGAGCTGCAGATATTCAGAGGGACCAAGTATTTTAAGAGCTCATGCAGGATGTCCCTCAGAATATTGCCCACTCCCAGGGTCCATTCATCATCTCAAACGGCCGGGCACTGTGCTCATGACAGCACACATCCAGCAGCTGGAGACTGAGGGGAAATTCAGTGAGAAACCAGCAGAGGAGGGGAAAAAAAAGAAAGAAAAAAAAAAAGAAAAAAAAAGAAAGGAAAAGAGGATACAGCAAGAGTTTTACCCCATTACTCTTAGACAGTATTGCACTGTTTGAAGAGAGATTTTACTAAAGATACTTGCTCCAACTTTCAAAATCCAGACCCTGCTGGGTTTACCTACAGTATTTTCCAACCAACCACCACACACACAAGTTTTTCCCTAGAACATTAATGCCCCAGTCAGTAAAAATGTTCATTTTCCTCCTCTGATCTATGCCAATCCTGCCAGTGCCCGGTGGGTGTTGAAGGGATCCCACTGCCTGTTCTTGAATGCTCAGGGGACAAGTCTGGGACCCCCCTGGAAGCAAATTTGCTGAAAGTCCTAAGAAGCTCTTAGGAGTCTCTCCAATGATTTATGTGCCTCTTATCAGTTGTCTTCCTTATCTCCTTCACGGGTGTTTGGAGTTTATAACACAAACACAGCCCTGGAACACTGTGGCCAGTAATGGCCACTGTGAATTACATTTTTACAGCCCACAGCACTTGTGAGCTCTCTAAGTACATGAAATTAAAGTGTGTTTGCTCCCTTTGAACTGCTCTGTGCCAATCATCCCCCATGGAGCAGGGGGAAGACAAAGCCCCAGCCAGGCCCTGGCTCCATCGGGCCCTCGGCGCTGGGAGGTCACCGCCGAGCCAAGGCAGACAATTCCAGGTGTTTCCCATGACAGACTGTGACCTTTTCTTCCCCCCCTGCTATTTACCCAGCTTGACCTGAGCAAAGCAAACAGGAGATCTCACATTTCTGAGCTGCCAGATTTCAGCTCCAGCCCGGGCAGTGCCCTGTACATTCCACCCCACACCGACACGCCCTGGCTGGGGATGTGGCGGCATCGCTCCGAAATCCGGGTCGAGGGGCTGTGTGACAGACCAGCTATGCAGGCTGACAGCTCCGATACCATCATAAATCCCTCTCTTCAACACAGCCTTGATGCTCCACAACTCAAAGGAACAGGAGAAGAGCAGCAAAGCAAGATTTCACCAGGTAAAAACGTTCCTGCATTTATCAAGAGAAAAATGACAGGTTATTTTGCACATCTTCAGAGTCACCTTTTCAAGAGGAAATTGCCAGGGAAGTATCAGGCAATCATGAGGATTTGTGAGGACTGGCGTGGTAAGGACCTAAGACAGCAAAGTAACATTTCCCTCTGTGTTATTCTTATTGGCAGAGGGAGAACAAGCAGAACAACTTTCTGTCTGTGAGAGGTCAGAAATTCAGCAAGGGCTTAGAACAAAATTCTAGACAGTCAGCTTTGACCACAGAGCACACTGAAGGACTGGGCATAAGATTTGGAGTGAATAGATCAGCTCCTACCTCCCCCAAAAATGGACGGGCAATTTATGCACCACATTCACAACAGAGACATGAGTACACCTGCTTTTAGACAGTTTTACACAGCCTCCCATAAAAGTAATGTCATTCCAAATAAGCCACATTTTCTCCCCACACTAGTTCAAGAGCAGCAACATAAAATCAATACAATCTTGAAAGTTTCTGTACTGCCAAAATTAGCAGAGAAATTAGCTACACTTTCTATTCTATTCCTGTTTGGTGAGGAGTGCAGGGAACAGCAGGGGCTGCCTGCACACTGTGACACAGGGCTGCTGCTCTGGTCACCACCTGAACAGTTCAGCCCTCATTCACCTCACTGTGAATCACAAAACACTGAAGGCAGCCTCTCCCAAATCCCTCTTCCCCTCCCATCGCACTCCCCAAGGAGCTTCAGGGCTGTGGTTTAGTGGTGACTTCAAAAGCCAAGCTGCAGACCGATGAGTGGAGCACAGCACTTCAGATCCCAGCCCACTGCACTGCTCCATTCCATTACGGGGATGCTCAGAGCTCCTCTCGTCATTTAAAAAGCTGCTTGAATGGCCTCTATAGCCATAACACATGGGAACAAACTGACAATAAATATGAAGCCATGTATTTACCCTTCTGTGAAGTCATTCAGGCTTAACACAAATGATTATAATGATACAGGGCTGAGTAATGCAAAGTAGTCATCCCATCACACCATTAAAAACCAGAACTTTAAAAAATGCCCATATAATATAGGATAGCTCCCCCACATACGATAGCATAAATCCCCTCTTAGGGGAGAACAGGCCCACGGGACCTGCAGAAGCTGCTGTTAAAACAAGAACAATTATCTGGGGAACCTGCAGTCACTTGGAGCCACGAAAACATCTGCATTATGAGGTTGCTTAACAACATTTAAAACAGAAAAAAAAAAGTTGAACAAAAACTTGTTGTTATACACAGCAGTCTATTTTGAACAGATAGACAGACTTTGAGAAGCAAAAAGGGTAAACCCTGAAAGCGTGCATATGGATTTCTTGACAGGCAAGTCTGTGGCCAAAAAAAGAGAAGTCTGTAGTACTTTTACTAAAAAAGGTAAAATAAAAACATACCAAAGTGTTGTAAATTCAGAGCTGGGAAATACCAACAAAGAAATCAAAGCATAAGGAGAAATTCCTGGCACACAATAACAGCCAAGCTAATGGTAATCCTTGCACAGAACAGAACCACATGTCCCTCTTACAACAGCCCTGGTTTTATGGGATGCCTGACTCTCCAAGTTACCAGTACATCACACCCCTGTGCCTGCCTCTAGGTCACTTATTTTAAGACAAAAATGAATTTTGCACAATACTGAACACATTCATTTGTGTGTGTTTATAGAACGATCCCACTGCTGCTTTGCAGGCAACTGCAAGTGTAACTGATCTCGAACTCTCCTCTCAACTAATTCTACTTTCCATTCTAAATTTTATTTTGGTACCTCCATCTCTGGAACATGTCTACAAATACCTACCAAACTGTCCCTCCCGGTATGTTTTTAGCTGTGCTTTTCTGCATTGGATGTTTCGTTTTCAAATGGCGGAACACCCAGCTGTCCCCTCGCAACCCTTTCTTCCTCCAGAAAGCTTCAAACTATAGTTATTTAAATCACCCAAAAGAGAACTAGATCAGGTTATTTTTGGAAAACCCCTTTGAGCAGGAAAGGCAAAACCTCTGGTCTTCAGCCACGTGAGCTGTTTTATTTAACTCCAGACACAGTTGTGCACCTGAGCTTCTCAAAAGGGAAGAGTTAACTGCAGGGTGGGCTCCCACCATGAGCTGCCTGACCAGACACTCCCAGGGAAACGTGCCTATAATTAAAGCAATTTCTCTCTCTGAAGAAAGCAGCATCCTGAGATTTAGAGACTAGCTACAAGACTAACTAAAGCTGTGCCACTTAAGTGCTCCATAAAATTCCGTAATAGTGGAAACGAAGAAATTCTGCTCTTTCAGTGAAAAGGTGGAAGACAGTACAATGTTATCTGAACGAGCAAGAGATATTAAGAGGACATTTTTTCTTGTCCACTGTCTTAAAACACTTTCTGCACAAGCATGAAGACAGATGATACTTCTGTCTAGAGAAACTGCCTTTAATTTCAGACATTGGTCTCATTTTGTCTGAGGAGCAGCTTATTTCGGTTAATGACAGAGCAGACGTCAGAGTTTCCCTGCCTGCGCTCCTGGCCGGCACAGCCGCGCTGCTGTAATCAGAGATTAAGTGTGCTTATTCATGTGTGAAATGCAGGCCTGAGCCCTGTCTCCCATTAGAGCCTGGCTGCAGCACAGGGCAGCCTATTCCTCATCAGCTCAGCATGCTCGACAACTGGGATGGATTCAATTACACCTCACTTCCTTTATTGCACTCACAGAAAACACTCGTAAATACTCAGTATTTAAAGGAGCAAAACCTCGCTGGTGCGAGTGTGACCTTTGATCTTTAATCTCCGGCTGCACGGGCAGGTTCTGCCACGAGGCAGCAGGAAAATGCTTTGGAAAGCAGACACAAACCTGGGCAAGAAAGAATAAGCACAAAGTTGTGAGGTTGTATCGTTTAAAAGTAAGTTTGTCTGCAGCAATGCTACAGCAGAGCTCGTTATCCCTCCGTGTTCTTGCTGAGGATCTGCAAACACGTGTTCAAAGGTATTTGCAAAGCGGGTCTGTGTTTCAAGGGATCACACGAGCTCTTGCGTGACCTTAAGTGAGAGAAACCAAAGCTGTCAATGTCAGCCTTTGACCTCCAACATATTTTCACCCCAGAACTGCATTTCAGTGTCTCTCACACATCCTCACTGCCCGAGGTGAACCTCCCACAGAACCCCCACACCGTCCAGTTCCCAAACTCCACAAACTCATTTCTCAGTGGCTCAGGGCCATCCAATGACTTCTCACTGTACAAACTTTCCATAGGTTTTTTCTCTTAAGTCTGGTCCACTTTTCTGGAAGTCAGAGAGTCTCCTTTAAAAAAAACCCAATCATAGTTTCAAAGATAACTTTGCAGCCATGTCACTGCCCCTGAGCAACAACCAGTTCAGTTCCTGAGAAGATTTTAAGCACCATTTTTTTTTTAAAAAAAGGACCAGCTCTCAGCTGTCACACTTCAGGTGTTTCAACCCTGTAATATTCTCTTTCCAACAGCAACCTCTCTGCTACAGAAATGACCCCATGAGTGCCCAGCTCCCCACTGCTAATGAGCCCAGCTGAAGAGGGGACTTCACCACTGGCTGCATCTTCCATGAGAAGGGGAAAAAAATATTAAGAAATGCTCCAAGTGATTAATCTACACCAAGGGGAAATACTTTAACACTGCATGAAATAACTTCTAGCTCTGGTCACGCTTCAGACATTAATATAATTTCTACTTGCAGGGCTCTCAGCAGAGGCTCTGAGCTCCTGTGTGACTCAAGCAGGATCTGCTGTGGCAGCACGAGTTGGATCTGTGTATTTAGGTCTGATCTTGTAAGCTGCTGAGAACAAGGCTGCAGAGTAAGACCTTAAGCCATTAAGCACAGAATAACCAATGCAAATAACCACTAAGCTACACATTAAATGTGGTGGCCTCATTCACACTGTGGTACCACCACATCTCATCCCTTGCCACTAGCAGAAACCAGGACATGGCAGAGGTACTGTGGTAGAAGTCTGGGTTTGTGGCCTTATACATCAAAAAAAAAAAAAAAAAGGAAAACCTTCCCTAGCTTTCATAATTACATGCTAATGCTCCATGACATGCAAACGAAGATCACACGAGCTATGTCTCATACTGAAAATACCTTCCAAATGGAGGTTATTTTCCCAAAATGAGGCAGTATGAAACTCCTGACTCTATTTTCAAGGTGAAGCTTTAAGGTTAAGACACCAGTAACAGCTCTGAAACAACATAAATGTTTAATAAAGCAACTTGTAGTCTATAGTAGACTAGGCCCGGGACTAAGCAGAGCACCATAAACGGTTCAGAGCAGGGTTTAATCCATCTCTGACCAAGGAAAGTCTTTTAAGACCTTCTTTATTCCCACAATAACAAACTGGGGTTACCATATCTCCTTGTTGTTTCAAATGAAAACCTGTGATCCCTTAGCAACCAAAGACAGCAAAACAAATTACATGATTTATTAGGGATCTGATGCACTCAAGTTTTCCTTGTAAAAGCTCAGCTTTGACGACTCCTGACTGTGAAGTTTCCATCCTTTCCTGCACGTGAGCACTCAGCAGCTACACAGGCAGGAGTTGAGAAGGATGTCCTGTCACCCAGGGTTTTCCTGAAACACCAACATAATCAGGAGCTGACTTCAGAGCTACTTTCAAAATACTACAGCAGAAAATTCACTAGGTGCCAGTTGCCCAAGCAACTGGGACCTAATTAAATCTACCCAGCACTTGAGGGATTAGCCTGTTTTCTCCTGCAGTCCTCCAGCCTCTCCCCTGAGATAACACACAGCAATGGGGAGATTTATTACTTGCTGACTGCTTCTCACATATGCTGATCTGGCCTTTGAATCAGAATGAACTTTGCTAGATGTGACATTTCAAAACTGTTTTCAAAGTTACGTACTATTTTTTACTCAAAATATGAAATAAAAAGTTATGTAGAGCATTCTAGTATCAAACGGTATTGACATGACCAAGAAAAAAGAATGGTATTTCTCAAGCTCTCAGCCCAGCAGCCAAGTGAGAAACTTTTCATTATTTCCCACTAGTGCTGTGTGTTTTATTTCTTTGTCCACTACTTCTTCCCAGACAGGGATAACTCCATACATGCTGCTCAGAGCTTAAAAAAAAAACCTCCCACAAACTAACAGGCTTTTTGGAGAGGGGACAAAAAACTCCCACCAAACCAAAACCTCCAGAAAACAACACATCAAAGCAAAGCAAAAACCCCAAACAAAGCAAAAACCACAGCAAGAGTTCTAAGAAAAAATCCCTATATAAATCTAGACAAAAAAAGTCCCAAACATAACCACTACCTTCCTCACACATTATGCTTTGAAACAAAATTAAAGTGAACTTGTCACATGCATTGTGTAGGCTGAAAGAGGCAGGAAAAGTTTCAACCCTTCCTAAAGATAACCATGGAAGTGTTCTCACTCATCATCTCTCCACACGCTCATCTCTAGGGCTCAAGTCCTGGTTTATCTGCCCAAGAACAGTTCAAACACTTTAGATTTTCCATGGAAAGGCTCTCCCATGAGAGCCACAGCAACTCCACTCTGCACACCTCAGTGAGGGTTCCACAGAGGGGAAAAAACCCCTCTGAATTTGATTAACCTGACACACAGTGTTGTAATTTATCCCCAGCAATTCTCTATACTCAAACCGAGCTGAGATGTGCACTGAGCAAAGATTTCCCTGTCAGGAACTCTGTCATGCTCCTGAAATCCTAAACCACTGTGAACTCCCCCACGAGAGAACAGAACAAGAGTTATATTTACCTTTGGCATCTCAGATGCCACAGTAAGTCCTCAGAAGAGAAGAACCCAGCCAAAAGAATGGATTCAATAAAGTTTTGTGCCAAAACAGAACTTTATACAGCAGCGTTTGTTAAAACAAGCCAAACTCTAAAGTTCAGCATGTACATGTTTAGCTCCATTCCCATTTATATTGCTGACTCCATGCTTTAAACATCCACAAGAACAGCTTTTACCAATTCCATGGAGATTGTACATCTTCCCAGGGCAAACTACAGCCTCTGACTCCCAGGTACAAGCAGACAAACCCGACCTGACACACGAGGTCCCCTCTCTCAGCTGCCCACCCTCATTATCTCCCCACAGTACCTGTGACCAGGCTACGCTGCTAAATTCCAGTGAAACTACCAATCCCAAGGTAAACCAGGCCTAGTTTCATTCAAACATCACAGCTATATTTATTTTTCACACAATACTGTAGTCACAAATTACAATAATTCGAACCACAGATCTCATTTTTGCACAAAGACTAAAACTTATTTTTTTAATCATAAAATATTCAGAGGCGCATTTGACCATGTGCTACCTGAGCTCAAAACAGAGTAGCCTGACTGGTTTTTTCTAAACACCACCTTTTCTTATGTCAGGGCAGCACAGAAACACCCCACAAAGAGATGAAGTTGCAAGAGTTCTGCTCAGCTGCAGCTCCTCCCTCCATTGATGAAAGAATTCCTTCAATTTAACCCAGACCACACTTCGTTCCCTCAGTGATACGTTCCAGGGTAAAGAGAACAGAGCCAAGGTGAAACACTGTCAAGATCTGAAAAACCTCACAGAAAACCCACACAAACAGATGGCATAATTTGGGTTTTAAATGCTACTTAGCATTTCCAGCTGCAAGTGGCAAATATTGAACATGCTTTGAATATGCAAATGATGAGATCAACACAAGAGAGGACAATGCAATTTCTGGTAAAGACAGGCAGCCAGAATGTTCAAACAGACTGCACCCCATTTTCATACACTATTCATAATTACTTTATGGCACTGTGAAAGGGCAATCGCTTTCCCAACAATCTGATAACCTTGGGCTGCTCTTAACTCTTTCATACCAGTTTTAACTACAAGCCCAGGCCGGGGCTCCAACTTCAAGCCAATTACAGCAGTCTGATATCAAACACACAGGGAAGATGAGTTCTGCCTCACACATTTGCACACATCAGCACACAAGACACCAAAGAACATTCAATTATTAAGCAGGAACTGCCATATGTATATAAAAAAAATCCATTCCCAGCTCTAATCTCGAAGGAATAGCTTTATTACCAGGAAATGGAAATCTGATTTTTGGCTTCTTTGTTAGATTTCAATAGGAAATGGAGCGAATACAGTGTGTTTTGACTGCTTGGAAGAATAAATTCTATAGGGATCTGTTACTATGTCAAACTTGAAAAAAAAAGTCCCCAACCTTAAGTGCTTGAATTGTATTGACTCATATTATGGCTCAGTCATTTCCACACTGTCTCGTGATTTCACTGCTCACTGGGGCTGCTTGTGCTCATCATGCACTGAGCAAATCCAGGAAACTTCTCAGCAGCAAAAACCACAAATAACTGAGTTCCCAGGTTCAACTGTGGGTTAAAAAACCTGCTGCGGACACAAACAGAAACGCAGTGAACTTGCCACAGTCAGGATGTAACACCTTAGTCCTGGTGCAGGTGAAGATGTTGGGTTTGCAGACTGATCAGATTAAGATGCTGAAACCTCCTGCAAAAAGAACCTAAAGCCACTTCATTTTGAAGTGTTAGAACGCTTTTCTGCCATCATTTTACTAACTAGATGAGCATATATAGAGACAAAACTATGCCAGATCTATGATTAAAATATCAAATGCAATGGCAAACCTCTGCACTTTCTCCAGTTCCCAGCAACGCCCAAACAGTATCAACACATAAAACCTGACAAGAACCTTCAAACTACAAAGTGGTTTAAACTTCAAGCATCTAAACAGAATAAAAGGTTATCAGACTGCAGATGCTGCTGGAACACTTACTGCCTATTAACGAAATTTCAGCTTCATTTCAAAAAACAAGTAATTTTGATCTCTACAAATAAGCAAATCCACAAAGGAAACGCTGCCAAAGCCAAGGCTTTTTTTCTTGCTGGTCTCAAGAAAATTCAAATCAGCACTTAAGACAAAATATATTACGTGCAAAAACTGGTGTTACAGAAGCAGCAATTATCTATACCTCAATTGGTTGCTCTCAGTAAAAGGTTTACCTATCACAGCTTTTCACAGCCAATTCATTTAAAAAGGGGGGAAAATAAGGAATGAAAAACCTGGAAGTATCGAACTTGTAGGCACCAATACTAACACATCCCAGATTTGTTATTTCACACTGTATTGTCATCTTATGAAAATGAAAGTGATATCCATTTTCACAGAAGACTAATTAAACCAAGTTTCCTTTCAAAATTTGCCATTCCTTCCCAAGAGAAGAGCACAGCTACATCGTTAATGCTGAATTTACAGCCTCTACTTCTTCTGTACTTTTGCTAACATTAGAAAAAGCCCGAATTCAAAATGTACCGATTACACAAAAAAAACATTATGAAAAAATCTACACATCACAATCAAATCCTATCTATTCCAGTAGTAAAACATTTATCCAATTACCAAGACCTTTTCTTGGCTAAACTTGACACAAATGTTTCCCAAAGAAGGCCAGCTTGTTTTAATCATTTACATTTTTCAACACTATTTGTTCTCACTTCGTATCCAAAGGTCAGAACTCAAACTACTACCCCAGGCAAACTTTGGAATAAATACTATTTTCGTCCACTCTTCTGGAAAGAGTTTCACTTCTGCTAAGAAAGCTGCAGTATAAAAACCAGATTTCCCTCTGATTCATTTCAAGATGCCTGACAGTATTTTTCATGAAGTTATCTGATAGCATGTTTTTTATGGGTCCTCTTTACTATTCAGCTGGGAGTGTTACGTCATTATAGGCATTTCCAATCTTTAGTAATAGAGAAATTTGTCCTGTGTTCTGAAATACTGGAGAATCAGCCAAACAAGGAGCAAGGCTAAGCAAGGTCCAGTTGACACGAGCTTGAACTGTGCCAGCTGTGATTCCACACTCCTGACACTGCCCTCCTTCCCTCAATGCCCCTTCCAAAATCATTTTATACACCTCAATAAAGATTTGCACATTAATCTGCTGGTTGGTGGCTGGTGAATTACTCCAGGTAAAGGCCTTTCCACCTCCAGGAATCTTCACTGCGGCGAATGTTGATATCCACACCGCACGCAGCTCAGGGACGTGAGAGGATCAGAAAACTGAAGAACCTCCCCTCACACACCAAGCCACCTCTGCTGCCCCTTGACCAACCTATTTCTCTGCAATGCTCTGCACACAAAGGTGAAAACCCCTCCCATTCATACACTTGCCTGTCAGTATTAGAGGCTCCCATCAGAGCATCAGGGCTCCTGCTGTGCTGGGACTACTGAGGTTTAGAAACCATTTCTCGTTTTATTTACCTTTGGAACACAAAATAGAACTACTCAGTGCTCTCGTGTGTCATTTACTGAGTGTGGCACTTTAAATACACAAGGTTCCAACGAAAAATTGAAGTTATTTTAAAACAGAAACAGCTATCTTGGCCAAAGCATTACAGCTCACAAGTAATAAAACTAATCAGCAGCTTGTTGACCCAATCCCGTGCGTGAGCCACCCCCAGGAAAGCAGTCAGAGCTACTCTGTAGCCTTTAGAGAGATGAAAGTGCTGAGCACTGCCTCAAACACCACAGACTACATGGAATTTCTGCTCCCAACGCCTAGAAAATGCTGCAGGTCCTGTGCAGTTCTGTGCCTCTCAGCTATGGAGCCGAACGAGCCAAGTCCCCAGCAGCGTCACAGCCCTGAGCGCCAACTCTCAACTTAGCTCCTGAACTGCTTTTGTCTCCTGCCTGCTGCATCCCTCTAAAGCAGAGTTAGAATTTGTTGAACTGAACGTGCCTGGCTGAGACCAGCAGCAGCTCCAAGGCCAGGTTCACTCAGGGTTTGGACACTCTGGGGTAGCAGTGGCCACCAGAGTGACACAGCCAAGAGCTGGCCACTCCAGCAGCTCCAGCCAGCACCTTCGAATCCACTGCTCCGTCAGCCCAGCCTAACGCTCCCGAGACAACGCCTGAGCCCGAAAATCACTTGGCCAAAACAGCATCACCCGACAAACTCAACACACTGTCCCTGTTTCTGTACCCTGCCTTCGCGGCTGCTCTTTTTGCCACTCACTGGATCTCAGGTGAAATATCGTGTTAGCCACATATATCAACAAGTTACAAAAATTATGTTCTTCACTGTTTTACAAACTAAACAGCGTGTTCCTTCTAATCCAACAAACACCATGTCAGCAGAATCTCTCAACATCACCTGAAGAAGTCCCAGAACAAGGAACAACTAACATTCACACTGACCTGTCACTCCGAGCCAGCTCTGTAAAGCTATATATCCATGAAAGAATTAAAAAATTAGACATGTAGAAATTACTTCTGGCTACTCTGAAGCAAAACAATAGGTAGCATAAAGCCCCTCGACCCAAAAGACAAGAAGGTTTAGGATTAGTTCAGTGATAAACAGCTTATTTCCTTCCCCACACACACAAATCAAACCCAGGCTCTCTGGCAGTGAGCTGTTAACCACTCACATCAGGAGACAAAAGCCCCATCTTTGTCACCTTTACATAAACAAAAGTAAGCAAAAGAGGGTTTGAGAGGCACATCAAGGGATTCTCTACAACCTGTAGTAAAATTGTGAAGACAGGCGAAGCGTTCTGACAGAACAGCTGTACACATCATTATGTTAATTAAAATTAAAGTCTCATCTACTTAGCATACAAGCAATTCACTGAACCTTAGTGACAAAAGGAAGGAACCATTTCCTCAAAGGGACATAATCACACACAACTGGAACAAGCTGTCTGCTTCCACTGCAGGCCACAGCAGAAAGGAGATAGAAAAGTATTCAAGAAACAGTCCTGGCTATTTTAAGTAAAACAAAGCACTATCAACTCTAAAACACACACAAAGGAAGTGGTCGGATAGATTACGTCAGCCCTTGCCTCAATTCATAAATCCTAACCACAAAACAAGACAAATTCTGAACTGCCTCTCTCTGGAATCCTGTTTAAAGCCAATACACGCAGTTTAGGTCTTAAAATACGCTCTCAAACAACACTCGCTGATGCATCACTTTCAAACAGCAACCGGGGGGTGAAAAAAAATTGTGTAATCCAAGTCAATTCTGTCGTGCTGCCAGATCAAATAATATTTCGAGAAGTGCCTGCCAAGCACCCAGCCTGCCAGAGCACAATGAAAACTCAAGTGCTCGGGACTCAAAACCACCTTTCACTGGTCCCAGAGATCTTTATAAAATAGTTTAAACACTACTAAATTACAGGGCTGGAAAAACAAATAAAAGCTTTTAAATGCTGCTCCTACACCATTCTCAGCTTGCTGTTAGGCATCTCAAACGTCTGTCTTGTGATAGTCACTGGGCACGAGTATTCAAAAACGCGACTGCCTGTAAGAACAAAAACTGAGAAAAATGTGGAGTCGGTTGCACGTCTGGAACTAATTGCCTGCAGATTAACGGCTTTACATTGGACTAGTGTTGTCTAGGGTTTGAAATCCAGTTGACTTTAAACTGGGTTCCCAGAAGAAACATATCTGTGGAGCATCGGAAACTACACTTCACTAGGTTTCTATTCTCCACTTTCTTCTACTTCATGCCCAACTTTAATGTTAAGTTTAAAACAAAAACAACAACAACAAAAAGAAATTAAGTGGCCTTGTCAACCGCCATTTCCACTCCCCGACAATTAAATCAGCCCCATATGGCTGTAAGGAGCCATCCAGCCACACAATGCCCCATGCAGGGCAAAGCCACATGGACTCAGACGAGCTTAAAACCAATTGCAAAACAAAGCAGAGCTGGTTTCTTCCTCAGGAAACAAAGCAGCCGAGCAGGTCTCCTGTCACCATCTTAAAATACCATTAAACATCGTTTAAAAAGTTACACCACATACTGTCCCAATTAGTACTTCAAAGGCATTCCACTGTACCAAGAGTAATGAAAAAGTACTTTCTTCCAGGATAAAGAAAATGCAATCCTTATCTCCTTAACTCATTTGCTTTTAAAAAACAGAATTAAACACAGCAGTCCGGTTACCCGAACAATTTATATTTAGAACAGGGAGGTAAAGCATTTGTTATGGAAAAAAAACCCTGCAGCCTTAGAGCGTTCTGAACTTCCCAGGCCAATAACAACCTACCCACGCCTCACCTACCAAGTAGGTCCAACTTTTTCTGGGGGGAAAAAA
>VZRN01004112.1:943737-982212 GCA_013397935.1 Dasyornis broadbenti | reverse complement strand
GCACCCGCCGCGTCCCCGCCTCCGCCTCCTCCCTCGGCCCCGCCGGAACCGGGAGCCCCGTGATTGATGGCAGCGCTTTAATAGCGTGGTCAGCGAGAAAATGCATCTGCAAGCGGCGGAGCGCGGAGGCGAAGCATCCCCCGGGCGCTCGGCGCTCCCAGCCCGCGGCTGCAGCACGAATATCAATGCACGACCCCTCGCCGCCGATCCAAACATAGGGGGTGGGGAAATGCAGATCACCCGGGGCTGGGGGGAGCCTCCACGCGCGGCACCAGCCCCAGGGTGGGCGAGGAGTGGATGCGTGGCCAGTGCCACATTCACAGGCACTGCACAAGGATTCGGCTGCAGTGCATTCAATTAGCGAGCCATTTTGTTGAAAATCTTTGCTACGACGTCTTCCTTCCCCCCATTAGAAGCAGAAATTCATCTGCTCAGCCGAACATGTTCCTTTTGATTGTATTTAATTGGCATTTTTGAGAAGAATGAACATTTATCTTACTGTGCCTCTTCAGGCACACCTGTAACTCATCTCCCAATGTCTTTTGTTGCTCTTCAACACCACAACCATGACCTTTCAGTTGCTAGTACCGACTTAATTTTAGAGCAAAGCTCTGCTATTTCCTTTGCAGAGTAACATGCAAAACAAGTCATCTATGTAATCCATTACCTCGGGGCAACGTATACTTTATTCCTGCCGAGCAAATCCATTTCCTAGCTGTACAGTAATATTTTACCTATAAAATAAATATGGGAGTACACCACCTCAGAGCTGGTTTTACAAAGCCAAGTTAAAAAAAAATAAAAATTAGAAAAAAATGATAATCATTAAGGTTCACAGACCGGGTGAATTAGAGCAACACCCTCAAGAACTGCCTGCCAACTTCACCTTTCCAAAGGCTGCTAATTATTTGTAGTAGTGTATCTCCGTGCTACTCATCCATACTTATTTCTACCATTTTCATACTAGAGCCCAGGAGTCCTCCACAAGACAAAGATCTAAGTTTGACATTTATTCTGTACTTTCTAGAAACAGCTCCCTAAAACCACCCACCCAGCCAGCTGAAGGAGCTGATTAATTCCAACGCGCTCTTGCCACGGCTGGACTGTGATCAATACAAATTGAGGGTGGCGTAGGCACGAGCTGCACTCCTGCAATATTCATCGTGCACCAGCTCCTGAACTGGAGCCTGTCTTCGCCAGACCTGGTGCAAAACAAGCTTTGTAACCAAGTGTGTGATAGCTCCAAACCTGCCAGAGCTGAAATTCAATCCTCAAGTCAGCACAAAGCAACCACGGCACGTTTATCCTCACTCCTCAATTTTCTAATCCAATGTGGCCCAACACCTGGCAGATCGTAGAAGGGAACTTACTGCTCCAGAGTGTATTTAAATCAGTGTTTACTCCTAATGACTTCCAAAAGAGATTTCCAGCAGGAAGTTAATTCAGGCCAGGTTTCATCATTTGAAAAATACCCTGTTTGATGGTTCTTGTTCAAAAACACCTTATCCTTTTTGGGCAAGTGACCCAGGCAGCTTGGATCACAAACCCTTAAGTCAGTATATATTGGAAAAATGCACTCAGATAATAATAATCATTTAAAAATGCGTAGGTTTTTTGTATCCCATTAAGATAAAGTTGTTCAAACAGTGCAGAGCACAGCATCTGGCAGTCTGAGCACAACACCAGAACTGGAGACTATTCTTGAATCTCAGACACTGTCTTGCAAATCCAACACAAACCAACTTCCGAATTCAGCAGTGTGGGAGATGGCAGAGAAATCATCTCAAGTCCCATCTGTTTGTATACAGCATATTGGAGATCCTTGCATGAACAGAGCAGCCACAGCACTCAATCACCAACATCAGAGACAACTCAACTTTCACTAATTGGCTTTCCTAGGAGATATGGAGATCTGCCCCCATTTCAGAGACTAAAATAAAAAACATGCACAGAGTACAGCCTCAAGCTCCATTTTGCAATAGGGACCTTTTGTCTTGTCTTTTGAAAATGGACTATAAAAGATCTTCTCTTGCTCATGAAATACACCTTTGCTAGTCACAGCATTATCAAGTTACAACAGGATTTCTTTCAGTATCGCTTCTGAAAGCTGGATGTCTAAAAAGGGGGGAAAATTGCGAGTTACACTTCACAGAACCCATCAAGACTAGGCAAAAATCTACTTTCACATGGGTCAGGAAAATACACTGGAAAGAGGTGAGACCCTGAGTGGAGATTCCCTGAATAGACAGAGTTGGAACCACTGCCCAGAGACCTCACACGACACATTGTGGTGTTAGGTCCAGCACGCATCCGTCCTCTGGTGTTGCACAACGAAATAAAGCTCAACTCCACCGCCTGCAAAATCCATCCCAGCTTTCTTGGCAGGCTCCATTTATCAAAACAAGCCTGTCATGTCGAGTACCATTAGCAGATAATGAACTGAGACAAGGGATGCAGTTACAAGCAAAGCACTCCGCATGCTACAGGCCTGAGCACACAGCCAAGGGAGCTGATATTTACTATAAACATCATAATTAAATAGAACACCTAGCTGAAGAAACATTAAGGTCGTGACAATAAACAACAGAAGCTGGAAATCTGAAGAAATAAGGCTTTGACTTGCTGTCAGTAATTCCTGACATTGCTCAAAGGCATGTGCACATCCAGCCCTGCACACCTTCTCTTCGCACAGCTAAAATCTGGGAAGCACCTGTTAACTCGCAGTTTTCAGCTTTCAGCGCTTCCCCTGAATCCTGTAACACTTTGTATCCTGTACCCACGCACTTCAGCTCATGAAAGATTGAGCACTGAGAAGTGACAGACAGTGTATCTTCAAAGGGCTGGAAAATGTGCGGCTTTCTAGACACACGACTCATAACAAACGCGAATAATTCATAACTTCGCACGAGTCCCACACGATTGGAAGAATATTAAATACAGACATACAAATTTGAGGAATATTAAATAAAGATATAATCCCTTCAAGACACAAGACCTATCAATCAGCAGCATTCCCCACTTCTTACAGAATTAGCCATCGAGCACATATAAACATTTCACCCGCTGGAAAAACCACTCCAGAGGAGCAATTCCAGCTCTCCCAGGTATCCACACACTTGGAACACAAACTAACCATAAACAGGCTTAATGAGATGATACAGATTAAATGGGTACATTAGCTTTTTTTTTTCCAAGAGACATTCACGACAAAGAGGTCCCACAAACACTCAGAAGCAGCTCCCTCTGCCTCCGAGCTCACTCATCCAGTCAGGTTTTTAAAGCAGGTTGGAGCACAGAGCCTGCCTTGCACAGATTGAACACAAAGAAGCCTTAAACTCCTTTTAAGAACACATGGAGATGTGAACATGACAAGTGTTTCCTAAAAGCCAATCTAACACAACCTCCCAGCTTAGGCAGGCAGTGAGTCCAACACACCAAGCCCCTGCTAAGCTGAACCTATTTTTAAAAGGGGACTTAACACTGTCTTCAGAGCTCCACGTAAATCAAGCTCTCCCCTCGGATTTGGCCTTGGGCAGGGGGGAAGAGCAAGGGAGGAGGTTCATGGAGAACAAACTGACAGCTTCGTGTTGTCACAACACTGTTTTCCGTGTGTGTCATCAATTGCAGTGCTCATCCCAAGTTTCCCTTTCTCTGTCACTGTGTAATCCCAGCCAAAACCCCGGTGATACCTCCAGTAAAACAAAAACCTGACGCAGAGGGAGCTTAAACTGAAACTGAGCTGGAGACTTCCAGGGGCCAGCAGTCAACTGGAGATCTCTCAGCAGAGCAGAGGAAGCGCTGGCTGGGCTGCCAGCAGGAAAGGTCACCTCCATCTGCTCCCAGCCGCAGCGCTGAGTGTCTGTAACCCATTTCTGATTGTTTGCACTTGGACATCAAAGCATCCCGGCTCTGTCTAAATACAAAACCTTTGGTCAGGTGAGCGGTGAGGCTCTGTTCCTCTGTAAATAATGCACGGTTTTCTTGGCACAAACACAGCCGAGAGGAACTGATACCCAGCTCTTGACAAGACGGTTACTGCTGTCTACACACAAATTTCTTGAAATCTGCTCGCAGCAGGAAAAAGTCGTGTCTGCACTTGCAGATCTGTGAGCACCCACAGGAAACCTGCTCAGAGCTTCAGCAGCCACAGCACCAGCTCAGCTCCACGGGTACACCAGGGTGCTTCTCCACACTGCTGAACCACAGGCTGCCAGAGGACGCTCAGGGCCGTGTTATTACTGCCCCACTATCATCAAAGGCCCTTTGGTGCTGCAATCCCAGCCTGAGGAGGCTGTAAACTCTGCACACGGTTGAACAGCCACATCCACTTCCGCTGCACCACATTTACATACACAGGAGTTCTTCAAAACCAGCGTGCAAAGAGTTATTTTAACTTACACTGTAATTGCTGAAATTGGGATCAACCATTCCTTGCCTCTCTCAAATCCCCAAAAGGAACCTATACCCTTTACAGACCATGGACCTTGAGAGGTTTGGCCTGTTTTGCTGGGTTAGCAACACAAGAAATTTTGTGTTTGCTTTTGTGGAGTTTTTTGAGTTTGGTTGGTTTTGTTGGGGTAACGTTTCCCCCGTTAAACGGAATTACCAACGCTATCAGACATTTTATGGTTCAAGAATTATGACTCCTTCCCTGTACTTACGTGGTGCTCAGGATATTCCAGGTGACCTCTGGCCAAGCTCTCAGTCCTCACAGGTCACCGTTAAAATCCAGCACCACCGTTAAAATCCACCATTTTTGGATTAAAATCCAAATCAATGCTCCGGGAACGGAGGACCGTACCAAGCACAGAACAACCTGAGGCACTTCAGCCGCTTTCTAACGACCCCTGCGCCCCAGAATTGCAGGCAGTGCCCTTCTGTAACTGCCACCAGCAACTGCCACCAACTGCCCCTCTGCCAGCCCTGCAGGGTCTGAGCCAAACCCCACCCCACAGAACCCGCACAGATCTCAAGCAATACAGAAATGCAAACAAAAGTCTCACAAAGGAATAAAAACCAGATCATTCCCAAGACCTGTGGTGTTTACTGCTTGTTAATACAGCCTCAGACTCCCCCTCTTGAGCCTTGAACGTGTGACACAGCCAAAAATTGCCATTGGCACAGTCAGAGCATCCCCCAGCTGAAGAACGGGAACAGGGATTCCAAGGTTCCAAGGGGCTGCTTAACTCCATTCTGTGTGGGTTTGGGAGAAATCCCGTGGGTTTTTCTGCACAGCATCCTGGATGCACGCTGCATTTCTGTCACAGCAGGAATGAAAAAGCAAGAGTGGCTCCCCCAGGGAGCTGTGAGCAGGAAGGCAATTCACATGCTAACACGTGAGAAAAGCAGGGTTTTACAGGAAGGCCTGGCTTAGGAAGTGTAGGGGAAAACAAACAAACCCAAGATACCAGAAAAACCCCAACCAGCCAACCACAACCCAAAAAGAAAGAGCCCGGCCCTCTCAGAGTTCAATCTCCAGTGTCCACACAATTAAATGGCAGCGACAGAACCCCTGAACCCACACCCAGGGCTGTGCTCCACAAAAGGCCAAGGGAAAGCCAGCCTGAGGCAGAAAAGGGGACACAGCAGGGTTAAAACTGAATTCCAGCACAGTGATCTAAGATAGCTGCACATCTAAGAGGCTAAATTCAGCCAGAAATACAGGATGGGTTTTTTTGGGCAGAGGGAAGGAGGGGAAAGAAATCCCTTTTATTTCTGGTATTTCTCCTCTGGTTTGTTTCCTCTTCTCTGTAGTGATCAACGCTTAAATTCAAAAGTGTTTTTGTAAAAAAATCCCTGCCCTGGGAAACTCCAAATTACAGAACGGTAAACTGTAAGCCAAGAATATTAAAACAAAATCCAGTGTGTCTGCCAGATTTTGTGGTACTTACAGCAAGACACCAACCTGTTCAGCAGCTTCTTGAATTTACCACAAAGGAATGCACACAACTCATTTCCGAAGGTATTATCTTACACAGAAGAAGAAAATTCCAAATATTTGTCAAGAAAAGTCATATTTAAAAGGAAAAATTTACATACTTGAAAATGTAACAAATGGATTAAAACAAACAAGAAGCTCTTTGTTCTCAGATGAAAATAAAAAAGCAAACAAAATTCTCCATAGTTAAATGTGTGTGGGAGGGGTAAAGCCAAAGGAGGGAAGGAAGAACTAAGTAAAAGCATCTTTTTCAAGTCTATCAAAGCAATTGTAAAACAATGGGAGTTTGCCTGTTCTTCCCTCTAGTTTAAACTAAAAGTAACTGTGGGAATGGAAAACTTGATACCTCCATCAACAGCCTGTGGAGTGTTTAAACGATTATAACATAAAGCATGCTCGTACTCACGGCTGAGGAAATGACTCCCAAATGCTTCCTCTGCAATCCTCCTTCCAGTCAGACAGATTCTTTACCAAGGGATTTTCTCAACACAGAAATTGAACTAACAGAGATGTAAAATTTGCAATGGATTTACAGCCTTTTATTGAGATCACAGAGGAGATGGGAATGGTGACTACAGCTCAGGTTTTGGTGCAGTAATCACTTGCACATTCAAAGGCCTCTGAAAATTCAACAGATTTTTTTTTCTTCAAGTGACAACAACCACAGGATGTGACCGTACCTATATTAACCTCTCCCTCCAGACAAGAGAGATAAGCTCTAAAAACAGGAAGTTTCTGCTATAATCTTGAGAAAATATTAACAGTCTGAAAGCACACAACTCCAGTTCAGTCGCACGAGGAAGAAACTCCTCACTTCCCAAAACTCTAGGACAAGATACTCAGATGGAACTAATTCAGGCATTGCTCCACCACACCTCTCCAGAATCCTCCAAAACGTGGAATAACGTTTAGATTCTCAGTTTATCCCTCTTCTTTTCCCTCCACAGCTTCTAAGAGTAAGCAAACAAGACAGCTTCACTCCCACAGGAAGCATTATTATTTTAGCAGTTTGCTGGACTCAACTGATTTGGATTTGTTTTTCCCCCAGCAGACGGGGATTCACTGGTGCAGGGCTGTGTTTCGCACAGCAGTCAGTCTGCAGCCACCTACACAGAAACTTTTAGTCAACTGAAAGGAAGCAGCCGATTTTTGATAGCTATTATCAACCAATTAACAGCCAAGAAAGCTTTTCAAAATTAGTTTCACAGTGTTTCTCACTCTGGAGATGAGGAGGTGGCGGTAGTTAAGCAGGGCTTACACCAACTTAGCAAACACCCTCTCCAAAGCAATGGATCCTGCTGTATATTTTAACATAAATCAGCTTTATGCTGCCTGTCAACACAATGCACGTTTTCCTGGCAGTATTCAACATAAAACAACAGAATCACGCAAAAGGCTTAAGAAAATCTCATTCTCATGGCTGTGTTGTGACTCTGAACTTCCTTCAAACTCTCAAGTAAAACACACAACTCCATTCGTGTTGGTTTCATATGGACTGCAGCGACTACAGGAACATTCAAACTCAGTATTTTCAGGAAGGCTAAACCTGTAACACATCAGTTTGTCCCTTACTGTTCCTTCAGTGGTCTATTAAAGAACTCAACATAAAAGGGATCCCAGGTCTTCCATTTAGCTGTCTCTTCTTCTCATATGGAGAGAAAACAGCAAAACACTTCAAATACATAACCCCCATCAGAGTTAGGCAACCAAATAACTCCAAGGCATCCTAGCAATAAGGATATGTGAGAGGTACCTATGGAATCTCTTGGAAGTACTTGCAGAAAACTGTAAAATACCAGAGTCCCATTCCCTGCCACTCTAAACCCCAGGTGCCCCAGGCATTAAATCTCGGATGAAATAACCACCTGCAAATTGCAAAGCAAGGCGCACAGAGGGTCAATTCCATAAAACAAACATTCATTTAAGGAAGTAGTTAAATGTCCTACATGAAATTCACAGGAAAAACAAACACTCCCGGACAAAAGGAATGTGTGACTTCCAGAGGATGTGAGGCAAATTTCCAGTGTAACAACAAACAGCTTTAAAGCAGCACAGAAACAGCAAAACCCCCTTTGAACAAAAAGGGCTCCAAAGTGTGCCCAGTTTGCAGGGAGCTGCCAGGGCCCAGCTGCAGCATTGCCATCTAGTGTCAGCCTCCAAAAAAACGCGGAAAGCCCACCCAAACACTGCAAATCCAAGTGAGGAGCCTTGAGTTTGCAGCTGAAAAGTGTGCATTTTCAGTTTTGCTCTCGAGGGCTGCCAACAGCCCCACCGAGAGCACTGCAGGAAAATCCATCAAGCACAGAGCTAAGCAACAGCCCAGGAAGCTCCTTCACAGGCCTGGCTCCCCCTCCAGCTGCCAATTCCTCTCATTAACCAATTCATCTCATTAACCAATTCATCTCATTAACCAAGCCATGAACTAAGGAACAACACAACCAGTGTGCAAAGGGCACAGGAACCCAGAGGGGCACAGAGGGGTACAGGGACCCAGAGGGGCACACAGGGATCCAGAGGGGCACAGAAGGGCACAGAGGGGCACAGGGAGATCCCGACGTGCGATTCCCAGAGCAAACCAGGAGCACCTTCCCGGTTCTGAGTGCTGCTCCCTCCCTTTCTGAGCACTCTGTCTGCATTTTGAGAGGTGAGTGACAGCACCTGCTCAATTTTCATGCTAATGTTTTATCAGAAAGAAGTATACATGTCACATCATGAGCTCATTAACAATCTATTCCTAAGACTTGTATTAAAGCTTGGCAGGCAACTTCCTCATGAAATGAGATCTGCTGCTTTGCTTTTTAGGATCTGAACATGCTGGGGAGGTAAAACATACCAAGAGGTAAAAACATAATTTAAAGGTTACACCTTGTTCCAGTCTCATAGAATCATCATGAAGCAGTCACAGAGCACACACTAGGTTATCCATTTCACTCTTTATTACCTTCAGCCATCAAGTTTCAGAAGGAAAACTCTGAAATCACATAGCAAACGTCTGTGTAACTGCACATTCAGGTAAACATGCAGCTGTCATTCCTCTTGCCTCTTCTTCCTCAAGGAAATCTCCACTTTGGGGTACCAGTAACCAGACAGGAAACTGTACTTGAAATGTCTGAAATAAGCAGAGCTCACTGGACAAATGAGGTCAAGAACAAGGCTGACAATTGCGTTAGATTCAGATCTTGGAATGAAAAGACAAAGTCCCTTTTATGGCTTCCACTACAAAGAAACCCATCATTAGACCTCATTTTTGTCAGTTCGTACAAAGGCTGAAGATACAGACAAGTGGTGTTTTAAAAAAGCCCTTTGAAATCCAATGGCTCCCAAGAATATCACTCTGTCCATGGCACACGGAAACTTTCCTCCCTTCCCTTCGTTAGCCCAGCTGAAGGTTGGAAGCACCGTGCTTTCCCCATTAGTTCCAGGCTTGAGCTAGGGTGTTTGGTTTGTTTGTGGGTTTGTGGTTGTCTTTTTTTTTAAAATAACTTTTAAGACATCTCTCTGTTGATTAAACCATTTTCATCCTTCAATGAGTTTGATTCCTATTAGTTCAGACTGCAGAGAAGACATTGATTTTTACTATACTCAGGATCAAGAGAAGTAACAGCTTCTCCAATTAAACAAGTGCTCACCACGTTAAGTAGAAAAATATGTCCACAGCGATAATGTGCAAGCATCCAGAGCACTCTGCAATGCCAACAAAAGCTCACACACATGCTTGTAGTAACTTTAACTCCAGAAAAGGAGGAAAACTCCATGATTTACAGACAGTTCAGCTCTGGTTAACTCTGCTGATAAGAAGCTGTAACACCGAGAAAGGCTCAGAATTACAGACAACTCATCCTCCAGCTCTGAATTACCATCATTACACCACACAAATCACTGCACTGGGCTTCCGCCTACTAAAACAGAAATCCCAGCCAGCAATGGGCCAGCAGGCTGCTGCTGCTGCTCCTCTCAAATGAAGCTTTTATACCAAACAAATCCATACAGTTCTTGCATTATAGCCTTTCACAAAGTTGCAATGTAAATCAAATATTTTATTCCACACCCTGCAGCTATTTCCACATTTAATAACTGACATGGGAGACAGGTTTTAATCTCCATCAGGCTGAAACAATTACTATCCTCATAACCACTCAAGTCAGATGTAAAAATTATGAGATTTCTATTACCTTATTGCATATTCAGGGGAAAACAGTTACTTTCTAGAGGAAAAGGACAAAGTGGAACAAAAAAGGGGAGCCCAAACAACCCCAGTGCCTAATTCTGCATGTGCCAGAATGGCCACACACCCCACGCACTCAAGACTTTCTTTTAAGCTAGAAAAGAAATGCAACAGCCCTGCCAAAAATCCAGCAGAGACGAGATCTGAACAGACACGACACTTGCAGATGTAAATACTCCTTGGACAAAAATTCAAGCTACAGCTTTAGATGAGACCTTAAACTTTTTTTGGCAGCAGGGAAACAATTCCCATGGTTAGAGGAAAAAATCTATTTAAAATCGCCTGAATTAAAAAGACCTGGAAGTCACCCTGTGCTGCAGCCCAGCCCTAAGAACCATCAGCACTTTGAGGCTTTACAGTTCCCAGGAAACTCCCTCCTGTTGGGGAGGGGTCACAAGCCTGGGTAAATGAAAGGAAAAGAAGGAAGTGTTACATGGACAGTTACAGCCAACAGGAAAAAAAATCCCTGGGTGAAATCTCACTGTGGAATTTGTCTATTATTACATGCTTTACTACCAGTTATTACTGCTGCTAGAAAGGGATATTAAAAATCACAGCAGGTCAAGACACTGCTTCTTTCTCTATTAATACACTGAGGCAAAAATGCAGTGATTTACCTCTTGTCCAAGAAAGGGAGAAAATGCCATCAAGTTGAACCATTCATCCCTTTATTTATGCTCTGTAAAGACCTCCAAAGATACTTAAACATCCAAATTATTTAAATCAGCATGAAAACACTAGGAAGGATGTTAGAGCTCACAGTGCAGGAATCCCCCCAGAGCTAAATAATTAAGCAGCATCTTCCAGAGAAACTCCCCAGGCCAAAGCAATATTCAGGTTTGCAATAACGTGAGAGCCCACGTGGTTGGGGAGAAGGGCAGAGGGGAGGCAGAGCGATTTTTATTGTTTTCCTTCAGCAAAACGTCACCAGTGGCTGTTGAAGAGGGGAAGGAGGCGCTGCTGCCTTGGTTCAGAGCACCCTCTAGAGCCAACTCCTCATCCATGGCATCGCACCAGCGTCCCCTTCCACTCCAGCCCCTGCTCCCTGCAGAGCTCCAAATCCAGCACTAGTTCACCATTAGATATCGGGAACTCAGCAGCATTTGGCACACATCAGGGAATAAATGTATTTTCTAAATTTACACCCAGTGTGTATTCAGCTGTGTTCTCCCTGAAGCCCTATCCATGTACTGATAACAAAATGAGACACTACCTCTGAATAAAGTACAAAACTATTAAAAAAAAAAGCATTATTTCCCAATTGCTCTGGAGGAGAATTATCCATCTCATCTTGAACAAAGACTAAGCTTTGTTTTCCAAGACTTCCTATGCACCTTTCACGGAGGTGAACAAGGAAGCTGCTGTTCCCCAGCTTTTTTCTATCAGGCCAAGTGTGGATTGCAGGAGCCATCCATGGAGTTTTCAATTATTATTTGGAAGTGAAAGATTTTAAGGCATAGGATTTCAGTTAATTAAAATCTACTTAGCTATCAAACTAAAAAGACTAAAAGACCCATTTCAACCTCAAATGAGGGTGAGTTACTGCCATCTGCAAATACATCATTAAATTCTCGCTCACTGATCGTAAACTTCTTGCTTAAAGCAGGTACATGCAAAAGATAACACTGACACGAGGAAGGAGCTGTGCAGAGAGCCTCGAGCCAGTAACTATTCATCAGTTCAATTATTAGGGATTCATTTCTTCCAAATCCAAGCCCTTAGGAGGAGAAGAACCACAGGAAAACCAGACTGTAGAATTTAATGATGTCTTTTTGGTTTTATCCTCCAAATTAAGGAGGCTCACAAGTGATGACTGAGGACAGGGAGCGAGTTACACAACACAAGCAATTCCCAGGGAGCTGTGCAAGCAATCCCAAAACAGGGAAGGTTTTTCGTTTACCCCACCATCCTCATCTTCTCTCTCCAGTCCCAGGGCCACAGGTTCCGGTCCAAAAAGGCAGGTAAACACACGAGGTCACGCTCTCAAGCTTCACTCCAACATCTCATACTGGAAACCTGTCTTGTGTTTCAGAAAATCTATGATTATCCTTCTAATCTGTCCTGACGAGGACATTCATCCTTCATCTAAGGGGATTCGGAGAGATCTCCTGAGGACCTTCCTCTGGGCGCAGGCAGAGCTCTGAGGGCTGTAAGAACTCAGAGCTACCTCCAAACAACCGCTGCATTTCAAGTAAATCATAGGGGAAATCAGGAGTTAAAGTAAGTGATTTTTTTATATTTAAACAAGCTCAACATAAAGCCAAAGAGGCAGAAGAAAATAATCTGTCTCTTCAACACAAAGTCACTGCCAGGAAAATAAAGAATTGGAAAAGGTCAGAAAAAATTTTTGGCAATACAAACAGGCAGAAACACAGGTCTACAAAAAGGATATAAAACACTTTCATCGCAAATTGTCTCCCTCAGAGATATTTGTGGCCAGAGAATCACAGCTTTTGAGGTCAAAATTAAGTCTCACAGGCAGCCAAGGTATCTCCTAGACTTCCTGCTCGCAGAGTCTGCAGTTCTGTAACTCCCTGGTGCGAGAAGCAACGTGAAGTTTTAAGTTCATCCCTTCTTACACATTTATTTACCTTTGAACATCAACAAATAATTAAGAACAGTAGCTTAAAATAGCATCTATGGAAAGACAAACCTGGAGCCTTTGATAGCTACAAATCTCAGTACAGACTCTTTCTCAAAAAGGATCAATGTGCAGCCACTGTTTGAGCAGAACCCATTCTTTCTGTAAACCCACCACAGCTCTGATTCTGAAAACGGGCAAACTGCTGGGCACATAAAAAATATTACCTGCAAGTCCACTGACAGATAAGTAATCTTGGCGGCTTTCACATCTTTTGCTAAAGAGCATTTCTTCAGACCTCATTTCCCTTTCACTTGACCAAAATAGAAAGATTAAGGTAAGCCATTTACAGCTCGGAAAACCAAAACTTATTACGTGTTATTTTTAACCAGCTACACTGAATTTAAAACCTTTTCCAGAAATCATGCCATGGCTTTCAGCAGCAGCATTTATGCCTCCCACAGCTAAAGTCTGGGCATTTTCTCCCTCCCTTATATTAATGTGTTTATCCAACCATAATTCCATTAGCATTATGTAACACAGACAATCTTCTTAGGCATTTTATCATTGTCTCACCCAAAACTCACCCTGCACACACGAACACTGACTGCAAACTGCGGTGTTCCAGACTTTGCTGACACACAGGAACTGTCTGATGCAGAGCTGAACTGACACCTTCAGCTGCTGAGCAGCTCTGCCTGTATGCTCAGCCAAACCCTCTCAAAACACAACAGCCTCATCTTCCTCTCACACACTCACAGCATTATTGTAACACTTGTGATTCTTCTCTAAGAAAAAAAGAAATTTAAAATTATATTTAGTGTTTATCAACTGTCTACCTCTCCTGCATACTGAACACAGTAAATATTATTTGCAGTTATGTCTGTAATTTGACATTAATTCCTTAATCTTCTTAAGGCAAGGCAAGCCTGTAGATCATTATGAGGTTATTTAGAAGAGCACATCTCAAGTGTTACATGAAGTGTACATTTTATTAGGAAAATAAGTTAACTCAAGTTTTGTATGTTGTCATTCATACACCTGACAAAGGAATCAATCTCCTTTGGAGAGCAATGAGAAGATACCCTATGAACTATTATTGCTGTGTAATCCTCTTTGGGGTGGTACAGTGTCTGCTAACAAGATTGTGAGGCTTTCACATTGGCTCAGCAGGACTGTGACCTTTCCTGACAGCCATTCTAATATTAATGCCAGACATGGCCAGAGCAGCATCTCCCTGTTTGTGCTCTCCCAGATGGACACAAGGGATCAGCTCCCACTGCTGTCACCGCCTGTGTCCTGCCTGCATCAAAATCCAGCGCTCAGGCCGGGAAGGCTTCTCTGTGCCAGGGCAGCACAGCACCCCCAGCACCGGCTTCTCCAGAAAAACCCCACCTTTGGCAGTGTCTGCTGTGCCAAACCTCATTTAGAAGACAGAGCCAACAGGGGCTTCACGAGGCCTTTCCAAAATATTGATAATAAATAAAATAAATAAAAACTAAACCAGCACAGGGCAGAAGCAGCAGAGCCCAGCAACTGCTCTATACCCACCACACACACCCCTCCTCGCAACCCTTCAGCCACGCCAATGCTGACATCCAAGTTCCAAAGCGAGGGGTTTAGTTAAGCCAATAAAGATGAGCTTAAAAACAGCTTTTAAAAAATTACCTGGGCAGGGTCAGCTCCTGAACTAACAAGTACTGAGCCTTACACTGCTGCACTGGTGAAAGGAGGAGACCTAAGCCCAGAGGGCAAGGGATGAGTGAGAAGGCACATCCTGGGCAAGGTGCGCACACTGCGCGCTCCCAAATGGCTCCAGCTGACAGAACTCACTGGCTGCTGTGACACGATGGTTAAAACCCAATTTGCATGCAACAGTCTAAGGCTGTAAGAATTGATGTTATTTTCCTTAAGTTTCAATTTTGTAAGCATTTATGAATTGTGCTTCAGTTTCCAGAGCAAGATTCACTCTGATGCGAATTTGAATATTTCACTTGTTCGTACAATGGCTCCTAAAACCAGTTTTGTGAAAAACAGGATGTGAAATAGCAGCTACAGCTATCAGCAAAATATTTTTTGCTAGTTTTACAGTCACAAGGCATTTTGTAATTAAATTGCTAATGTTGCAGAACCTAGTTTTGGTCAAATCTACATCTAATTACATTCATCAATTAGCCTGTAATTGCCTTTTGCTATTTTTGATTCCTAAGACTTTGCTGGCTATATCTGACAAACTGATATCCCCTGGTTTTGGTTCTTGGGATGGGGTGGACAAAAGTGCCAGGCTATAAAAGAGGCTGAATGGTTTGAAATATCCTTATGTTTTCAAATTCAGGTTTACCTGGAAAACAGAACATGAACTGCAGCGTCCAGAGGGACAGAATGACTGCTCACAGTGCACACAAGCTGAAAAAGGATTCAAATACTACCCTGCAACACTCCAAGTACTTCTGAATGCAGAAGTGAGCTCTTTAAACTGTTTTTTTGGCCTCTCAAAGGCTTGTACCCAAGTGATTACTGTAATTTTCACGGGAGATAATCTACCAAAAATAAAGGAAATCCCATTCTGAAATTTTATTTGCACTGCGAGCTCATCAGTGGAAAGAATGACATTTCAGTACCTTTTCCTTCAAAACACCAGTGGAACGAACACACAGTGAGGAATACTTTGCTCCAGGGTTTTGCCTAAAGATCCAAGCAATTATAAAAACAATCCCAAAGCAGGAGCTGAGTAGGAAACATTTTTTGTTGTCACGGAAAGCTGGAACCCAAACGCAAACAGGCAGCCAGGCATTGATCATCAACCTCCTCTCTGTAGCGTGGAATTAAACAGACAACTTTTATTTCCAGTATCAAGACACAGCTGAGTCCATGAAGCAAGGAGCTAAAACTTTGCCAGGCGTCCCCACGATGACATAACTAAAGCAGAGGGCTTGTTTCTCTGGGAAGGGTTTTGTTTCTAAAAATAAAGGTGCAGATTAGCCCACTACGAGTTATCTGCTCTTTCCCCACAAGAGTCATCAGCACTGCGGTATTGCATGACTACAAACCCATAAGCCATGTCAGAATCAGCACAACTAAGTTAAAAAAAAAAAAAAAGGTAGTTTTAGTGAATTAGCAGAGTTTGGCACTGAATCACAAGTGAACAAGCGAATGAAATCCCTGCTCTTCCCCTGAGTCACTGTCATTGCTGAGGATGCATCCATCACTCATCCAGCCTCCACCACAGAGCAAGCTGCCTCCATGGGTGCCAAAAGGATCTTATTTCTAGCAAGGAGTAGGATCTTCCTCACGAGCAGGTACTTCCCAGCCATTGCAGACTTGGTCTGCTCCGTACAGGCTCCAGAACTACTGCTAGCACCCGTTAGAAATCATTCCCTAAGCACAGAGCCTTAAGCTTGGCAGAGAACAAAAGTTCCCAGGGATATTCATCCAAACTTCCTTCCCAAAAGAGTCACGATTCCTGTTGAGATAGTGAATTACTCTGGCTGCACTTCACCCACAGAAATTCTGCTTTCAGTGATGAGCCAGCAGCAATTGTAACTGAGAAAAACTAATCCCACTTTAAGAAGTACTTTTAATGACTTTCAGCTCTGTGTGCCAATTCTGGTTAAGAACCCAATAACTTTGGTGTTGCGGCTGATAAGGATACAACCAAGTTGGATTTGCTGCCATTTACATTTCTCAGAATGTCCTAATAAGATCAAATGTGATCCAATACCAGCAAACACAAGATTTTTGGGTTTTTTCCACCAGACACCACAAAAGAAATCTAAATTATTACCTAAGGTAGCAAACAAGTCAGTACGCCTTCAGCTGTGGTTAGAACCGAAACTGTCAGGCCTCACTTGGCACGCACAGCTCTGCCTTTGCATATTTTTGTGTTTGTCTCACAGCTTATTAAGTTTTGCAAACAAAAGCAGTTGTGTTCTTGCCAACAGATTATCGCCTTTTATTATCACGGATCATTCTAAGACATCAATGTACCTACATAAATAAGAGACTTGAACTGCAAGTGTCTCTCGGCAATTGCAGGGGGATTTTCTTTGTATCAGCAGCAGGCACACAGGAGTGTTTGCAATTGCAGGATAGTGTTTTCATCTGCCATGACAGCTGAGGCTGTGTAGATACCAAATCCACAGTAAATGCAGCAAGCGTTTCTTTTAATAAACTGCCACAGAAAAAGTATGAAAAAAATGATTCAAGCTGAGGACATATTGATGGGTACAAAATCCTTGAGGCATTATGCAGCTCACACAGGCTCATGGATCAGTATTATTGCAGCAACCAGTAGCCGTCAAAGCCAATTACCCCAGGGAGAGGGGCCGGGGCTCCCGCAGCTGTCGGAGCCGTGCGCGCCGGAGGGGCGAGAGCGCGGCAGAGCTGTCACAGCCAATTACTGCCAATGTTTTATTTATGTCAGGATACACCTGATCAGTGAACAATAAAGCCATTTTATAAAGGATGATTACAAAAACAGAATGCAAAATGGCAACAACTGGTCGGGAAATTTCATCGCCGGCGGAAGGCGAGGCGCGTGTTGCCCACCCAGGACACGCCGAGAGGGCTGGGACACCCCAGGAGAGGACAACATCTGGCTCCAGATGTGCCCTGCTCGTCTCTAAAGCCCTGACAAAAGGCTGGCGTGTCCATAACTCCTTTTAGAGCCAGGGAGATGCCAGTCCATCTACTACAACGGATTTGAGGAATTAAATTTGCTATGGAAGGAAACCAGATAAGAGAGATGGGGGAGCAGAAAACACTGACACAATTTGGAGATAAGCCCACAGAACATCATCTCTGCACAACACCAGCCTTTATTTCAATTGCCCAAATCAACTGACAGAAGAGAAAGGTTATCTACAGGAAAAATATAGAAATTTTAACATTCTCCAAGGCTTGAGAACCTGCTTTGTACTTATCTGTCTTCATCTTACAATCTACTGCCTGCATTTTAAAGTTAAACAGATTTAAGCGGACTCAACATCAGATCCCAAGGAAAATACTGATTTTTTTTCCCCCCCACAGATATATAAACTGTGTATAGTTTTATTCACAGCAATTTTCATTACTTTCAGGCAAAGGACATTGTACAGAACTCCTCTAAATGAACAGACCAGCCCTTAGCAGGTGAATGTGCTGCTGCGGAAATCCCGCTCTGAGCTGCACTGACCTCCCAGGAGAAGCTGTGTCCACCACCAAGCTGGAAGTCGGCACTTAGAGATAATTTTCTTCAATTATTTTGCTGCCTTAAGTTCCAACTGCCAACATTTCCTGTCCTCTCTGTTAAAGGATGTTAAACCATGACCCCATTCCAAAAGACACCACAGAGAGATGCAAAGGAGGTTTGGTGATTCCACCAACCGCCGCTCTGGAAATGTGATTTCCATGAGTCACCTCCAAACCAATCAACAAGCCCAAGTGGGCTGTACAATTTTTTTCTCAAGTATGGCCTTTTCAAGTACCAGAGCTAAGCTGAGTGATACTCCCACTATTTTGTAGACTTGAAAAATCTATGGAGAAACAGCAAAAAGAAACTGAAAGGCCCAAGGAACAGGAACTGAAAAACCCAGGCCTACATTTACCACTTTAAAAGGTATCAAGACAGGCAAGACACGAGAGAATCTGGGTATGGCCTTCCCTGGGAGGAGACTGCAAAGAGTACAAATAATGGGCATTTCAGCCCTGAAATCAAAGTATGAAAGGAATGGCTGTTGGGTGCCAAGCTGAGCATCGGATACTTGGATTCTCCCCTCCCTTTCACATATCATACATGCAATATTCTTCAAAGGGTCGTTTTGTTCACAAGGCAGACACTGTGCAAGTACAGCTGCAGAATAAGGCGGCATTTTAACACAAAAATGCACTCTCTGTGTAGAGTTTTGTGTGCACTTTGATACATTTTTTTAAATAATCTGTCCTGTAGCTATTCAAAGGAGCTACACAGGTATCTGCCAATAAATTTCATCTTTATTCTTTTCTCTCCAAATGCACGCCTTTGAATTTAATCTAACTGTGCTACCATCACCCAGCGTATTTATGTGTGTGATGCTGCAAACATATTTAATCAAGGCAATATTACCCACTGTAGTGCCTGAGCTCCCAAAGTTCCCTAGAGAATACATTTGGTTTAGATTTTAATACCTGACAGGGACACCCCACCCCTTAAAAAAAATAAAATCAGGAATATAGCAGATCTAACAGAATATTTCACAATGGAGTTGCACAGTGTATGCACTCAATTGCTCCATTTCCCAGAAGATTCATTACAGTTACATTAGAAAGTCAAATCAGGCAATTCTGCAGTCTGGTGAAAGCTAGCATATGAAAGCAGGTTAATACAAAAGAATTTCATTTTAAATAGAGGACATTTAGGACTTTTAAAGCAACATTATGATAAAAATTTCAGGGTGTTTATTCTGGCTTCAGAGCACGCTTTTCAAGTCTTGTTTCAATGATGGAGCTGATTTTCTAAGGAGAGAGGGAGGGAATGTTAGATCTCCGAGGTTTGCCATCTTAATTACCCTCCTGCTCCCACACACTGCTCAGACTCAGGGACAGATGTCCTGCTCCCCTCAGCAGCCAGGGCAGGGCTGGTACCAACTCTGAGCAGAAGAATACCAAGTGCAGCAGTTACCACCTACAGAGGCTGTGAATTCCTCACTAACAAATCACAGGGGACTGCATCCCAGACAAAGGTGTGATTAACCACAAGATACAAGGCATTTGAAGTTTTCTGCTTACCTTACAACAGAGGTATTATATCTAATTATTACCATTTAGAACCTTGCCTCCATCTCAGCAGTATAATGCAAACAGTGAATGTAATTACTCACTAAACGAATAATGTAAGACCTGATTGACAGGATGGGAGAACAAAAATCGGTTCAAAGCAGTTTTAACTTGAGTGTAAGCTCAGCTGAATGAAGACAAACAATTTCAGAGCAATTCTTTACTACAAGCAAGGCACCTACCAGCACACAAGTCACACACACAAGCAACATCAAAAACCCCCCCAGAACACAAAGTGGGTGTCACAGCCCCAGCTTTGGCAGCATTAAGGATGAACTTCATGCACCCCTGCCTATGTTTAATTTAATACAAAACCAAATGCAATCAAAACATCTGGTGCATTATTGATGGTTACCGTGATAAATGAGATTTGACATTTCACAGGAACTCATTAGACATTCTACTTACACCCCACACTTAAAGTGTTTCTGATTTTACATCTCTTTGGAAAACATGCATTGTGTGGATATTGAACCGATATTTTTGACCCCACTGTTGTAAAGGAATCGACTTGCACAGCTAATTACAAATACTGAGAATTTAAGCAGCACAGACCACATTATATTTTTACCCTCTACTAATCCAAATGCTGCTGAAATCCAAGAGAATTTTTGTGTTGCTCCTTTTGAAGGGCAGAGATCACAAGGAGGGGCAGTCTGGATACAGGATTGTGCCAGTGCTACCCAGGGATCAGAACCCAAACAAGCCCAGCCAAAGCTCCCCGCAGCCTTTTTCCATGCCTGCATGAGATAATGCCAGACTGCAGGAACAAATGCACTGCAGGCCAAGCAAGAACTGTCTCCCTTTCATTTCTCACATCTTGACTCGAGAGCTGCACAAAAAGTTATTAAAATTAATGCAAACTATCATAACTCTGTCTTTTTATTACTGGTAATATTCCTTCTAAAATATTAGTCTCCTTGGCTGAACCAGCATGTCTTTTTGAAAATTGTCTTTGAAGATCAGAAACTCCTTAGCATAAAAAGTGAAACATGCAATCATGTTAATTTGACAAGGTAAAGGGGGAAGAAAAAAATCACTTCAGCTTAGTGTTTCTGAAACTCAGGCTATTCTTTCATTTAAAAGAAAAGAAAAGCATTTTTCTCTCCTGGTTCCCACTACAGTAACTGATGTGAGGATGCAACAAAGGCTTTTGGTGCTCTCAGTGTTTTAAAACCAAAACAAGTAAGTTTCAAAGTTGGCAAGTGACCAAAGTAAACACCTCCCATCTTATATGAAATTACAAAGTTTGAATAAATTGCTGAAGCTCAAACAGCCCTGGCAATCCAGTGAGTACTCATCTCTCGTTTGCATAATCAGTACCACAGCTATATATAAATATATATATATATGCATATATATACACATGTAGGGAGGAGGCAAGAGCAAGAGCTTCAGCACATGTGTTGTATAAACAAGAAATTCCAGCTGGAATTTCTCACTCTTCCTTCCGAAGTTGTTTTGGCTGGGCATGCAGCTCACTTCACCACATTATCCGGTTATTCTGTCAAAGACAAAACCAGAACATCCACACATTCCCAGGTTTTTTATCAAAAAACCCCACAACCCAAGAACTTCATGAACTGGCAGAAGTATCACAGTTTTCCAATATCCAAGTACAGCTTATGGTAACACTTCGTGCATGTGAATGTTATATTCTCAAATCATTTGTTCCTCTCATCTGCTTGCACCAGAAGAGCCTGGAAGAGCCCATTTCTCACTGCTCCCATGTAGCACTGCCTTCCTGCCGAGTACTCCACGTCACCACTGCCGTTCCCAAACGTCTGTGAACACCTCTGCAGTCGGTACTGGGCTCCTGACTGCAGAGCTGCACAACAGCACATTCAGTGCGGGTCAGCACCCTGAGAACCACAGAGTGCCCCTGTGGGACAAACTAAATGCCAAAATTCAAGGATCACAGGGATGCTGGCAAACAATCCAATTTCTCTGAGGTTATAATTGCAGAGGAATTCCCTTGGAAACCAGGTGTTCCACCTCTCTACACAGGCTCAGCTTTCCTCAGGACAGACGTGCACGTTTTACAGACACACAAATCAACCCAAATGAGTGCAAACACACAAACCCATTCTGGGGTAGCTCCGACTGCTGCCTCCCCAGAGCTGCTTCAAACACCCAGCACCCAGCACTGACAAAACACCATTTTCAGGAGTGCAGAGTAACCTCCTTTTCATAATTGCTCACTCCATTTTTAAAAGCATGTTCCTCTCCCTTACAGTTACAGAATGATTTCAAAAGCATGAACCCATTAGACATTTGCCTCAGTCTGCCCTCAACAATAGCCTGGAGAGATAAAACTCTCATTTGTTTCCACAGAGGCCCTATTGATTCTGCTGTCACAGAATATGACTATTCTCTCCTCACGCTGCTTTTCAGAACAGAGCATTCTGTCGTGGAGCTGCACTTTTATTGCCTTGCCTGTCTCCCACAGCAGCTCTGGAGCAGTGGTTTCTCACACCACCACCCTGCCCCATCCCAGCAGAGTTTTCAGCAGGCAAGGTACAGATAAATCTGCTTCACACACACCAGCACGCGGGAGAGCCAAAGCAAAGAAGCAGCCAGACTGTGGGGAACGCCCAAGCTCCCTTCACAGAGTGCTCATACAGACTGCTTCCCACTGCTCCAGCAGGAACATCCAGGAGTCTGGGAGCCAGGTGGGGATGAACCACCTGTCTAACAGGAATCACCCACAGCATCACACAAGTGCTTATGGTCCTTTAGAAAAACAAGGTCAGAAGGCTTATTTCTGGCAATCCTGTAAATGGGAAAGTCTCCAGGCTGATGCTGGGCTGTCACTGCAAAGCTGCCACATTTTATTAGGACCGGGGAATATCGACTGCGCTCCGTCCCTGGAATGTCAATGATCTGATCCTGCAAGGGAAGTCAGGCACAACTGCCATTTCCAGTGTAGAAAAAAGCAAGGCAATGCAATATACAGAAATTGAAAAAAGAATAAATTTAGCTTGCTAATATTTGGGTCAGTATGGACCAGTCCTGCAACGTCTCCCACTGAATTCATTTCCACCACATTAAGGACTAAATAAAGACGTAAGAATTTAGCACACCAAGTATTTTATAGAGCTTACAGTAGGACCTAGAAACATTTTCAGTGATCCTGACCCAACTCCACTCCAGTTATAATGCTGTGGCGTGCCACCTTTAGCTCACTGAAATGATTCTATTAAGCATGGTGAAATTCCAGCTTCTCTTCAGTGAATCCATGTCAGAAATACAAGTTAGCTTAAGGATGTTGAGATGTTTGGGGAGGGACTAAGCTAAGTCCAAGGGCTACATGGAGCTACTCAGCCTCAGAGGCCACCAGTGCCAGTGAGAACTGTCGCTGCCCTGGCTCCTGCTGGGAGCCAGACCTGTAACCCTGTCAGGCAGCTCCTTGTCCTACTGAACTCAGGGTTTCCACTCCTAACAGAATATTCCGTCAGCCTCAGAAATCTCCTCTTAACCTCCCTCCTTTCCTAATCCCTGGCAGAACAGGCACTTTTCCCAGCGTCCTGAACAGTTTCAGCAGGATCGAACTCACACTTGAGAGCTAACATATGGTTCAAACAAGCATCAGATTGTTGCGTGGTTTTCATACCAGCCCCTGTAATCCCTGGGTTCCTCACATCTGTCTTTCATTTGTGATATAATTACACATTTATTTTCCATTTTATAGTTTAATTTCATATACTATTTACTTGATCTTGGGCCTGATCTTGCTGCAGCCAAGGGACATCATGCTTACCCATACAAACATGTTTCACTGGAGCTCACAAAGCCCTGCAGTTCTCTCATTCACCAACCGATTCATGGATTTATACAAGAGAATTGCTCATACATTTTTCTCCCTAACCTACAAACATAAACCCTTAATACTTCACAAAAATCTGGGGGGGGGGTGGAAACTACAGAAACTTCTATACAGCTCTTCTATAAACACTTAAAAACAACTGCAAAAGCTTTAAGTGTGCTGGGAGGTGAGGGGGCAGAAAGAGGTATCAATATTTAATCCACTGCTAAAAGTGTAGCATCAAAGCTGCATCAGGGTGGCATAACATTGCAGCTGGTTCCATTTTCGTGTTCTTACATTAAGAAACCAGCTTTTCCTTTTGCATTATGTATTAAATAGTACATATTTTAGAATCTCAGAGAATCATCTCTAAGCCTTGCTAAGCCTTTGTAATTGAAAAAAATTGCATTTAGCATTTTACCAGCTAGACATGCATGAAATACTAAATTCAAGGACAGAGCTAATGTTAATTTCTTGATAGTGTCCTGTGGTCTGCAGCCCTTCTCAAACTCACCACATCTGGAAAACAGAGCCATCAATGGAGCTCACAAGCCTAACTTAAAGCACACTTGCATTCTTCATGTTTGAGCAAGGGAAGTTCAGGCTTTCTAGCCACACAAATTCCTTTCCTGAGAAAATTGCCACCATGTGGTGACAGGCTGCCCGGTCTACATGGCCTAGCTGGAGGAGCGTTAAGAAACCAAGGACACAGCGATGCATTTCTCACAAGCTTGGCCATGAAAATCTGGGTTTGCAGGTTGCTCCAGACAGGAGTTGTGTTCTCCCAGTTTCAAACAGCACCCAGAACGGTCAGAGCTGTAGGAGCTTTCCAGTTAAACCCACACTGGACACGAGCCCTGAGCAGTCCCACAACCAAGGCAGGCACACGTTCACAGAGCCAGCACAGAGCAGCCTCTCCCCGGGCACGGGCAGAGCTGCAGGAACAGAAATTGGACATATTGTTAACAGAATACATTTTTGGCAACCAAAGAGCAATTAACATCAGAACTCTTAATCATCTCGAACATCTCTGAATTGGAGAGCCAGGTCTGAGCCTGTGGCAGAGCCAGGGGGGATGTGGAGCTCGGAGCAGCGCAGCGATGGCAGCTCTGGCACTGCAGCCCTGGCACTGCAGCCCTGGCACTGCGCACAGCCCAGCCTGCTCCTGTCCCCAGCCTCACTGATCCAAACAACTACAAGGCAACTTCTGGTTGAAAACGAGAAGGGAAAATAACGGTTTTTACAACACATCCAGAGCAGAACAGTGCAATACATTCCTGTAGCACCACTGAAGGCACTGGAAACTGGGTTTGCTGTATCCATTAACACACTGCACACAAAATTCATCCCACAGATGGTCTTTCAAAAAAGTCACGTTTCCACGGTATTTCCGTGCAGAATCAGACAATGTAAGTTTGCCCTATTTGTTTTAACTTGCTGGGGCTAAAACACATGCAAACTGCAGCCCGGAGTTCCCCAGCCTGCCTGGTATCCATTATTAAAAGCTGAGCAGATGTTTATTCACTCCGTGCCATCATTGTTGATAAAGCACATAGGCACTGTTCATCCGGCCCAGAATGAGGCCAGTCACTCCCTGCTCCGGGATGAATCCCGAGCACAACAATGAGAGGCATTCAGGCACAGCAGAACTTGCTAATGGGTTTTGATAACAGCAGAGACACCCACTGTATTCTTCATTACTGCTGCGACCTATTTCACAGTTCATTCTAAACAGATTTGGATGCATAAAATTGTACTAAGCACTGCATTTAAAGACATTATCTCCCTAAGCACAGGATCCCTCCAACACCTCTCCTCCATTGATTAAATGACCAACACAGCAAGGATTTACAAGTCCACTATAATAGAAACCATCTTCTTCCGAATCTGCTCATCAGTTCTTTGTGCTCCTTTATCCCCTCCATGCTTTAAGTGGGTTTCCATTTTTTAATAAAATGCGTTTCTGCTCACACCACGATGACCATCACCAGAATGTAAGAGCGCCGAAACACTGAGAACACTGCTCTTCCTCTCAGTATTTCTAAACCACCAAACGTCACAATAAAAAAAAATAATGAAAAAAGACAATCACTCTGAAATACAGCCTGGTTTTGTCAGCTAGTGTAGATTTTAAAAGTCAGATGCTTGCATTTTACTTGTCTGCCATTACTGGCAAATTAAAGCTATGAACAAATGCTGCGTAGGCAACAAATAATTCTACTAACACGCCAACAATCACTTTAATCTCTTCCACTTAACAACTCATGAACCTTTTATGAACATAATCTTCTAGAAGGTAGCTGGTAATACAAGATAATCCCAGTACAAGTTTAATTAAAAATACAAACTACATATAGCTCCATGCTTCCCAACTCTTTCACGCTGAAGGAGCAAGAGTGGCTATTATTAATAGCTCCGTTAATCTGGCAAACTGAAGTGCACAGGAACACGTTAGAGGAGCATTCAACAGACCATTTCCCACTGAAAAAACAGCCCTCACAAATTCTAACTTGCCTTAGCACAGCATTTAAAACCGCCCCGTTTTAAATATCTGAACTACAGCTTGCTTGCAGAGTTATGGATCCTACTTTTATAAAGAAAATCCAGTACAAAATTATTTATTGTTACAGGCTACAATGGAATCCATCAGGAACTAAAAAAAAAAAAAAAAAGCCATTTTCCTTTAGGAAACATAGAATTTGAGTCACTTGGCTGTCAGATGGAAGTCAACATAGATTTCATTTGACTGCCAAGACCCTTATTTGACTGGACATAAAAGACATTTGCTATTTTTAAACATACCTCATGTAATCATTTAACCAGAGCCCTGTAATTCAGGCCGGGGAGCTCTTTTTACATTCAAAAGCTGATCAGAGCACGGGTCTTTACAGTTCTGTTTAAGAGCTGGCTTGTTTCCAATAAATACAATTTGCACTCCCGAGCTCCCCTAATAATTATCTCCACAGCTCTTTCCCCTTCTCCTAAACCCAGTCAGAAATATTTTAAACTGCCTGAGAGCCTCCAGAAAGCTTCTTCTGCTTACCTTGACCCCAGTCTCTGCCTCATCCCTGTGGCAAGCAATAACCAGTCCAGGCAGGTCAACACTGGCCACTCAATGGACACTCCAGCGGTTCTGGGTGCGTCCAGCTCTTCCCTGCTCTGACAGTCACGAAGTCCCAGATTTTGCTCTACCATGTGGTGCTAAGAGTCAAACTGTCACCAGTGGCACCTACCTGTGTCCCAAACCTGAACCCCTGTCTCACCTCAAACGCCAGCTGTGTAACTCTGAGCTTCAGCTACTGAGTCACAGAAGGAATTCTCTTTAACACAGGTGGGTAAATACATCTCTGATGAACTCTCCTGACACACAGAATGAAGAGATGTGTAGGTGAGCTGACATTCTTTTTTAGAAGCACATTCCCCAAACCAGTAAGCTTTCCATATTTTTTTCTTCATTTTTCTTTTGGATGAGACTGTGCCATGCTGAAAGGCGCTGTAAGGGCTCTTTTTCACACCAAGAAAATAGCAAGAAATCCCATGCTGGAGAAAAAAAGTGCACAAGCAAGCAAAATTAGACCTTGTGATCTAACACAGATTACTTTAAACATGTTTCAGCTCTGACACTTCACTGAGAACTAAAGGCATAGCAAATATTTTTGCCTCCTACAAGAGAGAATCAAATTTTAGACACAGCTGAATGAGTTACCACTACAGAGAAATGTGGGTTTCCTCAAGCTCGGGATCATCAGAAAAGCCAGACCCTACAAAGGCTTTGTCCTTTCAGGAACACACTCCATAATCGCAGCAGACAAATGGAATTCCGATGGATATCCCACTCCTGGAGGGATCAGGGCGGGTGCTGCTGCTCGTAGGAAAGTCTTTCCCATTTGGAAAGCAGCTCCTTTAGATGCTGCACTCTAACAGCACTTACCAGCTCCCTCCTCTTCAATGATTTGATGCTGTTCACTACCCAGGGCTCCCCCCAAATGTCAGCCTCTCAGTGCACCCTTCATCTCTAAGCAGTTTCTCACTGATGTCAAAGCTTCCAATCCACGCAGGGCTCAGTCCCCAGAGCGCTCAAGGTTTGTTTTGATACCAGTGGTTTCAAAAAAGAAAAAAAACAACAAACCCTAAAAATTGCACTGTGCTATAGAGACAACACTCCCAGGCCTCCCTGACAGCCAATTTATCTGCAGTCCAAATTCAGAGCTAATCAAGTCACCAGAGCCAGCACATCAGGCACGTGCCACGCTCAGCAAGCTCCTCCTGACAAACACTTAACATCTGCAGGCTTTTGAAACACCAGACATTTCTCCACAGCTGCAGAAGTCAAACTGTGCTATGGATGACTGGCCCCTGAAGTCCTATTTCTGCAAGTAGGAACTGATGACCTGAGAACTGTGAACATCAAGGAACTAAGCAGGCAGCAATCTCAGAGGGATGTTTAAGTGATGCTACCCAAATAGGCTCTGCCCATACAGAAATCCACTACTTTCAAAATGTAAAGTATTTTTTATCACAGAAGTATTAGCCTGAACACTGAAGACAAGAGCTTTGCTGCTGCCAAGAGGTTCTTTTAAAGAACCTTTTAAGTCTGGTGTCTTTCTGTATCATCATAGTGTGGGAAATGAACACAGTGGACCTTGTCTTTATTTTCTCTCAAAAAAAAAAGAAAAAAAAAAACCCCAAACAAAACAACCAGAAGGGAAAAAAATAAGTGACATTCAAGAAATCAGGAATAATAATGCACATGCCTAAGTACACCCACAGAAGGAAACCTTCCACCCCCAGCCATGCTCCCTGATAACTGTTTGTGTGATGCTCAGTTTTATTTTAAAGTTTAAGGAGTATTTTGGTTTTACCTGTGACACCAGCTCACTATAGCCCCCACCTCTTCTCTAATCACAGATTGGACAGAAAGGCCACAGCAGCTCCAAAACACCTCCAGCCACACAGAGAATAGACCTGGTTGGACTTCAAACAGGAACTTCAGATCACAGAGGGCTCAGTGTTTCCTGCACTGCAAGTATTCATCACTTCTGCCTAATTTTCTTCCCCAGAGCCTGCCCTTCCTCTCCCCAGGGAAGAGAGAACACAGATTTGATTCTTCATACACCCACTGGACCACAGACTGATGTAAAGAACCATATTTAAAAGAGGTGCAAATTATGTTCCCACTGAGCTGGATTCTAAAGAACATATCCTTACTAAAACCAAACATGTCCATAGGAAATATCCCTCTGGCTTTCCTTGGCTTCCTAATGGGTGACTCCACCTCCTTCCAGCTTGGGAGGCTCATTCAGCATTCATAACTTCACCTCTGTGCACCTGAAAGCGAAATCCCACCTCCACTGGCGCGCAGGAGCCGGACAGAAGGTTACTCAGAGTATTTGCAGCATTGATTGGGAGCCGCTCTCCAAAGGAGCCAAGAGCCCATCAGGAGCAGCAGGGACACCCAGGGCAAGCTCTGCAGCAGCGATGCTGAGAGCTGTCCTGCCTCAGCTTTGCCACTGAGAGCACAAATACCTCATCCAAGGGCAAGATCACTCCTACAAAGCTTCTTTTAAAGGCAAATTTGATTCAGGACAAGAATTACACCGTAAAAGAGTTCTGAAAAACCACAGAAAACAGCAAACCAGAAATTTATTCTAAAACTTTTAAGAAAAAAAACCTTAGTACCACTCAAATTTAGCATCCAACAGAAGAGGCATTTTAAAAAAAACAATAATTTCCATTCAATACCAAGCAATTAGATTTTCTCTACAGCTGCTGGTATGGCAAGATGGACCAGTAATACCAAATAGATACAGCAGGACACAAAATAACAAATGCAAAGATACAACATCGAGGTGTCTTAAACTCAAAGGTACAGTGAGAAAGTGATGACCAGCAGTGACACGGAACACAGCTCAGTGATGTTCTGATGCAAATATTCCTATATATACATGTAAGCATACATATAAAAATATAAAACATATACATATAAAACATATATATGTTCTTAAAGCATTAACTCTCTGTTCTATCATCACTGCGAAAAGGAAACATGTCATGCTTAACTAAGTTAAATATACATTTTTAGATTAGCAGAGTAAACAGATACAGAAAATTGGCACTTTCTTATTGCCTAACAACGATAAAACTCCCTGATTACAAAGTACCCTCACACCTCTTTTGTGAGCAGAAGAACTGCAGTGAGTTATTCGCATCAAGGTCTTGCAACAAGTCCTGTGGGGTTTTTTAAGTGTCTGGAGCACAATCCAAATACTGTGGTACCAACATCTAAATTTTTGTCAGGAATTAACAACATGTAATCTTCCCAGTCTCTCCTGTTGGCTACTTGTACCCTGACCCTTTATCATCTCCAGGAATTACATCTATTACCTAAGCATAATATCTTTGGGATTTAATACAGGAAATAGGTTCAGCTTCAAACAGAATGTCATAAACAAGAGGCCTCATTCCCTAAGGATCCCTCCCAGCCTTCGCTTCCACCCAAGAATATCCAACATGTGCATCAGGAGAGGCCCAGCAAGGAAAAGTGTGAACATAACGTATGGGGACTCTGAAGACTTGACTAAACATACACAAAAGTAATTACTTTCCACATCTTGCTACACTCGTACTTTGGGACAAAAGCTGCGGAAGGAGTTATTTGATGACTAATTAGCACAGGGAAGAGCCCGTTAATTGAGGCAGGGCTGCAGAGAGCAGTGACGTACCCAGAACACGAGCGGAGCAGTTTCGCTGCTCAGACATCGCAGCCATGCAAGGAGAAGCAGTTACACAATAAAACCCAACAATAAAGGACTGAGGCTATTCAGCATGAAGACAAGCAGGAAATAAGAATCAAATGACTTTTTCCAGCCAGAAGAATGAGCAGATCTGCTGTTTACAGGCTATTTAACAAAGCCTGCCCTGGAAGGTGAGCTGTGACAAGGACTGAGACTCAGGGAAAACGAAACGCCCTCAAACTCTCACATTAATCACCAAAAAGCAGAACAGGGGGAATCTCAAAGTCTACAGTAGGGAAATGGGCAGAATTATGAAAAAAAATCTAAGAGGTACAAAATAAACGTTACATTTCTACTGACCTGCCAGAGGACATGTGAGATACAGGAATGTGTCACTGATAAATCAAGAACCTCCCTAAATCAAGAATTCATACAATTAAAAAATAACCTTCAGATTATCAGACTCTGTGCACCACTACCTCTTCACCTGCTGCCCTCCAACATCTCAAAACTCCGATGATGCATTCAAACAACAGCCAGGGCTGTTTCAGCAGAGCAGAAGAGAACCTGGATTCTGCCTAAGTTTTCTCCCAAAAGCAAGATTTCTCTGATCAACCACAGACACAAGGGGCAAATCAAGGGGGCACCCCAGTTTATTTCCTGATGAGTTACCAGCTGGGCAGGTGACTCACAGGAATCTCTCAGTGTACAGGTAACTAAGTTGTTGAATCATTGAGTAAAGTTTCTCATCTGCAGGGTTCACATTAGAAGGCAAGGAACATAATTCAGTGGTTTAAGGAGCAGTCAGAGCCAGGTCTATTAAGTTTCATGAAAATGAATGACCTTAGAGACATAAATTAGATTTCCCGCATCTCACTCCCAGTTTGTAGAAATGAGGATTAAGTGTTTAAGTCTCCTGCACCGACCTCATTAGAAGATCTTTAATGGAGACACCGCATTCCTTCTTAGCCAGGATGTGCCCCCCTGGCACAGCAGCACCAGGGACCAAAGGACACAGCCACTGGTAAATTGTGTTTCATTCACCTCAAGCAGGAAGCAACTGCTCTGATGAACCTCCCCACACTCCAAGTGCTCTTTCTTCATTCAAAGCTCATCTGAAGGTCTGATTGTCTGACACCACCATTTCTTACTGGGTATTTCTCAGGGAAATACAACCCTTAAAGCACTAGAATTCCATGATGTACAGCACTTTCTTCTTTCATATTCATGACACTTTTCATGTTAACATGCATGAATGAAGACTCCCAAATCAAGGAAAAGATAAAGAGGCATTTTAGCATCAACACCATGAATTCCAGTCCCTTGTGGACGCTGGCATCAGCAGACTACTGTCATATATGCACTTGTTTGAGAAGATTCATAATCCTTAAACATATACATTTAATAGCTTTGATATTTAGCACAAAGCTGCTGATCCCCTAACACCCTATAATACACAGTTAATTACTAACTGAATTTGCCATTTCCTGTAAACCAGGGAATAAACTTGATGCCAAAATAGTAAGCTTTGACAGAAACCATCATCTTCTGGTTTAATTCTCTATTCCACCACACCAAAACACTCAAGTCTAGATCATCCTGCTTTACATTGCAATGCAGCCACATAATTACTGTAGGTGCTCAGGTTTAAAACGTGGTACAAGTCCTACCAGCTCCCTCTAGACCTCTGTGATTTCAGCAGTAATAAAGAAAAGGCCTCTCTGGCTTCTTTTTTTGTTAAAATTTTAGAGCTAAAATAAAGAAATATTAGCTAAAACAAGACCATGGGTCAGTTTATGCAATACATGGGTGGTTATGGAACAAGCAGTGCTAAAAGTCTGCTGAGCCAAGCTCTGAATGCAGGGATGAGATCCCAGGAGTCACAGGCACTGTGTGCCAAGTGTCCAGAGCCATTTCCTAAAGGACAGCCGTGAGCTGGGCTGCTGAAGTCTCCTGTCCTTCAGGGCAAGAAAACTGGCACCTTCCAGTGGCCACGGCAGTGGACACTTGCTGGGTGTCCAACACTGAGCCACCCCGCACCAACTCCTTGCTGTGGCCCTGCCTCACGCTGGCCACCAACAGAGGTGTGTATAAACAGCTGGTGTGTGCCAGACGTGCACGATCAACAGCCCTGCCCAAGGCCAGGGATGCCCCCCACCCTACACACACTCACACCGCCGTGACTCCACGCACAGAACGCCAGCTTTCAGATCCAGAGTTTAAAACACAATGTCTGCCTAAGAATTAGCACTTGCAAGGCGGTCAGGATCAAAGGAGATCTATCCCATTTTAGTCCCCTAAAATGAATCAGACTTTATACATGAGAAGTCATTTGTGGGAAAAATGGGATAAACACACACACACAGATTCATGTCAAACCAAAGCAAAGCTTGGTTTCCTAAAAGTTTTAACAGTGATTTCTCACTAGTGAGAAATTCTGCTCCTTAATGGTTTTATTAATTTTTAGTATAATGTACACCAAGAATGTTTTCCCCTATGTATTTTACCAACAGTTGTAGGAGGTGCCTGCTCCCAGACCAGCTGACACTGACAATGCTCCCAAACAGCTCCAACAAAAAGAAGGAAAATCTGCAGGGAGATGGGCCAAGTGCCCAATAACTTGTCTGCTTCCACCCCAAACCAGTTGGCCACATGAAAAGGACCAACATAAAGGAGACACTGCTCATCACCCAGACAGAAATATTTATTAGCACTGGATGACACAACTTCCTTTCTCTTTCTTTAATCCAGCTTCTCAGAGAAAACAAACTTCCCTAATTCACCTCACTTCCCCCTTTCCCCCTCCCCAATTCCCTGATTCTCTTATTTCATGCCAGCAACTTGTAGTGCATAATGAATTTCCAACCAGCCTGCCACAACAGTCATCTCAGCAATAACCAACATTCCTGAAAGTTTTGTGCAAGCCAGCAGATGGATAGGAAAAAACTCTCTAATTAATTACGTCCCCAGTAAGGCATGGCCAGACAGAAAGCAGCATTTGGAGTTTTGCTTGGCAGCCAGAGCCCTTAGGCACAGCCATGTTACTTGCCCACTCAACTGCTAGGAAGGGCAGCGGAAAAAAGAGGATTTAACAGGCAACAGGGACAGAGGAAGCAAACTTCAGGACTCACAGGCTCCTGTCTCCTCAGCAGAAACACTAAAACAGAACCTTCATTAGTTCTGCTGAACAGGAAAATAAATTTACACTCTAGCCTTCAGTGCCTGAAGAAAAGATCACTAGAAAAGATCACATAACACCCATCATCATAAAGCAGAAATCCTGTTACATATTTGAAACAGGCAAAATTCACTCTCAGTACCAGGGATTAATAACACCATGGTAACATTTTTTTATTACAGACAAGTAGATTAAATACATAGATTAACTAAGACCTCAAAATTAACGAGCACTCATTTTCCTCCACTTATCCTGAATCTTATCATGTGAACTGGCCTCTCTCTCATTTGTGCTCTGTAGGAAGAACAAAAGACAACCTACATATTCAAAGAATCACCCATTTTCCAATAACTCAATCACCAAAACTTACTTTTTATCCTATGAAATTTATGCAGTACCTGAAGTGATCCACATTTTCAGAATTATGCTTTTAACAGAACGAAGATGCCAAATGCAAATACAACCCTGTCTCGAATCCAGAGAAACACCAGCAGCTCTGACACAGTGCATTTCAAACACACATTTCTAAGAATTGCACAAAAAAAAAAAAAAAAATAGGTGATCATTATCCCTGCTGGGCACAGAGGGAAAAGTGATGTTTGTATCCACACTAGTTTCACTTCTCTCTAGGTCAGTGTACAATTCTGGGTGCTCAGTGAACTAACAAACATTTGCATTCAAAAACAAACCCAAGCCCAAAGCACACAACACCTATTGAAGCAGGCCCAGCCAGGCTAATATTTCGATCTGTTTGTGCTTTTCAGTCCCTTCCAGGCAGCCCTTGCCCCTGTGGGCTCCTAAGGCAGAAGGAGCCAGCGCAGCATTCATATCTTGTTTGCTCCTTTGTTCCCCCATCAGCCTCTCTGAAAGGAGCAGTTGGGCACAGCCACCAACATTAGCAAAGCTTGTGTAAAACGCTGCTGGCAAAGCCACAGCCAGAGCACAATGCTGCCTTGTGGATCCTGCTCCCCAACACCTCCTATCACTCCAGGGAGGGCACAGATTTTCTTCCCAGCAACTTGCTGGAAAAGCCATTCCCAAACTGCAGCTCATCACCCTCACCTCCTTTTGCCACCTTCCCCAGCGCCCATGCCAGTCCCACACACCTCCCCACTCCCGTTTCAATAAACCAACTCCACATCAGGAACCTGCAAACTTCATTTCACGCAGCCTTTAAAAAAAGCACATTAAATAAGCAGGTCTCCAATCAATAGGGGGTTTGTTCTGTTATGGTTCAAAGATAGGCTTCACTTAAAAATATGTCGTATTTTAAGCTTATTGATTTAAATTTAAGCTCTGAGCTAAAATCAGAGTATGCATCCCTTTAAGTCAAGCAGGATGATTTGTTTAGACTTCATGCAACTGAGACAACTGCAATATATAGCAAAACCAGAGTGAAAAATAGCTGAACATTAAAAATAGTTTGTCTAGCCAAGACGCCATCCTAAAAAAACTCCAAACACCAGTTCATTAGAAACTTAGAATTGGTTGTTTTGAGTTTATTTGGGTTTTTTAATGGTTAACTCCAACCCCAGCCAGCCCTTTGTAATTTATGTACTTGCTCCCTCATCTCATTTCAGGATCACATAATAACTAATTGTTTTCAAATTGTCATTATTTTTTCAACTAGAAATTAAGCACAATTGGAGCACTGTATTCACACACCAAGAGCACAGAGTGGAACGTGGTACTGAGGCTCACAGGGTCCTTCCACACAGCTCCTGATGAAACCAGAGCTCCCCTCAGGCAATGCCAGGCTATGAACAGCCCTGCTGAGAGGACAGCACACCTTCTGTGGGGCCATTCCCCCACCACTGACACACACTTGCTGAACTCTGCCTGCTCCTAGCACACTTATTTCACCCCCCTCTCCCAAAAGTGAAATGAGCTCTTCATGGGCAAAACAACCACCCAGCGTGGCTGCAACAGAGAGATGCATTTTGGAGCTGTGAGAGGAAATGTACAGGTAGAGTGTTAATTTTAAAAGCCAGTTATTAAACTACAATATCGAAATGGCATTTTTCTCACCTGAGCTGCAATCAGTGTGAACAATTACAGAATCACAGAATATCCTGAGCTGGAAGGGGCACACAAGGATCAGAATCTGCCTCCTGGCCCTGCACAGACACCCCAACAACCCCACCCTGTACATCCCTGGGAGCGTTGGCAGCCTTGGGGCTGTGCCCATTCCCTGGGGAGCCTGGTCAGTGCCAACACCCTCTGGGGGAAGACCCTTTCCCTGAAATCCAACCTAAACATATCCTGGCACAGCCTCATAAGTTCACAGCCTCAAGCACTGCACACACCACATCTCTTCAGACCCATGAATGTTGCTGCTTACTCACCTTTTGCTGTGGCAGCCCTGAATCTACACCCACAACTCCACAGGAGGGACTCTGCATGCAAACAACCCCCACGAAGGTAAAACAAATCCCTGGCTGCAAAGAAATCACTGTTTGCTAATCCAGCTACGTAATGACTGGTGAAGGCAGGTCTGACTCTCCTAGTTCCACTCACCTTTTCCACCCAAGAAATGCTCCCTGTTTTGCACAGGACTATCAGAAGCTTGGTCCAGGTGGAGAGTTCCCGTCTCTCAATTTTTGCACAGTACAAATTCACACGGCACAGGAATCTCAGAGCCACAGAGGCAGCACAAGTATTTCACTGTACCTCTCTGAACTCACCCCACAGCATTCATGCAGGCAATAGCCTACAGTCCCTGGCCACACCAACGCTGGCAGCGGGAGAAAAACACCAAAAAAAGTGTCCTCAACCCAGAGGCAAACACCACATTTTATCCAGGTAAGGAAAATGAAGTCATTTACTCCAATTACACACTGAAGTCAGCTAAAGAGTCAAAAACAAAACTCAGAGACCTCATGATTAAACTCTGACAGCCACGTTTCCTGTTTTCCAAAGGATCCGGCACACTGGCAACTTTTCCTCAACAAGCACATTATTTTTCACTCCTTTCTGCACACCTCAGCACCACCAGCTAGCTGATGTCACCAGTGGGCCAGCTGAGATTTTACCATACCTCACCAGCCCAATAACCCAAAACCTCAGCCCCTTGTGCAGCAGTTGCTCTTTTACACCCTCAGCACACACCACAGCCTGCGAGGAGGAAGGGAGGCACTCAATGACCCTATGGGTGCACTCCAGCTCCAGATATCCTACAATTTTGCAGCGGGTTTGGGCCTTTTTACAGATGCTGCTGGAAAAATAAAAGCCTTAAACAATCATCAGGAAGGGAAACCGTGTATACACTGAAGTCAACCTCTGCACTTCCTCTTGCTTTTGTCATCCCCAGGCTTTTATCTGACGTGTCCTTGCCTGGCAGCAGCTTCCCCTGCACACACACCTCCAGACCAAACCCAAAGGCACCACACAAACCTGCAGGGCAGCAATTTTTATTTCCAGCCGGATGGGGTGTCCATGTTGGGGGAGAAGGTGGAACACAAGGAAAGTTGTGCGGGGTTCAGCGGAGTGCACTTCCGAGTGTCACCTCGTGTGCTCCCAGGCACTCCCAGACACAGAGCCGGCGCCAGCAGCAGGAGGGCAGAGCACACACAATGTTTTGGCGCCCTTCAGCTTCTAATTTACCATTTTCTTTCTCCGAGGTACCAAAAGGCCATCCTGGGGAAGCAGGGAAGGGGTAGGAAACGCTTCTGGATCTCTATCTGCCACTTCTCCGCAGAAAAAGGCGCCGTGTGAGCGAGAGCAGAGTCCCAAACGCAGCGAGCGCAGCAGAAGAACAATGAGCTCCCAGCCTGGGCATTGTGTGCATCCACCTCCTGCTCTTCCCTCCAGACCTCAGCCACCAGCCAGAAACACCCAAAATCGCTCCTCGTCCTCACCGGGCCTCAGAAACCAACCCCACTCCAGCATTTATGGCACAAACTCGAGCAGTAAAACCAGGAGGAGACGTCTTTACCAGAAGTGCTTTTATTATCACAGAAACGTTTCCACGCCTCTTAACCACCATGGATTTCTCAATTCTAAGGCAGCTGGGTACAAAGAAAAAAAAAAAAAGAAAAAAAAAAAGAAAACCCAAAATGTTTGCCTGGCAATACCAGAACAACAAAAAATGTTGTATACTGCATATTATTCAAAAATTTGACACGTGCCTTTACAATCAAGAACTACTTCTTTTGACATAGTGTTCATTTTTATCTGGCTAAACCCCACATTTTAGAACAGACACACTATCTGAATTGTCACTTCAGATCTGTTCTTAGAAAACATTTTTACTGAATTTTAACAGGATGAACTAGTGGCTGAGGCTTCTCAATTCAGCTGCACTGGTGCACAAACAAAATAACACCTTTGATTTCAATAATTGGCCAATGTAAGCCAGGAGTAAACAGCCATCAGACAGCAGCCTGCTGACTGCATAAAAACCTTCTGAGCTCCTCATCTCCAAGAACGCTGCTGCTTCGAGGAAAAACTCAGCATAAGAACTCAGCAAACCAAAATAACTGGAAGCAGCCTGTAAAAATAAATCTAAGGGCAGAGACACCTCAACAATGAATCATATTGTTTTCTTCCCTGCAATTTCTTGAGTAGTCAGTTTCAGCAATGAAACCTCCAATGCTGTCTACCTCCTACTACTTTTCTGATTCTGGGCATCATCTTTTCACGCTTTGGAAAGAGACATGGGAACAAAACAAAACAAACACACGGGGGGGAAAAAAAAGGGAAGAGAAAACCCCACCCCCTTCTATGCTACTGAAAATGTTATGATTAAATCAATTTGCATAAAATGTTCATTTCAGAATTCCATACCTACACACATGAAAACAAGTGTGCCTTTTAAACAGCTAAGTCGTTCTCTTGTGTGTGTGCTTTTAAATCATATGTAAGGCATCCATGCCCTTTATTTAGATGGTTAGCAAGTTAAGCCTTTTCCTGAGCACATTATTTCTATGGAGCATCAGGCAGACACAACACACGAGCAATAAAATAAAGAAATAAATAAGAAACCCGAATAAAATCAATAAATAAACCCCAAACACACACACAGAGCGAAGACACAGAGCCCAACCTCAGCCCGCAGAACTCCGCCGAGGGACTCCGTGCCCCCGCAGGCAGCATCCCCCGCATTCCCGGCGGAGTTCCCTCTCCGCGCTCCCTCCCCGCACTTCCCACGGACACACCACGGACACACCACGGACACACCACGGACACACCACGGACACACCACGGACACACCACGGACACCC
>VZRN01004112.1:918923-943244 GCA_013397935.1 Dasyornis broadbenti | reverse complement strand
TTGCTTCTCCGCTTCTCTCCTTCTTCTACCCTTCTTCTCCTCCCCATCCTTTTCTTTCCCCTTTCTTCTTTTTCCCTTTTCCCCTCCTTTCTCCCCCTTCGTCCATTTCTTCCCCATCTTCTGCAGGTGGGTTTCATGGTTCGCTGTCCCGAGCATCACGGGGTTGTTTTGGGGTGTCTTTGTCCCCCGCTGCTCCCAGCCCAGCCTGTGCCCGCCCCGGCACTGCCGGCATCGGGCATGGAATCACAGCATCACTGAGGCTGGAAAAGACCTCAGAGATCGAGTGCAGTTTATGAGCCAACCCCACCTTGTCCTCAGCCCAGAGCACTGAGTGCCACATCCAGGACACGTGCAGGGATCGGGACTCCACAGCTCCCAGGGCAGCCCTTCAATGTCTGACCACCCTTTCGGTGAAGCTGGCACCTCTAAGACTGAAACGGACAGAGTCACTGAATGGTTTGGGTTGGAGGGACCTTGGAGCTCATCCCATTCCATCCTCCACCTTCCACCATCCCCGGCTGCTCCAAGGCCTGGGACACTCGCAGGGACCCGGGGGCAGCCCCGGTGTGGGTGACCCCGAGGCCGGTGCCCGGCTGGGGCAGCCCCGCTGTGCCGCTGCTCTGTGTGTGAATCACATCCCAGGACGTGCTCAACGTGCGGGTGTTTGCTCGGAGTTGTCTTGTTCTCATGAATAAGTGAACACTTATCAGCCTTACGAGTTAAATGTGTTTGAAGTGTCTTCAATGGGAGGCAAGGTACAAAATTTTATGGCTCTGTCAGAAGCTTTTGGCTGCTCTGTGGCTCCAGCCCATCAGCCCTCTTAGGTTCATGCTCCATATTAGTCACATTAAGCTGCTGTTACTGGCCTTGCACTGAATGTTAAGATTATGCGTAAGTGCTTTGCTGGATAAACAGCTGATGCTGCTTCTTGCTGCTCTGTGCAGCGAGGAAGTTGACACAACAGCAGAATTCCAAATTACTCAGTAGCAATTAATAAAAGTCTTGGTCACTTAGCAGATTTTTTTAAGCTTCTTCATCTCTGAGCTATCACATATTTAGACAAGATAACGTGAAGGTACCAGAGCTGAAAATAGAGCAAACTTGTTATTTAACATTAACCTCACCTCTCCTCCACAGGCCAGCAAAATAAATCACATGGCTGTAAAGAGAGTCACACATTCTTCCCAGGGATCTGAGAATTTTCATGTGGAATTATATCTTGTTTCTGAAAAGGCTCTCGGATATGTCAGGACAGATTTTGCCCTCAATTACACTCGTGTAACCCCAACTGTTTGCTGTCTCTGTAAACTGTCCTCATGGTCGATTCCAGTGGTGCCACAGAGATAAGTCTGAGGCTGTTATTGCCTTTAGCAGGGGGAAGTGGGAACTGTTCTCACTGAAGAGAAAGGAACACACAAGGAGATCTGAGTCTGCACATCAGAGGAATTCAGGTCTTTGCCCTGAACATACAGAAAAAATTTATCCCCAGCATAACTTCGGGGACATTACCACCAGAGGTTGAGACACAGAGTTGATTGTGTTCTAATAACTAATTTAGATAAGCGTCTAAAAATGCACATCAGTTCAATGTCTGCCACAGCCATTTCGGAGCTACACTTAAGCTGTCCTTGATAGAGCCTGATTCCATCTCTCCTATTTTCTGCACTAATTATAATTTCATGTTCCTTGGCCTCTGGATGTCTGCATTAAAATCTCCACAAATTGCCACGATGGTAGGTTTGCCTTCAGCTTTTTCCTGTCACTCTCTCTGTGAAGGGAAAATTCTCCACAGCAGCCTTTCTTCCTTTCTCATCCTCTTTCTTCTCCTCTGTCCTGGTGATGGAGTCGCCACACAAGGATTAGAAATGTTTACTCACAACATTTTGATGCCAGAGTTTGTTATTAAACAAACCCAAGCATGCTTGGGGTGAATATCCTCATAAATATATGTATTTATGTGTGTATCCCAGTCCAGAGGAGGCCACTACATTGATTAGAGGGATGGGGTACAAGGAAAGGCTGAGAGAATTGGGATTGTTCCCCCTGGAAAAGAGAAGTTCTGGGGTGACCTGACTGTGGCCTTGCAGTGCCTAAAGGAGCTCCAAGAAAGATGGAGCGAGGATTTCTGAGGGGTGGAGTGCCAGGACAAGGGGAAGGGATTCAAACTGCCACAGGGCAGGGCTCGATGGGATATTGGGAAGGAGTTGTTCCCTGGGAGGGTGGTGCTGCCCAGAGCAGCTGTGGCTGCCCCATCGCTGGCAGTGTCCAAGGCCAGGCTGGAACATCCCAGCACAGTGGAAGGTGCCCCTGCCCCACGGCAGGGGTGGAATGGGAGGGGCTTTAAGGTCCCTTCCAACCCAAACCAGTCTGGGGTGCTGTTGAATAATAAACATCTGTGAACCCCCACAATGATTCCCAGCCAGTCGCAGCAGGCAAACCCACATCCTCATACCACCACCAAGTGATCCAATTATAAGTTTGGTTCCCAGCCAGGGGATTGCTGCAGGAATGGCACTTGAAGCTGCTGCTTTTTTGGGTTGGCTTTTTATTTGGCAAAGATGCAGCTCTCCCTGTGGACAATAATAAACAAAGCCACAGGGCTTGTCCCATACTCTTCTCCCAGCTTAGACCCCGGGGTTTAGTTAACACAAGGAAGATCAAGGAACACCCAAATGCTGCTGAGAGAGACCTTTGCTCCTCTGAGTGGCCACTGCAGATTTTTGTGGTTCACATCCAAGTGGAGAGAGGTTGATGGTGGGATGAGTGGGCGTGTTCCCTGTCCTGTGTGTAAAATATTTGATGTACACACAGACTGTCCCTATGGGATCCTGGCAGGTCTCTGGCAAGGCAGAGTCTGAATCCCTGAATGTTTTGTGCCTCTGTCTCCCAGCGCTCCCGGGAGGTGTCAAACTGCTGACACAGGGAAAGCCTAATTGGCCAAATCCACAAAGACACCCAAATTCCACCGTGCCACATGAGGTATCCGCACACAGAATGTTAATCCTCACATTCCTGTTCCTTGCCCCTGGATATTTCTGAAGATCTGAGGCAGCAGAGTTTCTGCTGAGTGTTCTGGCTCTGAAACGCTGCTGCTGCCAGCTGGGAACGCTCCTGGCTTCCCCCCTGCCCCTGCCCCTCCGCTGCTTCCCCATCTCCCACTCCCTCCCAAGCCTCCTTGCCCTGCTCTGTCCCTCCTGGGCCCCTCAGTCCCGGGTCCAGTTCTGCTGGACACACACCCAGAGCCACTGGGGCACAGGCACAGCAGCAGCTTCCAATGAAGGCTGTTATGATGTTGTTGCTTTCATGGAAAAACCACATCACGTTTCACCTGTTACCATTCCATCTTCTCCACTGCGGGGGAACAAAACCGAACAGTGGCAAAATTCCACTTGATGGTTCTTTCTCCCTTCGTCAACCCTTGCACCTATTTTATTTGACATCCATATGTTGGTGTACGTGGTATATTTAACTTTTTACAATTATCTCTTTACAAATCTGTTTTAACCTTGCTCTGTTTTTTAAAAACTGTCAATTTGCCAACTAATTGAAACAAAAATCTATGAGGAAAACAATCTAACTAGGAACTATGAAGTCAAAAAACACAAAAACCAGAGCTCTGTGAACACCATTTCAACCCAACTAGTTAAAATAAGGGAGATTTTTCTACTTTTTTACTTTTAATTTTAATTCTCCGGTCATGAAATTACAAACCAGTCCTTGACCATGACAGATGAGTCAGGTTGTAACCTCAGCAATGCAGTAAAAACTCAGCTCTAATGAAACAGGCAAATGTCAATACAGCGATTAGCTCGGGAGATAATATTCTGAGAGGCTTTTACAGATGACCTAACTCCACTCACAAAAAAGGATTATATTCTTTCTTTCCCTTTGTCATATCTGAATACCAGCCCTTTAGCTGAAAACTGTTTGCTTTGGGGCATTTTCTGCTTTGTTTTGTTTACTGTAGAAGTCTCAGGAATTTAAAATCTCATTTCCACAGATATTACCAGAGAATTTTTCGGAAGGCTCATCCCACGTGAAGGGCAGCGCTCTGGGTGTGTGTGAACTCCTCCTGGTCACAGAGATCTGTGTCTAAAAGTGGCTGCATGGGTTGCAATGAAAGCAAAAGTAATGGAAATGAGATTTAAATCAGTCTGGGCATATTCACACACATTCGAGGGAGCCGCGAATGCCAGGGGCTCAGCAGAGCCTGTGAAAAGCCCTGTGTTATTCCTTGATGTGATGCAACTTCTCCGAGGCTGGAGGAACGAGTTCCCAGCAGGACAGGCAGAGCTGGCAGGCTCTGGGTGACCACAGACACTGCGGCGTCCCCAGGGAGAGCTCCTGGTGATCGTCGTGGGGTGGAAACGGAGATCAGGGAGCCAGGGGGACTCGGTTCACACCCAGCGCCACCTCGGGGGCTTCCTTCAAATCCTTAAACATCCTCAGTCACCTCTGAATACATTTTCTGTCATCTAAAAGTGTCTTGTCTCTAGATTGGCTCAATCATTCCATTGTGCAAGGAAGTTTGGATTAGATGGGTCACAGAATCATCACAGAATCACAGAAAAGCCCTCCAAGGTCATCCAGTCCAACCACTAACCCTGCCCAGTGCACCACTAAACCCCAGCCCTGCACACCTCCCGAATACCCCAGGGTATTTGGGGGGAAAGCCCTGTTTCCTGTGTCGCCAGTCTCAGGTTTCTAACACACAGCACATACAACCCTGAAATTTCTGACTTTAATAGTTTGAATGTTTTAAAACATCCCAGAAATGTAAAATGTTATAAATTAGTTTCCTCATTAAATTAAAAAAAAAATTTAAAACCTTTTTATCTTTTAAAGGGTTTCCATTTCCCTGACTCAGACCATTTCCTAGTGGGTTCTGCATAATGAATATTAGCAGAGGTTGGCTTACCACAGTGTCTGGTGAGACTCATTTATCAAAGCCCAGGATGTGCGCCGTGCAAAGGGAAAAAAATCCCATTGAAAGGGAACAAAAAAATTTCAGCCCTAACAATCGCTCTTCTCATTTTTGTATACTTGGGCATGTTCCAGTGCATGTGGAGAGGGGACAAAATGGCATCTGCAGAACATGAAACGTGTCTAACGAGAGATTTGTGCACCTTGAAAGGCACCAGTGCTGAAGCTGCAAATGACTAATGAGTCTTTCCTCATGAGTGGGATTAATTGCATCACTCCTTGACGCTCAGCTCTGTATCCTGCTTATACCTGGGGACACACACAGGAACTCATTCTGGGATTTACAAACCAGATAAAACCTGGTAAACAAATTAAATAGAACAAACTTGCTTTTAAAACCCAAACACCTCCCGGATTGCACCAACATCACAAACTGACAGCAGCCCTTTGAAGCAGGGAAATGGAAAAGGGATCCAAGCTCCAGAGGATTTGGGGTGATTTTTTGTTGTGTATTTTTTTTCCCTTTCAAGCCTCTCAGCCTCGTGTCTGAGCAGCCACTGGACCCTGGGTTCATGCACATTCACTCACACGAACACAGGGGCACGTTTAGATCCAGTTCTATGGCCACACACACGAAATCTGGAGGCTTTTCAATCTCCTTTCCAGCAGCAAAGCAGTTTTCCATCAGGCCATGCCCTGCAGATGTACATGGACAAGGTGCCTTTTGCAAGGTACAGTGGGGATCTAATACAGCTCAAAGACAGAGTATTTTCAATTTTTTCTAAACCCTTGGACTTTTGTAAAGGGAATTCAGTGTCAGCCACAAGCACACGCACAGAGCTGGCTCATTTCTGCATTTCTTGCAGTTAATATCTATTGATTACCAACTGAGTGCTCGTCATAGAAGCAGATGTAAAAACCAGCTGAATCTGACATCCAGGGGAGGGGATATGAGCCCAGGACACTGCTTTCTGTTTGTTCAGAGCTTTGCTCTGCTATTGTTGAGCCACCCTCTGCTGCTATTGTGGAACATCTCAGCCGGGCACTCTCTGCATTTTCGCTGTAAATCCACAGCTTCTGCTCCAGTGCAGAAAGCAGTAAATGGATTTACAAGCTTCCCTTCTTGTCCTAAGTGACCGACTTCACTTTAAGCTGTTATAAATGACCAAAGCAATCAAGGAAGGGAGAGATGGATTGATTTCAGATTTGCATTTTTGTCCTTCCCTCTGCAAATCTGCTCCTTCAGGAGGAGGTGCCTGCCTCCACCTCCCCCTTGGAGCTGCTCTTTCCCTGGTGTCGCAGCTCTGCTGCCTTTGATGGCACCTCGGAATGGTGGCGAGAAAAGGAGAGGAAACAGAGGGACAGCAATGGGAACATTTCCATTTCAAGCACCATCTCTTTTTCCCCTCAGCACTCATTATCTTCAAAGCACCGTACAAAGTGACTGAGGAATCCTCCCCACCGCCCCGGGAAGTGTCACCCATCCCTTGGGACAGGTGAGACCAGCGAGCAGCAGGGAAATGGCACTACAGGGCCGAGGTCTCTGAGTGTGTCCGGGCTGGGCAGAGCTCAAACCTGCAGCTCCTCCGTGGGGCCCCTCTCCACTGGAGAGATTTGTTCTTAACATCCTTCATGGTGAGCAGCTGGGCAGGAGCAGTTCAGGGTTTGTTCAGGAGCAGAGAAACCTGCCTGCATTGCTACAGCCTCTCCTGTTTAGAGGCTGAGGACAGGTTCAGACCTGGAAACATCTGCCCTTTGGATTTTGTTGGGACCACGGATGCTGCTCTGGGACTGCTCAAGCCCAGGTGCTTTCCCGGCTCATTTTCCAAGGGAACTCTACCCCCTGTGCCCGTGACAGAAATCCCTCTCTCTCGAGCTCCTCCGGGGTGCCTGGGCTGGGCTGGCACAGCCTCCACCCCGCTGCCATTGCTGGTGCTAGCAGCTCCCATCAGCAGGGGAGACGCTGAACCAGGGCCGAGCCTGGCGCTGCAGAGCCCAGCCAGCCGGGCTGGCCCCGGGCTGCTCCGGCAGCCGCTGCTAGCAGCAAGGTGTCATCTTGCCTGGCCTTTGGCCAAGGGTTTTAGTTTGCAGAATTAGCCTGGGTTTCTCCTCTCTCCTGTAACTTAAGCCTGTAACAGGCACCTGGATGATTAAAAGTGTTTGTTTCCAGACAGAGCTGAGCCTGTGCCCTGTGCTTTAGGGCCTGAGAGTTCACCACACCCTCACTTTAAGTGTGGCACGAAGAAGTCATCTGGGCCTTGTGATTATTTTCTTCCTTATGGTTTATTTTGTAGCTCTCACTTTTATCAACTGAGTTCTTTATTCAGCCCCTTTTCCTCCTCCATTCCTCACTTCCTCGGTTTTTGGTGGGGGGTTTTTTCCTTCATTTTTTTTACCTCCAGGTTTTCCTTGCAAAATTGAGGCCTGCAGCTGGTTTGGCTTTATTTCTTCGTGTTCCCCTTCGCCACACCCTGCACTTCCAGTCTCTGAGAGCATCTATCAACGGAGCACAAAGTGCGTGTGGAGTGCACCAGATCTGCTGGTGCTTGGTTCCCTCTTGGGGGCTGGCAGGCGGCACAATTGGGTCTCTGTCCCTGCAGAAAGGACCAGACCTGGGCTCCCCAGGCTGGGACAGCTCCAGCACCACCCTGGTGACCCAGCAGGCAGCTGCAGGGAGAGGCCCCGTTCCCATGTGCTCAGAGGAGCTGGGTTCCTGCATTGCATTCTCACACCCACCCACAGCTCCTATCTCCAGGGAAATCACTGCACCCTACAACACCAGTGAACAGCAATAAAAGCTTTCCAAGGGAGTGGTGGGTCTGAGCTGGTGCCTGGCACAGCTCTTTCCATCCTGCTGTGAAAGGGAGCGTGAGCCACAGCCCCAGAGCTGCTGGGGGCGGGCAGGGCTGGCTCAGAGCCTCTGGCCCAGCATCACAGCCACCCTCGGTGTCCTGGCAGGAGAAGAGCTCTGCCCCAGTCTCAGCTGCCGAGAGGAAAGGTCAGGAGTGATATCCTCACTGCACCAGGGGCTCATGTCTAGCAGGAAAGCCAAATGTTGAATCATCTGGTTTCCCAAGATTACAGAGGGATGGCAACATTCCTTCCTGTCCAGAGCAAACTCATTGAGACAGGGCCTGGACGAGAGCTAGAAACCAACATGAGGAAATTACTGCTAAGAGTAGGCTGGGCTACAAAGCAGAAAAGCCACCTCTGCACACCTAGAAACAGAGCCAGAAGGTACTGGGAGCTCTTTCCCACCCTGCTCCTTTGCATCACTCCATTATAAATCCTGTTACCTGAACAGCTCCCAAAAGCACCACCTGCCTCTCCCCTCTGCTCATCAGTCACCACAGCTCTGCTTTTAAGCCTGTCTGCTATTCTCAGAGCAGCCTCCCAGCTCGTGTTTGCTAAGCTGATGCCTCCTCTGCTCCAAGGAGTGCCATCCCTGCAAATTATTGCGGTAATAAAGCCACTGGCTGTGCCACATTTGCTCTCTGTTATAAAGCACAGCTTTTCGAGTCCAACTCCGTGGGGACAGCACAGAAAGGTGAGGAGCTGTGCAGCGGGAGCCGAGCCCTGATTAAGGAGCAGACACAGCTCTCCCTCTCTCCAGCACTGCAGGTTTAGGTCTTGATTTTCAGCAATCAAATCTTGTTCCCTATTCACTTATTCTGCTCACTCCAAACACACACAGCGTTACCAATCATTCACTTTTCTCTAACACGCTTAAAATTCTTATCTACAAACCCCAGCCCCACGTTTCAGCACTTCCCCACTCGGGGCTCTTTTCTTCCTTTGCAAGTGACTGCTTTCAACGCTGCAGCCTCATTAGGGAGAGCCTGAATCCTCTGCAGCTGGAAGCACCTCGCTGATCTGGCCCAAATACTCTCTGAGATGTAACTTGAAAGCTTTATGTAAGGGGTTTGATGGGCCAGGTGAGCACAGCATCTGACACGGCGGGATTGATTCACCGGTGCAGGGAGGAGCACACGGTTCAATAGCATCTGACTCCAGCTTTGGGCTGTACGGCCCAAGCAATGTTCCAACCCTGCCATTTCCGTGCCATTTCCTGGTTATTTTAAGGCGCGACACACCTGGTAATTGACCTGTAACTGTTCTCTCCACCTTGCTCTGACAAGGTGTGAACGATAATGAATTCATGCCCGGCTCCATTTGCAGTGTTAACCAGCTCAATCGGAGGGGGCTTTTGTCAGAGCAGGGACTCAACTATTCATCTGAGCAGAGGAGGATTCCAGCCTGGCTTTCCCCCGCATTGATGTGGCTGCACACAGGCACAGCAGCCCAGGTGCCAGGCCCTGCTCATGTCACTCATTTCATCACAGCCTCACTGCCCTTCAGGGTTTGGTTGATTTATGGCAACCACTGACCTGATTTCCCAGCTCCTTTTGCTTTCCGATGCTTATTAAAAGAAAATCACCAGGTGGAAATAAAGGCCCAGGTAAGGGGGTTGAGCATTTGGACTTCACTTACTGAAGTGCCAGGTGAGGAACAGCCCTACTCGTGCGCCTGAGCCCAGCTCTGCTAAAAAGCTTCCTAAACCATTCTGCAGATATTACAAGCTGCGTCTTTGAGAGCAGAAAAATCCCTTGATAGGATTTGTGGGTAATTAGCTGGTTTATTCATTTAACAGCTCTAATTCAGAGATCAGCTAACTGTGAAAAGTGCAGTGGGCTTCAAATCTGCCACCGAGTGCAACCAGCTCGGAGCAAGGCCTGGGGAAAGGACAAATGGGTAAGAGAGGAGGCCCTTGCCCTGTGCTGCGGCTGGTAAACTTGGTAGTTACAGCAAAGCTCTTCTTAAGAGGAGCCTGACAGAGGAGATAAATCTCCTAAGGAAACAGGTGCCAAGGGCCCAGGGAAGGTTGTTCCCTTGTTATTCCCCCACTAGAACTGAGAATATTCTTTAAAGTTTCAGGTAGATAATGACACATGCCCCGCAGCATCAGTGGCTGTGACATTTGCACCACGGCGATTTAAAATTCTGAAAGACACAAAAGTGCCCAGTGCCAGCGCGGTGCAAGGCCTGGCGCGCCCACCGGGGGGCAGTGCTGGGCACTCCAGCCCCGGGCATCGGTTCCTGGAACAGCAACAATCATTAACTGAATCGGAAATTAATGTTTTTCTTACAAATCTCACATTACAGGAAAAAACAACCATAAGCAGCAAGAACTGGCTTAGACATCCTCTCACTCAGTTGGGTAATGATTTGGTTTCTCCTGCCTGGGAAGGGACTCGGGTCACAACCCTGCTTCCTTGGTTGGGGGCTGCTGCCCTGACAATTCCCACACAGAGAAACAGAACAGAGTGGAGACAGAGGCACCCCAGAAACTCTTGCCAAACCCCGGGGAAAAGAGCAAGATGAGCCTTAAGGTCCCTTCCAGCCCAAACCATTCCACAATTCCACAATGCAAAGGTCAGAATCCCCGCTCCCCAGACTTCTCCAAATGACTCAAAGTCACACACATTGTTGGGTTGTTTGATGCTTTTATTTACCACATGTAAAAACACTACTGTCTCTGTCTGCAGGTACCTCTTGCTGCACTGCAAATCACACAGCTCCAAATGTTGAAGATCAGACAGGCAGAGAAGGGAACTAGAGTGTTTATGCCCAGAGTCACAATGTCATGACCCCTGAGGGTGTTAAATACACACAACACCCCCAGGGACTGTTCTACAGAAGCAGCAGAGCATTACAATTAACAGATCAGAGCTGGTGAAAACACTGGGTGAAGGGATCATCATCTAGGGGAAAGGAGGACCTGCAGACTGGTCTTTTCCTTCAGCTGCCCTTATCTTTCTAGTACAGGTAACTGTGATCTAAGTAAATGACTAGTGCTGAACCAGAACGGGGTGGGGGGACTCATCCACACTTAGTTGACACGAGGGTTCCTGAAGTTCCTGCCAGCAAAGCGAGCCTTGCTGCCGAGCTCCTCCTCAATTCTGGGGAACGACAGAGAGCACTGGGGGTCAGCAGCCGGCAGAGAAGCCCTGCACCAGCAGAGCCACAGGGCTCACACCGAACCCCTGAGTCACCTGAGCCTCTGGAACCAAAGGCACTGCAGTGCCAAGGCAGCTCCCCCCGCACTGCAGTGGGGCAGTGCTGCACGTCTGGCACAACTCAACCCAAACACTTGAAATGCCTGCCCAAGGGAAGTGCCTCACGCACAGGACAATGTCTCACGTCCAGCATCACAGGATGCTCTCTGTGATCTGTTCTGGACCTCACCCACCCAGCTCAGCCTTAGCCTACAGCCAGCTGCAGCCAGAAGCACCTGTGCCAGGCTCAGCTCATGTCCTTCAGCTGCAGGGGGTTTCTGAGGGGCAGAACCCAAGCTGTGCCCCCAAAGCTCATTAGGATAAGTGCCCTTTCCCCTGCGCCAGGCTCACCTCAGCAGCTGGTTGTACTTGGCCAGACGCTCCGATCGGCACGGGGCACCAGTTTTGATCTGAAAGGGAAATGACAAAGTTAGTAAAGCACTCCAAGTGCCAACACAAACCTATTCACAGTAATAAGCACCATCACAAGCTCTGTTTAGGCATCAGGCTCAGTATCTGTACATGCCAACACACAGGTCTTGGGAGCAATAAAAATTGTTCATTTGCTATCAGCTGCAGGACCAGGAAACCCCAGCACAGGCAGTGGAGCTGGCTAGGATGTTTTACATTGGTGGTTAAAGGTGAGTTTGCACAAGATAAGATGTTCCCTCGTCACACCCCCAGTACCAAATCAGCTCCCTGCAAACAGACACAGCAAATCTGCACACCTGAAGGCAGTGCAGTGCACCATGGCTTGGGCTTCTCCACCAAATTCTCTCATCAAGCAAAAAGCCAAAGAATCAGCAGCTGCAGACACCAACCTGGCCAGTGCAGAGACCCACTACCAGGTCAGCAATGAAGGTGTCTTCTGTCTCTCCAGAGCGGTGGCTCACCATCACTCCCCAGCCGTTGGACTGGGCCAGCTTGCAGCTGCAAGAGATCAAGAGATGAAGCTCACACTGTGCCCTGTGCCCAGCAGTTTTTGCTCCAGCAGCACTGCCAAGGGGCAGCACGGAACTGCCCTTTGGTGCAGGGCAGGATCACGGGACCAGGTGCTGATCAGGAGTTGCTGTCACACGTGCTCAGACCCTGGCAAGTTGCTCAGGGCACCCATGAACGTACAGGTTTATTTGTCACTGTCCTCTACCAGGTAATAATGTATTGGTAATTGTTCTCCCTTCAGAGGTGCCCCATCACCAGATTTTTGTTCCCCTAGGTCTGGTCTGTGTGTCCATCTCCCCCCAGCTAAAACCAGCCCCACCCTGGCCTGGCCCAGAGGGCAGAACTTACGCCTGCAGGGACTCTGTCACAGAGCCGATCTGGTTGACCTTGAGGAGGAGGCAGTTGCAGGCCTTCTCCTCCACAGCCTTGGCAATTCTCTTTGGGTTGGTCACAGTCAGATCGTCACCAACCACCTGGATGTTGACACTGCCAGTGAACTTCTTCCAGGCACCCCAGTCATCCTGGTCAAAGGGGTCTTCAATGGACACCACTGTGGAGGGACACAGCAGCTTTAGGACAATGCCAGCCACAAAGGTCTTGTTTCAATGAGTGGTACCAAAGTACTGCAGACAAGTCCTACCCAATCCCAAGAACATTGCCAAGATCCCTGAAGAGGCTGAGAAAGGCAGGAGCTCTCAATCTCTCCTGTAAGAGGGGCTGCACCCCAACTCCTTCCTTCAGCACCAACCCATGTTCACCACTGCTACTGTGCTGCTCATTGATGAGCAACTTACCAGGGTAGTTCTTGACAAAGCCCTTGTACAGGTCAGCCAGCTGGTCAGGAGAGATGTATCTGCTGGGATCGTCAGGGGATTTGAAGTCCAGGTCATACTTCCCATCGCGGTAGAACTCGGAGGCAGCCACGTCCATGCCAATGACCACCTTGTCAGTGTAGCCAGCCTTGGCGATGGCTGTCTTCAGCAGCTCCAGAGCTGCAACACAGATGTTTCTGAGCTCCTGCCAAACATCTTAACCCCAAAGCTCCTCACTTCCCCACAGCAGCACAGTCACTTGGCAAGGAATCTCCACTACCCTTCAGAAAGCCCAAAGGCTGCACAGAAAATGTTCTTAAACTCTCCCATTTCTGAACTGACTGGAACAAGATATTACTTTAATACTGCTTTTAGCTTGTAATACCCTCGAGACACCATTATGGGATTCCTAATCTCTTCAGGCAAGACTACATGTCAGCCCAGAAAGCTTAATACTAGATGATACCACATCCTCTTTCAGCTTTATGCATGTGGGCAGGAAGCAGTGACTGCACTCTAATCCCTTTTAGCTCCAGATCAGGTGTTGGCCATGGAAGTGGTGAGCATCCAAACCCTGACTGCAAGGAGATACAGCCTGACTCTGCACAGGAGACCCTCTTGGCATCTACCCGTTCTCCATGTGCACATTTACCTGCAGAAGAGGGCACAGAACCACTCAGCAGAAGTCTCTGGATACTGCCCACTGTGCTACTGCTTGGCAGAGCCCAACCCACAAGACTATCCCAACCACCCCTGACTTGCAGGAACAGCTGGGATCAGCCAGGCTGTTTGCAGCAGAAAGCCCAGATCAAGTGTTTTCTTTTGTTCTTGGGTTGGTTTTTTGTCTGGGTTTGGTTGTGTTTCGTAAGATGCTAATGTAGCACAAACTGCAAAAGCAGCTGCTGCCAGCAGTAAAAATTCCTTGGAATGTAATTGTGATTCAAGGTCATCTTCACTGATGTCTGCAAGGGTATAGACCCAGCAGAGCTGCATGTGACACTGAGACTCTGAAGTGACACAATTTCTGGTGCTGCCTCAGTGTCTTCCAAAAAGGCAGTGCAGGTCACCAGCCCCCTCCAGCACTCACAGAACCAACAGCTGTAAAGGAACAAGCACCTGCACTGAGCTCTGGGCTCCACTGCCTTGTGAGCAGCTCCGTTTCTGGAGAGGCAGGGAAACAGCTCCTCTGGTACCATTTTTGTAGGAACAGCTATTTTGCTTCCCACAGACAAACTGCCTCTCCCACAGGTTCCTGAACAGAATGTTTGGCCATGGAAGCAGCACCTGCCTCAGCTTCCCAGGCAAGCCTTTGTGCCCTCCCACACATGACCAGGCAGAGCACAAACTGTTTTCCCCTGCTGTCTGCAGAAAAACAACTCTCACTGATCTCTGACCATTGACTTCTGGAAAACCTGCAGTGCACAGATGTTTCCACATCACTTTTCAGCTGGAAGAGCACCCACTGGTTCCCTTAAGCCTCTACAGGAATGAAAGTAATGAGGCACTGAGGTAAAAACCATTGTGTCAAGCTGCATAAAGTGATATCCAAGAGAATACCTGACCACATCAACAGAGCACCTTGGGATGTCTGTCAGGGTAAGAAACAGCAGCAAGTTCTACACCTTTGATCCTACTGATCCTGTTTTTCATTGGGCAGGCATGATCTTAACTCTCCAGCTATCAGTTATCCTCCCACACTGAGCTCATTCTCACCTTCTTTGTTTTCCAGGATGTTGGGGGCAAAGCCACCCTCGTCCCCCACGTTGGTGGCATCCTTGCCATACTTCTCCTTGATGACGTTCTTGAGGTTGTGGTAGACCTCTGCCCCCACACGCATGGCGTCCTTGAAGCTCTCGGCACCCACGGGCAGGATCATGAACTCCTGCATGGCCAGTTTGTTGCCAGCATGGGAGCCACCATTGATCACGTTGAAAGCCTTGGAAAAACCAGGAGAAGCCAAATTGGAATGTGTCAGGGTAACTCGGTAAGAGCATTTGCATTCTCTCATTCTCTAGAGAGCCTGATCCAAGAGCACCAGGCTAAAGTCAAACCAAGGCAATAGCCAGCCCCACCCAGGGACTTACAGGAACTGGGAGAATGACTTCGGGATTTCCAGCAAGGTCAGCGATGTGACGGTACAGGGGGACACCCTTCTCAGCAGCACCAGCTTTGCACACAGCCAGAGACACACCCAGGATGGCATTAGCACCAAATTTGGCTGAAATAGGAGAAGTTGTTTAGAGAAGTGTCTCTATAAAAAGAGACTCAGCAATAGCAGCCCATGGTTTGAATTGTGGCAGTGCACAGCATATGCCATACACTGGCTGCTGGTTCTGGTGAGGTGAACTAGAATTCTATAAACCCAGCTTCATCTTTTCACCCCTCAGTGCAACACAAAGCCCACTCACATTTATTCTCTGTCCCATCCATTTCCAGCATCAGCTTGTCAATCTTTTCTTGCTCCACAACATTGATATTCTGCAAAGAGAAGCAACCAAAAAACTGTTTGGCACCACACACAGGTGCACAAACTCTCACCTACCCACCACTGCATTTTCATCCATGGCAGGCACCAAAACTTGCTCAAGGGCAAGTACCAGGAGTTGAACAGAGCAGTTCCTGTCCTTACCACATGGCAGCAGCCCAAGATCGACAGCTAAGCTGGATGGGCCATCACTTTACACATTGTCACTCAGTTTTGTACCAGCCTTTGTAGGGCTTAGTACCCACAAAGCACACAGGAATCTCATTCAAGTAAACTCTTCTAGATCTCCTCAGATTCCCTCCCAGATTATCCTGCTTGGATGAAACCCAGCCCCTCCTCATCATACAGCCACTCTTTGAAGCATAAATCTGCTTGTATCCTAACTGCCCACCATTGTAGCTCCCAGGTGCTGAAGTTTCTGCACACTGCAACACCAGACTGCTGGAGATGGTTTCATTACATGTTAGATATGCACTCATTAAGTAAATTAAGTAAAACAATTGCTGTAGTCAGTTGTTCACATGCATTCCAACACAGGCTGACACCCCCAGGTCACACACCATCAGGTGATGGTTTGGACACTGCCAGGCTGCAGGAGATGTTAAGAGAAGACAGATTGCTCCTACCTTGCTAATCAGTGCAGGTGCAATCGTTTTATTGACGTGCTCAACAGCTTTTGAAACACCTGGAAGGAACAAGCAAATCAGACTGGTCAACACACAGGTTATGCAGGGGTTAGTAGGGGATCTCAGAACAGGAACATCCAGGAACACCACCTCATGCTACTGCAACTCCAGCCCAACCTGAGCTTACAGCCAAGTTTGAACACTGAGAGCCCCCTGGCTGGACTGGGAGGTGCATGAAGGGTGCATTGTCCAGGAATTGTCTGGGAATGCCAGGTTAGACTGCCAGGCCATGCACTGGAGACCCATCTGAGTGCCAGGGCTGCACTGGGAGCACATCCATTACCTGTGTGCACAGTGCTGTGGCCAGGAACTCGTTAACATATTTAACAGCTCTGGAGACACCTGACAGAAGCGAAACGGACACCAGAATCAAGGGACAGGTGAAGACTCACAGCCAACCTCCCCCAGGCAGCAAGAGGGGACACAAACAGGCAGCAAGAGCCTGGTTCTGAGCACTGGACCTGAGACAAAAGGGTCAAAGAGCAGACAAAGCTGTGCAAGGCTCTGTTTGGGCTTTCCACCCAGGTCTCCATGGCTCTGCCAACACCACTGAGGACCAAAACCTCAAGGGGCTGAACGACATCATTTAGAGAAGGTTTTGGGATGAGCTACTCCTATCAACTCATAGAATCCAGGAGTAAGGGGAAGGAAAAAGGTTTCCCCGGAAATGACACCCACAGCAGCTCAGGCACTACAGTATCTGGCACTATTTTGTAACACTGCTATAGCATCACCTTTATTTTGCAGTGTTTAAAGACTTTCAAAAACCTAAGCTTCAGAAAGGTGAATAATGTTTGCATCCTAAACCCTATTAATTCCTTTTTCAAATGGTCTAAGTCTGCAGATCGCTATTACAAAAGGCCTATCAGCTATCTGCAACTCATGACATTTGATGATTATTTTTTCATAACTCGTTATTTCCCAGCTGACAAAGCCCTTCAGCTGCCACAGTCTGTTAACTACAGTCGAGTTAAATGCCATTAAGAGCTGCCCACAGGATCAGATGTAACAGGTCTGAGCACACACACATTTAGCACATTTAGTGAGGTAAATACACATTTACTCTTCCCAAGAAAAAGTGTCCTGAACACAGCATAAGATCCTCAGCTTTTTGGGATATTCAATCATCCAGGAGTTTATCCTGTGTTGAAGGATTAACAACCATGAATCTTCCAAGACAAGGCTCTCCAAGTTCAATTCAGTAGCTACCCACTGTAATTGCTCTTTCTTAATAGGCAAAAAATATTTCACCTGACTGGCAGGAAAGCTGGAAAATAATTCTCTCTCCCAGCCAAAAGTCAGGATGATTGCTTACACTTCAAAGGCATCCCCGATGCTTTTAGCAGCAAGTTAAGAAGGAGCCCTGACTGTCCAAGCTCTCAGAATAATCACAAGCAGTACTGCTAGGATGTTTATTAGGTAATGACATCTTGTTTGCAGCTATTCATTCTCACCCATACTTGTTCCTAAGCCAGCCTGGTGATTGCTGAGTTTAGTTTCTTTTCAGAACACACCACCAGTCCCTAGACAAGTCAAATACTACACCACTAACACTCAAGTACTCTGGCTAGCTGTAATGACAGACGAAAAGTCAGAGTGGCTGTAGCTATTGTGAGGTCTGAACTAGAAGTAGCCTCCAGTGTTACCAGTGCAGAGCTGCACATTAGCAGTGGAGAGCAGCTGACATAAAACCTCAGGTTAGGATTTAATGTGCTGAGATCTAGGGAGTCTGCAGTGTCAGAGCTGACAGATTTAAGGGTTCTTGGTAAACTGTGTCTATGAAGAGCCCTTGTGACTAACTGCAGGATGACCAAGGCTTTTGGAGCTGGCAGTTTAGATGCCCTCACAACACTGCTAAGGCACTCTGCACTCTGACACGCACCAAAGCACAGTGCAAGAGCAGCAGGGTAACAAAGTACATTTGGACACATTGTACCACAGACACTGTCACTGGCTGGGTGTGCCCCAGCTCCACACACTCACCTGTGCAGGTAGCCTGCCCTGCAGCACCAGGCAGCTGCACCGCTGCAGGCAGAGCCACCCTCCCCTTCATGCCCAGGAAACCAACCCAGCAGCCTCTGGCCCAGCTCGGGGCCCACACGTGGCAGGCACTGCTGTCACCTCCCTGTCTGTCCCCACTGCCCCGCTCAGCTGCCGTGCCTTGTACTCAACACACACAGCGGCACAGAAGCCCAGCCCTAGCACAGGGCACTCTGGGCAGCCAGGTTTACCTTTGCCCATGTAGCGTGTCTTGTCATTGTCACGAAGCTCCAGAGCTTCATAGATTCCAGTAGAGGCACCGCTGGGAACAGCAGCTCTGAACAGACCTGTTCACAACAGAACAAAAACATCTTGGCACATTCAAACCCACAAAACATCAGACACCATCCCAGCCTGCCACACACATCCATCCCTGGAGGTGGGAGAGGGAATCTCTGAACCACAGCTCTGCTCACACGTACAGGGATCCTAGGAGGGCTGTCTGCTCATCTACAGCATCACCAGTTCATCAGCACCTCCCTCATACTGATCAACAGCAACCTGACTCCTTCTCTTCCACTGTGTTTTCAAGAATTTCAGTTAAGGAAGTCATCCATGCTCCTTCAGTCACTGGATGTCATGGTTGTGGGGAGGTTCGGCGCTGGCAGAGCCAGGGTGCCGCGACCTTCCTAGACAGAGCGTCCCGTGGGGAACAGCCTCTCTAGGGGTGCTGGCAAAAGCCTCCTGGAGTGACAGTTATTCCAGCGAGTGCAGCGACACCTCTGCTACAAGTGATCAGCTCTTTTGTGAAATCACCCAAGGCGAACTCGGGGAGAGAGAGTGAGGCGGCTCGGATGGCAGTTCCACAGAGGTAGTCTTTATTGTCCTGCACCATGTGAAGGGGAGGCCGGGGATGAGACCAGCCTGAGGTGTTGGGGTCAGGACAGGGGTTTATCTGGGGAAGGCAGAGGGTGGGGTGGAAACCGACTAGCCAACAGGGAAGGGGCTGTTAGCATGGGGGAAGCAAGGCCTGTCGGAATGACTCCACTTTCTCACCCTGAACTTGAAGGTGAGCTGCCTAGCTCTGACTCCTCCAGGGGAGAGCAGGAGGTTGACTTGAAGGCTCACTGCCTTCCACAACTGGATCTACCTTTGAGCTCAGACAAGGGAAGCTCCTAAATTCTTCCAGGATATGGCATAAAAGGGACAATTAGGAGACGTATTTTATTGAACGAGTTCTGAGCTCTTCAGACAACAGCAGAGCCACCCAGACAGCCCATTCCTTCAGCCAAGGATGCTGAACTTGGAGCAAATCTGCACATTGGAGCCTGCTCTGCCTGGGGTTCAAGATGCCAACTTCAGCCTCCAGTCCTTCCCTTATCCCACTAAATCAAAGAGCTTAGTGGGGGCAGTCTCATTAAATGACTGCATTAATCTTTTGAGGCAGAAAGATCAGCTCTTTAGTCAGTGTATTACAGCCTTTGTGTTTGCTCATTCCACCAAACCACATTGGTATGAGTTTGCACAATGCCTTTGTCAGATCCTATCAGATGTGGGATGAACGACTAACAAACCAAGGGAAAGTCCTACAAGAATTAAAAATATAAGATGTTACATGTGAAAGCGCAATTAGACAAGTTCTTTAGTCATGCCTGAGTACTTAGGCAGAGAAGAAATCATTACCCAAAATTCAACTCTGCAGCAGAAGATTCTGTCATTACAGAAAGGCACTGCACACAAATCATGAATTAAACCTCCAGTGCACTCATTCAGAGTTTGGGGAGCTCTGACAACCAGGGCCATGAGCAGCTGCTCAAGGACAGGAACAAAGCCTTAACCCCAAGTGCTATTCCAGTTTATGCAGGGGCAAGGGAAGGAGGGCAGGTTTGGAACACCACTCACACACTTTAGGCTGTAAGAAGCTGGAGCCTTCAAAAAACCCTGAACTGCCCAGGCCAGGAACTTGAGCTCAGCAAACTCATCCCAATAGAATGAGGTAGAGGTTTTTTCCTGTAAGCCTCAGAGCAAGTTCCAACAGGTTTTGTGTATGGAGTAAGAAGTAAGCACAATTGCACTGCTAGAACAGGACAGGTCGTATACCTCTGACTGCCTCGAGTTCTACCAGATCTGAGACAGGGATAAACAGCTGCAGCTGAGGACTCACCTTTGTTGGTATAGAGGTCTACCTCAACAGTGGGGTTCCCACGGGAGTCAAAGATTTCACGGGCGTGGATCTTGGTGATAGACATCTTTAGTACCTGCAAAGAGGAGTTTAATTACTCACTGAATGGTTTGCGTTGGAAGGGACCATAAAGCTCAATCCATCACACCCCCTGCCATGGGCTGGGGCACCTTCCACTATCCCAGGTTGCTCCAAAACCTGTCCAACTTGGCCTGGAACATTCTCAGGGATGGGGCAACCACAGCTTCTCTGGGCAACCTCTTCAAGTGCCTCATGACTTTTATCATTAAAAAAAAAAATCACTTCCTTAGATTGCCAGGGACAGTCTCTTCAGATGTTTCCAAGTGACCTCACTGCAGTATCATGAGACCCTACACAGAACAATAGGAGCAGATGACAAATTCAAGCTCCTGGCAGACAGCAAACTTCTCTAGAGAAATTGAATGGAAAATGGGAGCTTCAACATCTCTCATCAAGGAATCTAATTATTAATATTATACATGATTTTCTGGTGGCAGATCAATCTCCTTGTAGTTCTAAGAAAAAGAATCTACTAGTAAAGTGGCAATTCTCAGGTCCTCATGCTTCTGGGCAGGCTCTGCAGAGTCTCCAGCTGAGCTGGGGTGACCATCATGCCGCAGGTGAGCGGAGCAGGCAGAGCCCATCACCAGCACACCTTTGCCACCACACCTGACTGCCACACGAGCTGCTGCTGCCACTCCCTGCTTTCTGGTACTCCCCCAAGGCCAGCTGTGTGTGGCTTCCAGCAACTTGAAGTGGCTCCAGGCAGAGCCAGCTGCAGCCAGCTCTCAGCAGACCTGCCCCAGTACCTCTCCCACACAGCCCCAGGGTGCCAGGTACACAGACCCTCAGAGCTCACAGGCCTTGCACTGCTCTCAGCATGCAGCAACTGCTCCTGGCATCAGCTTCCTTTTTACACCCTGTTCTAACACCTGCAGTCCTAAGGCCAGCTCAGAAACATCACCTCACACCATTTCAACTGGGAAAACTTTTTACACTTGGTGAGAGTTAAGAGTCAAACACTGGAGAGACAGATGTCTCACACTAGATGAGAAGGACAGTCTAAAAGCAAAATTCTTGTTCCAGAGAGCTCTAAAGGAACATCACCTCCCCACATCAGAGCAGCCAAGCGATCCCAAAAGAGCAAATCTCTGCTATCAGTTCAGTTCTTTTTGCTAAGAGACCAAAGTGCAACAGCCCTTAGTATGCACAGCAGCTGCTCAGAGCCAAACAGAACCAATGGTGAAACAGGAACACTCATAGCTCTCATTAAGGGCTCGCATTAAGTTACACCCTGTTGAGTATTTACAGGAATAGTTTTTCCTCTTAACAGGAATAAAAATCATCACAATCTCTTGAATACTTCCTTTTCCCCCTTCTCACATCTATTCACTCCAGAAAACTGCAGTGAGGGAAGTCTTATGTAAGCCCAGCTACACTTTAAAAATCAAGTCATACACATGCCTGTAAGCCATCGACTGGCACCAAACCCAGGCCATCTGCAGAGAAGAAAGCTCAGCCTCAGAAGCAGAACTATCTGGAAGCTGTTTTTTTGGCAAGCCAATGTGGGTGGCAACCCTGTTTACAGAAATGGTCATGAATCCTTCCACAGTTACCGTGAAGTTAAAAAAACATGACCTTCGAAATGCTGCTGCTTGTTCACAGTCTGTGAGAAGGAGTAACTGCACACACTGGTCCTCCCCCACAGCAAACCCTGCCCTCCCAAGTGAAAAGCCCAGGCTGCCATTTGCTTTGCCCCCTTGGCTTTCAAGTGTCCCTTCCAGCTGTCCTGCCCCTGCAAGTTGTCTAAGATTTCAGTCAGACCCACACTGACACACGATATGACTAAAATATGAAGCAAGTCAACTTCTTCAAGCTGACCTTCATGCTGCCACTACTCAGCTCGAATCAGTGAGCATACGAGCTAGAAATAAATCCCTGCAACTCTCCACGTATCAGTCCCACCCACACTAACACTTATCTCTGCAGAAGCACTGAGCAATGGCTAACAGGAAGAATCCCCACTTATCAAGACAGTGTTTTCAGAGTTTATTAGGCAGGCACCTGCTAAACTTCGCTTTCATTTTCAGAACCATGGCTTGACCACAAAACTTTAGGTGCCTTATTCTTTGAAAGCACAGCCAGCTCACAGGAGCCCTCAGTGCAGTGCTAGAGCTGTTTGTTGACCTTCACAAAGGAGGCACTTCAGGAATACACACTGCAAGAGCTTCCACTGGGAATGTCTGCCAGTTCACACACTCCTCGAGCATCCTTGATAAACGACCTCTCCACAAGGCCCTCCCTTTCCTGCAGAAAGAGGCATTTCACAGCACTGCATCACCCCAGAAATTCTTGATGCTTCTTTTTTTTTTTGCTCCAGCACAATGTATCCTGCCTCAATTCAGTCAACTCACCTAGAGCACAAGGGTCAGCCCATGCCCAGGTTTAACTATGGAAATGCTGACTGAAGGCAGGAGAGGTCACAGCAGCACTGCCTGCTCAGACCTTTGTCCTCTGCCAAACACGCAAATACCACAGTGGTATTTAACACTGCCTTAAAGCTTTTTTTGCAGCATAATCTGCTGACAAGGTCACTGTCTCCCTTCAGGGGAGAAGCCACACACTCCAGCTCTGCTGGCCTGCTGAGGAGCACATGTGAGTACCTACTCCAAGGCTAAGTTACAGCCCACTGCCAGCTCTGAGTACTCCACTACCAGCTCACGTTTAAGAAATCACCACTTATTCCTTATCTGACTCCATGCCCTGCACAGAGAATGCAGTATTCTCAGCTGCAGATTACTCCAATTGAAAATTATTTCCAAAGATTTTTTTATAGACAACCCTACCACCAAAACCTGTCCTTGTAAGCTATTTTGCAGCCACACTTTTCTAAAATCAATACAGGATTAAAGGCTGAGCACTGCAAGCACCTGAATGGAGATTTAAAAAGCAACACTAAAGTTTGGCCATGGAAATAACTGCCCTAGTGAGTGTCCTATTACAGGCCTGCCACATTTATCAGTGGAAGTCTCTCTTGACACTTAAAGGTCCTTATGACCCCAACTCTCATACCACTAGTGCTCTGAAAAAAGCTTAGACCTTTGACTGCACTCTATCAGATCCCAACATATCAATTCCACTGCCAAAGCACTCCTAGAAACTGGACAAACGTGCACCTTCCAACCCTGCTCCTTTGCACTCCAAGGGGTATTAATTCACCTCTACCTCTGTAACATGATCCAACGGGCTCTAAAGAATGCCAGGCAGGGACTAAATCACAGACACGTTCAACCACTTTCTCTCTCGGTGTTTAATAAGATGGAGGCCTGAAACTGCACTGGCTCAGCCTGTGGGTTTGGATGACAAATTTCACTACTTCCTGCCAGGCTCAGAAAGCCATAGCTCTACCCTGTGACTCAGCAGGCAAGTAACGGAACAGCAGAAAGCCCAGGATCCTCTCTGGCAGCCCTGCACGAGGCAAGACGATTAACAGGCACTTCTTTATCCACACTTCAACATCCAGAGATGCACTTCCAAGTGCTTCTCCCCGCCAGCGCTGCCTTGGGATAACCAGCACTAAATTACCCGCTAAGAGACATCAGGCACAGCCTGGAGTGCCAGCAAACGTTAAATATTTGGGATGGGAAACTGAAGGACATCCACTAAAGAGGGGAAGGCCCAAATCACCACACGCAATCCGAGAGCGACTGTTAATGATTAAGAAAGAGAAGTTAAACTCTGCCTTTAAGGATGCCTTGACCCCTCACATTCCCCTGATTCTTCCCCTCCTTGACCCATCATATTACCCCGATTTTGGCCCCTCCTTGAGCCATCATACCTCTCTCCCCCGTTTTTAATCCCCACCCCCGCACACTGCCGAGGTTGAGGCCGCCGCAGGCCCTCCCTCCCCCGCCGGTGCTGCGGGAACACACAGTGCGCTGCACCCCCCGGGGACCACCGAGCCTCGGCCTGGCCCCATCCCACGGGGACTGTTGGGGCTCCACCACTGCTACCCGGAGAAGGGAAAGCGCGGCCTCTCGCCCCTCGGGGAGCTGAGCGAGAGCCGCTGCGGCCGCCGCACTCACCGCTGTGCCAGCAGCCCCGCTCTGCAGCCGTACCACTGTCACCGCCTCGCCTCTGACTGAGACCCAGCCGCTCCGCGCGCGCCCGGCTATAGCCGCCCTCGAGCGCAGGGCCCGCCCCCCGGCTGCGCCCATTGGCCGGCGCCGGCCCC
>VZRN01004112.1:843749-909824 GCA_013397935.1 Dasyornis broadbenti | reverse complement strand
CACCCTAAATTGCCCCAAACTGCCCCCCAAACTACCCCAAACTACCCCAAACTACCCCAAACTGCTGTGCTGCATCTCAGGGCCTGTCCTACCCAAACTGCCCCAACTGCCTGTGCTGCAGCATCTCACGGCCTGTGCTGCCCAAACTGCCACACCACAGCCTCCCTGGGTCTGGAATTGGGTCCCTTCTGTGCAGCTCACCCGACCTTCACCCCCAGACTCACCTCAGCCACCTCGCTGCCACCTCGCTGCAAATCCCCTTGTTCCTGAAAATAATTGCAAATTTTATCGCAAGTGGCAGGGATGCTGCGAACAGAAGTGCTGAGATTTCACTGATCTGAGTTTTCTTGCCAAACGTTTGCTATTGCTGCCCGTCACCCAAAGCCAACAGCCAAGCCATGCTGCTTTTGTTGGAAGCTCTAGTTCTTTTCCACAGAAGGTAAAAATTCCATTCCTGGGGAGATTTCTGCTCCCCTTTTGTTTTGAAACCATGGGTTTAGGAGCTGGGGGCCACTGCTGGGAAGAAAGGGCTGCCAGCAGTGTCATTCCTGGAGGGAGGAGAAGGTTTCTCAAAGGGAATGGCATTTGCCTGGTGACAGGATACAAAAAGGCAGGCAGAGAATCCATGGTCTGTTCCCTGTTCTGCCAAATGACTTTTACTGGACCAGAGGCAATTATTTGTTTGGGACACATTTTTAAGGAAATCAAGTGTCTGAAGAGATACAGAAGTGCACAAGAGCATTTAGACACCGGTCACCTGCTAGTTTTTGTGTGAATTCCAGTATGTTTTTTGAAAAGCCATCACAGTTTCAGTCTCTTGTTCTTTCAAATCTGCATGGTTTTTGAGAGCTCTGAATTTTTTCAAAGGTTGCAAATCTCTCCCATTCAAAACTAGGTTTTCAGTGATGAGGGAAGGTGTTGAAAGCAAAATGCTTTGAATGCGAAGGCTCAGGGCTGTGGAGTGCTTTTAAACCCAGTCTGAGGAGTCTGCTTTTCAGAGGACCTACGTGTCTACAGTTTTGATTCCCAATAAGATTGTGAATACTCTGCACTTTTGAAATCCAGGCCCCTAAATGCCTTCTGCCTTGGCTCCTTCCTGTGTGTAAAGGGAAGCAAGGTGGCCGTCTCAGGGCAGCGTTTGGGATCTGGGCTGAGGATTTTTGCTTACAGAGCTCTGTTGTACTGATCTTTGCAACGAGCAGCTTTCCAAGCCATTCATCAGGAATGAATGGACAGGAAGAGCGGGCAGAGCTGTGCAGCAGCCGGGGTCAGACAGCGACTCCGAGGGCATCAGCTCTGGCCATCGGGGGAAACCTGTCCCCGGTGCAGGGACAGCTCATCGCTCGGGTCGGCAGAGCTGTCTGTCCAGACAGATCATCCGCACGCCGTTGTTGGCTGTCACTGCTCCGGGTGGGTGAGGAGAAGGGCAGGGGGGTGCTGGGAAGGCCAGCCCTGGAGGAAATCCCCATTTCGGCTTTGTGAGGGTCGTTCAAAGCCGTGCCCTCCCCTTGGCTGCAGGTACAACTCAGACATGCTGATGGCAGCGCTCCTGCTCCGCCTGCTCCTGCCGCCCCTCAGCCACGGCCATGAGGTGCCCTGGACATACAAAGGTAACAAAAACGGGGCTGGTTTGGCGTTGCTGCTGCCCAAGACGCTCCCTTCCCTTTTGTGCTGCAGAAGCAGCTTGGCTGTCCCTTAGTGAGAGATCACAGAGCAGCTAATTTATTCCATGTTATTGATGCCTCTGTGTCTTGAAAGTGAATCTCCTCAATGTCACCCCTTTTTTACTCTTTTGTGTGGTTAGGACACGTTGTCAGGGCTGGCAGCACAACGACGTTCAAACAATGGGGGAAATCTTTAGAATGTGTTAGAAGAAAAGCTGCCCTTTGGATGATCCTGGAAGGAAAAGCTTTCCATACTGCCTGCTTCGTATTTTATTGTCATATCCCAGGCAGTACAGAGCACTAAGAAGTACTTATTTAGGTATTTATATATTTTTTGTAAAATTTTATCTGAATTTCATTTGTGGCAGGGCGCTGTTTGCAGAGCTCACTGAAGTAGATGTTAATCCTTTTATGATCTTCAGTGGGCTAAGCTAAAACAAAGGATATTGCAGTTGCTCTCTCCCTAGTTAAAAATAGCAAATTGCTGTCAGGTCCTGATCCTAAGCTGAGCCTTCCTGCATATTGCCCTGATCCTATTCACTCACACTGGTTAAGAAGCCATTTCCACACCTTTGGCAGTTGGGACCCATTTCAATCCCCATTTCCATACAAACACCACTCCTGTTTCGGTGGAGGCTCAGTCTCCAGCCATCCTTAAGCTGCTGCTGCAATGCAGGTTTCTTACTTTGCAGCACAGTTGTCCCGCAGACACAATAATGTGTATTTTCACTCTGGGGAAGGCAAAGCAGCCTTTTATGGCTGCAGCACCTGGTGTGACAATAATTAGATTGGCATTTCCTGCTGGCAAATGAGGAGACTTCTGTGGCTCCTGACTAACAGCCCTTCTCCCCATAACCTCCCTTGCTTCCCCTCCAGGAGAAGGAGAGCTGGATGAGGAGCACTGGGGCCAGCACTTCCCAGCCTGTGCTGGCAAGCAGCAATCTCCCATTGACATCCAGAGGAGAAAAGTGAGGTACAACCCCCTGCTGCTGCAGCTGCAGCTCAATGGCTACGCTGGGCCCTTGCAGGGCCAGTTCAGGATGACCAACAATGGCCACTCTGGTAAGGCTGGGGAGGGTCAGGCTCAGGCCACTGACGGAACACACGTTTTGTTTTAGCTATGGAAATGCATTCACAGACAATGTTCTCTTTTTGAACTCACCTGACTTCACCATCTCACTTCATTCTGCTCTCTTAGGTTTGCTGTTTTCCTCGATCATGCAGGAAAGCTCTCCAGAAATACATAAATAAACCAGACAAATAAAAGGCAGTTAGGTTTCCACAAGGTATTTTCTCAGTTGGACATGAAAAGGGGATAAAATGCAGTTGGAAAATTCTAGATTGACCCTTCCCTTTACTGTGCCACAAGACAAAAGGACTGCAGCAGTGAGTGGTGCTTGGGCCACACTGACTCCTCTCTGCATTCAGAAAAATGCATCTTTTGGCCCTGTGCATTACTAAGAAGTGACGGGAATGGAAACCTTTGCACCCCAGGTTTGGTTGGATGTAGGTCACCCAAAGTACAACCCAGAGGAGGATCCTCCCTCACAGGCAGAGGGTTGATATTTTGGGGCTCGGGAAAGGAAACTGAAGCACAGCACATGTTAAAGCCTGGCCTTTGGCTACACAGTTTCAGGCAAGGCTTATAATTTAGGAGATCCCAGATTCCCCTGCTGCAATCTGTAATTCATTGTCTAAATAATTCATCAGCTGGTGCTGTTGGGATAATGCTTTTGGACTACAGATGAGCTATGAGAGAGTTTTCTAATGGCTGCAGTGAAGAGAGATGAGTGGTTTTGGGCAGGTGCTGGGAGCATAAAGCTGTTAGCTCTCCAATCCTGCACAACAGCTTTTTCTTCCTCTCTGTAACAAAGAGAGAAATACGGTGTGAGGGCAAGGCAGTGCAGTGCTGAGAGAGCTATGCCAGCAGAGGAAGACAGTTGTGATTGTCGTTCTGAAAATTGCAACTCCTTTTGTGGGGCCCGCACAAACTCAGCGTTCAGCTCAAAGCTCTTGTGTCAGCACTCCTGCCCTGCCTGCCTAGACATTAATTCTTGCAGGTTTAGCTTTTTTGACTGCATGTGTGTATTTACCCATTCTTTTGTTAACTTCCCAACAATGATTTTCTGATGCAGGGCAGTTTCCTAAAGCACAAAGACAAACGACTGTCCCTATTCACAGCTCCTGTGAGTCAGGCTGGGTTTTTCTACTGGCTTCAGTGAGATGGGACAGGGCAGCAGTATCTCTCAGGGAAAACACTCAGCAGATCTGAAAGGGACAGGAGAGGGATTTATCAGCAGGACTCTCCTTACAGACTCTCAGGGCCAAACCGCAGAAGTCTCACCCAAGAAACAAGGTTCATTTTCTCGGTAGCTGTGTTAGCACCAGGCCAATCCCGCCTGATAACCCTGTTTGCAGTGGTGGAGTCTGGTGCACACACTCCCACACAGAGAGCCTTTTGTATTTGGACCTTTCTTTTTGTTTTAAAGAGGGTTGGTCCTCCAGCTGGTAGTGAGAGCAAGCCCGGCTCTGAAAAATGAAAATGTCACCCATCTTCCTGCAAGAGCAGATTGAAGTGTGGCCCTGATGAACTCAGGCTCCTCAGGGGGCAGAGCTGGGCAGCCAGGCTGGCTGTGTGTGCTGTCCTGCAGGGCAGGGATGGACAGAGTCCAATCTGCAGGGCAGGAATGCTGGGGCAGGCTCAGCTGCACTCACCCTGCACAGCCCCAGCTGATTCTGCACCGCCTGGCAAAGCTGGAGCAAAGCAGGAGGAGGGCACTGCCAGCCCAGAGCAGTCCCATTCCCACTCCCACTGCCCCTGGGTGAAAGCAGAAGCAAAGGCTATTCCCTGCCTTCGTGCTCACAGCAAACACTTGCTTAGCATATCATAGAGGAGCCTTAGGCTTGCTACAAACTCACAACACAATTCCCTGGCTGTGTTTTGCAGAAAGTAGAAACCCTAGTGAGGTACTTGAAGTAAATAACCCTCATTATGGAAGGCAGTCAGCAGGGAACTTATGAAAAAGGTAGATTTTTTTTCTCCCTCCCACTTTAGACCCTTTGGGATATTACAATGAAATGTGCTTTTATCTTGTCTCTCTACAAACAGTTCACAAACAAAAAAAACCTCCTCAGAACCCAAACTATGACTAATGAATAAGATGATGTGCTGCATTCTGCAAGGATGGTTGCTAGTTTTTATAACATCCTGGGGGCTTTCATTTAGAGGAGGCAATTCTTCATTTTCACTCCTAGATTTATTAACATAATCTATGATTTGTGGCAGTGAATTAGCAGCAGGACAAAGGGTTTGTGACTACTCCTTGGCAAGGACAAGAAAAGAGGTTTGTCTGTCTAAATCCTTCAAGCAGTAACAGAGCCTGTCCCAACACACAGGGCTCTCCCAGCATGGCTGCTCCTCAAAAATGCAGAGTCCAGAGCACTGGGAATGATGACACCAGGTTAGAGTAGGCCAGGCACTGTGCTGATTTCTGTTGTCCTTTTCTGCCTTGGGAAGGCAGTGATTAACAAATCTGTGCAGGATGTGCTGTGCTGTGGGAGAGCTGAGGTGAAAGCCTTTCCTGAGTGCCTAAAGACAAACCCAGAGCAGCTCAGGGGAGAAGGAATCTGCAGGCACAGCTGGGGAGTGCCCCAGTGCCTGCTGTGGGGCACCAGCCCAAGCTCAGGAAAGATTTTAAGCACACTCAGCTTTAAACTTCAGCTTTTTCCCTCCCGTACTGGTGTCAGGACTGTCCCTGCTGCTTTCAGGGTGCGCAGGGATCACTGCAGGGATGGGCAAGGCTGTGCCCACTGCTGTCTGCAATCCTGCTTTTTTTTCAGTTCAGATCGATTTGCCACGCACCATGAACATCTCCAGAGGCCTCCCAGGGCTCTACACAGCTGTCCAGATGCACCTGCACTGGGGTGGGCTGGACCTGGAGACCAGCGGCTCCGAGCACACCATTGATGGCATGAGATACTTGGCCGAGGTTCATGGGGGCACAGGGGCTGCCGGGAGGGAGCTCTGCAAGGGGGGAAACCAGGGCTCCCACAAGGGCAGCTGCTGGGGGCAATGGGAGGGCTGAGCCTGATGGTGCTGGCACAGAAGGCTCCAGGAAAAGCCATGGCAAGAGCTCTTGTCCCTCAGAGCTGGAGCTGTTCCCCACAGTCATCACAAACCTGTGCAGTGAGGCAGCAGCACCAGGAATTGGGGTGGGGCTGCTCCCTTCAGTCTGTCCCTCTCAAGCACCCAGGACGCCATTCATCCCCTCTTGCTCCATGACCCCATCTCTCTCCTGACAGCTGCACATTGTCCACTACAACTCTGCCAACTACTCGAGCTTTGAAGAAGCCAAAGACAAGCCCCAGGGGCTGGCTGTGCTGGCCTTCCTGTACACGGTAGGTGAGGCCCCCAGGCTGCCGGGCAGGGATCGCTGGGTGTGCTAAAGCCTCTCCCAGACACAACAATATCACCTGGGCTTTCCCTCCGTGCCTCCAAGCCTTGCTCTGCTTTGCCAGTGGGAACACTTGATTCAATGTGGATTTAAAAGCAGTAAAAAGCAATCCTGTTCACTATAGTGGCCAAGCTGTCTGTGTACAAACCTGATCATGCCTATAAGGCCCAGCCTATCAGGGGATCCATGATTTTCTTTCTTTGCCTCCTAGTTGATCAATTAGCCCTCCCTCAGCTGATTAGCAGTGAGAAGGACAGGCAGGTCGCTCACTTTTGATCCGATGTCTGTGCTGTGTTTAGGATGGACACTTTGAGAACACCTACTACAGCGAGTTCATTTCCAAACTGGCAAGAATCAGGTTTGCAGGTAAGACCTGGGAATGCCTTTCTCTATCCCTGATAATCTCAAAGCCCGGGTCTCGGAACATTTTGCTGCTGCTTTGCTGGCAGTGACGTGGCTGGGGATCCTCAGCCATCCCAGCCTACCCCAGGGTCATGGGGAAGGTGCTGAGGGCAGTGATAAATCCGTCCCGAAGGTCTGTGCAATGCACTGCAGTACCAGATATCAGCTTCCTGCAGCCTGCACACCCACAGGGACGGGCAGAGTGCTGAGGGGCAGCTGCCCACCACCCCAGGGCCCAGAATATCCCAATGACACCCACAGATCCAGAAAGGGCCATTCATTCCTCTCCACCTTCAGCCAGTTCCACCAAAGTGCTCTGGGCAGAGGGATTTGCCAGCCCCAGCACTAAGAGCACTTTCACCTCTCTCTTCCCTCCCCTTGCATTCCCAATATCATCCCTCTGCTTCCTCCTGAGGTCAATCAACAATGCTCAGTTCTCTGGACGTCCAAGCCATGCTGCCAGAAAACCTTGGACACTTCTACAGGTACCAGGGCTCCCTGACCACCCCGCCGTGCTCTGAGAGTGTGATCTGGACCATCTTCCACTCCCCAGTTCTCCTGTCACACACACAAGTAAGTGACGGCTCTTACCAGCTCCTCTTTCCTCCACATTTCCTTTTCTATCCTCCAGGGATCCTGGGAACAGCCTGACAGAAGAGCTCTTAGGGCATCTCTCATACAGAGCTTTTGGGGTGGATTCCTTTGCAACTGGAATTACAGGTGGCTGTGATCCCTCATCACAGCAGGGTCAGGCTGTGGAGCAGGTGGCCCGAGGTCTGGTGACTGATAACAAAACACTGCTCAGTTAAGCCCAGCCACCCTGAAGCACTGTGAAAAGGAAGAGACCTGTGAGAATTAACAAGGCAAGAACTACTGCAAGAGAGTCCCCCTGGAAAAAAAAAAACCAAAAAAGAGCAATTCCTAATGTTAAAATAATCACAGAATAACTGGCAGATTTTAGAAGGTATTTCAGGGTTTTTTCTTGTCTAGACTTACATTGAAAGTAATGCTTTTAAGTTAATAAATAATAAAGAAGCATCAGAAACATTTTCTTCCAGGAGAAGAACAAGATAAAACTGGTACTACAGTAGTGGGGGATCACAGTGTGCTCTCTTTGAAAAAGAAATGCTCTTTTTGGCAGGGGAAGGCTGGGAGGCACTTGTGAGACAGGTACAGAATAGCAGCAAAATCTCCATGCACGCATCTCATCAGGCAGGTGTTCAAACCCTCCCAAGGGCAAAATGCCTTTGTCCGGATCAGCTGATGGGAGCCCTCACTCCTGATCCTTTCCCTCGCTGCTGCTCTGCAAGGGGCCCTGAGGATTCCTCTCTAACGAGTGGTTCAGTCTCATCCCGAGCTGCAGGATGTGCACTGCACTTCCAGGCAGAGCTGCTGTCCACATGGCCCCACGCTGTCCCTGTCCCGTTCCCAGATCCGGCTCCTGGAGAACACCCTGCTGGACTGGCACAACCGCACCCTGCGCAACGACTACCGGCGGGTGCAGCCCCTGCAGGGCCGCCTGGTGGAGGCCTCCTTCCGAGCCCAGCCAGCCCAGGGTAAGGGCTGGGGCACCCAGCAGCCCTGGGGAGGGGCAGCCACCCACGGGGAAGGTGGTAAACTGCAAATCAGTCCAGTGGGATGTGCTGGGAACAGCAGTCCCTGCTCTGGTGGAGGTGCCCTTGTACCTCCCTGCCAGCACCCCTTGCTCTAAGGTGTGTGCCAGCCCTGCCTTTGAGTGTCACACACCTCCAGGGTGCTGTGGAGGGACCCTCAGCTCAGCTGTGTCTGGTGCATGGACCATGTGGGAGCAGCTCAGGCACCACACGCAGGAGAAATGCCGCATTTTCAAACGAAGGTTTTGCTCAAACTAGAAAATGTACCACGTGTTGGTCCCAGCCTTCTGTAAATTCAGCTGTCTGATTGCTCTAGCACAGTGGCATCCAGAGGAATTCACCCTCAGGCTGGACCAAATCCAGCAGCAGCTCCAAGACATGAAGACAGAGTTGCTGACTGGACTGAGCCACACAGGTAAGAAGCACAGTTTGAGTCCAGCTTACCTTGGGAGGGTGAAGAGCCCATACTCTGCTGACCTTGGTGGCCTAAATCATGGACAGGTTTGCTACTGACACTCACAGGTAGGATTTTGTCCCATACCTGCGCCTGCTGATGGAAATCCTTCATTAGAGCATCGTTAAGGCCAGCCCTGACCCCGCTACTCCCACAGCAGCTGCAGCTTTCTCCTGCCACACGGGAGCACGTTTTTACAGTGAAAAATTTAAGCTCACAGTTCCCCCAGGATAAATAATCATCACCTCTGTTTTACACAAGATGAGAAAAGAGGAGGAAGGAGGGAGAAAAGTGATTTTCCCAGACATTTTGGTGGGGCAGCTTAGCTCAGCTTTTCATCATTTCAACCCCCTTCCCTGCTGGCACAACACACATAGTAACTGGAAAGCTCAGACTACCCCAACCCTACCAGTTCTGGGGCTGTATCCTCCAGGATTTGGGCTCATTTATAGGAAGTGTAACTGCTGGCTTTTTGCTTATTTCAGGTACGAAATCCTGCACCTTTCCAGCTTTCTACTTCCCTGCAGAAAACATTGAGAGCTTTGTGGAGGTTCAGCCCCTCCGTGCTGTGTCCCTGCAAGCCTTCACGCTGTGTTTCTGGAGCAGATCCCAGCCCTCTGGCAGCCAGACCATCCTGTCCTACTGCACTGGGGAGAGTGAGCATGAGCTGGTGGTGACTGTGGGCACAGAGCTGGGGCTGTGGATCGGAGGGCACTTCCTGAGCTTCCCCCTGCAGCACGAGGCGCAGCACTGGCTGCACCACTGCGTCACCTGGGCCTCCCAGGCGGGAATGGCCAACCTCTGGCTCAATGGAGCAGCTGGCAAAGCCAAGAGTGTCCAGAAGGGCTACGTGAGCCAGGCTGGGGGGACACTGGTCCTTGGCAAAGACAGGGACACTCTGCTGGGGACGTTCTCCAATGGTTTTGCGGGGTGGATGGCTCAGGTGAACCTGTGGAGCCGAGTGCTCAGTGCTGCCGAGGTTCGGGCGCTGGCGCTGTGCAAAGCAGGGCAGCTCAAGGGCGATGTCATAGCCTGGGGAGAGACCCCCATGGCCCTCCTTGGGGGGGTGCTCCTGGAGCCTGACACCAGCTGCCAGTGATCCCAGCTTCTGCTCTTCTGAGGTCACCAAGGGAATCTGAACTGCTTGTTGGGGAAACCGAGAAAAACTGAGATTGTTTGGTTGTTTCTCCTCCTGATTTGTATAGGCTCACTGTGCACCTGCTCCGTGGTGTTTACTGAGACAACAAAGCCTCCATCAGTAGACAGAGGCAAAGAACTGTGGAATCTGGCACAGTCCAGCACCCTCGGTTGTACCCATCCCAGGGCGTTGATTTAGATCCCCATACCTCCTCCTTCATGCCAAAGAGCTGCTCTCTGGTCAAAAGTGCTGCTTTCTCAAATAAAATTTCTCTGCCATCCTTCACGCAGTGTCAGTTTCTCACCATCTTGCCTGCACATGTCCTTCCTTCTGTCACCATCAGCTCCCCACCCCTGCCCTTGCAGTCAGATCCCACAGGAGAGGGGGGTGGAAAGCCCTGGCAGGATAGGTCCTAGGCCAGGTCCTGAGCAGTCCCTGTGCCTTGGCTGGTGGCACAACTGCCTTTTCTGTCATGGATGTAGACACAGAGCAGGGAAACAGCTGCTTTTTCAGCACTTACATATCACAACTTTGAGGGCAGGTATAAAACTAATTTTCTGAGGTTAAAGCAAATCATGTGAAGGACTCTCCATCAACAACACAAAATCCCTATCAGGCTGTTCAACAACTCTACTTTTTACAAAACAGGGCAGCACACTGATATAACAAATCAAATTTAATTTCCTCATGCTGGACCCTCAAACACACAAGTGACAGATCCTCAGAGGAGTTTAGTGCACTCCTTGCACACGACTGACCCACACCCAGCCCAATGGCTGGCCCGTGTCCCCCAGGGCACAGTCAGGGCACCAGGGACACACACATCACCTCGTGCCATCGGCTGCTTGGTCACAGAACTGAGCTGGCTGAGGACATTTCCCTTTCCTTGGACAAGAGAAGGACTTGGCAGCGTTAGATTTGCGGCTGGATTTGATCTTAAAGGTGTTTTCCAGCCTTAACAATTCTGTTGATTGTCGGATCAGCATCAAAGCAGGAACCCATGTATTTGTTTTCCTGCTGAACAGATCCTGCCAGGCCAAACACAACTGGGTCACATCTCACTGCTGGAGAGCGCTTTCTTCTCTTCCTGCTTGCTTGGGGGGTAGGAATCTTTAAGCTCTTCTTTGATTTCCTGAATCTCCACTTTGTTCCTCTTGGCCATGATCCTGTTGATTTCCATGAAGGTTTTATTCTTGGTCTCAGGAACAATAAAGAAGATGTAAAGCAAGGTGGCGAGGCAGATGGCACCGAAGATGAGGAAGCTGTAGGGCCCCAGCCCAGCCTAGGGCAGTGACAGGAGAGAGCAGGGGTCAGGGCAGCATTCCAGGTGGGAGTTACCTGCTTTCAACATGATCAGGGCAACATTCCAGGTGGGAGTTACCTGCTTTGGACATGCTGAACCCTGCACTGGCTACAGAAAATGCAGCCACAGTGAGGTGCACACATTTTCAGTTGAGCAACTTCAAGCTGGGGTGGTTCTAGATTCTGTCTTCTCACACCACCACCATGGGTTTATTGGAAACACCCTGGACTTAGTGGGAAAGGAGGGGAGGGTCTGCTCCACAAATCCAACTGAGCAGCTCCCTTTGCACAGGTTCAAGTCAGGGACTGCAGCAGTTTCTAGGTCACTGCTGCTGGGGTCAGCTTGAACTGGGCACTCACATTTCAAAAGCTAAAATTGTCCCTCTGAGGCATATCGTGCAGTGGAAGATGGGGAATTTGCCATCTTTTCCATGCTCCTGAGCTCGGGATGAGACATTTACCTGACAAAGAAACTGCATTCTTTTAAAGCCTGTGCAATAGCCAGGTGTGATGAGAAAATGCTGACAAACATTGGTCCTTTGCCCTTAACACAATCCTAGAGCCAGGTTCTGAGAACCAACAAGTGCATTTACAGCTCTTCAAAGCCTCTCTGGAGGAACCTAGGGGTGAGGAGGCCGATTTTCAGCCCAAGTTTTGCTCTGTGGTGTGGTTCTTACCTCCATGTAAAGGAACACCAGCCCCACAGTGAAGTTGCTCAGCCAGTGCACAGAGCCCCCCACCATGAACGCTGCGGGTCGGGACGACTGCAGGAACATCTCCGTGATCATCACAGCAGGAATGGGACCTGCAAGGCAGCTGCACGTGAGGAAACCCCAAAGGCAATCCCCTCGCTCTGAATTCCTAGTTAGACTGCTCCTTTCAGTGGCAGAGAGTGGTTTCTAACTACCAGTGTTTAGAAGCACCCAATAAATCAAACAAGGATTAAATTTAAAGGGAAAAAAAAAGCAATTAAATGACTTGCACGGGGCATGGCCACACAGAGATGAAATTCAGCCTCCATGGATGAGCTCCACAAAGGTTTTGGTTTGAAACTGAACACAACACTGGGCTTTACCCGGCTGGTGGAGGAGACTGGGCAGGCTGTGGGTACTCACTGGGTCCAATGGCATGGCCAATGATGTAGATAATGACACAGGCTATGCTGAGGTAGGACATCCAGGAGACAGTGGTCTGCAAGGGTTGGATCACAGGTTAGGTGTGGTTCCTGTCTGAACAGCACCAGCACATTCAAGGCACTGTTCACAGTAAGAACTGAGGGCATCCTAAAGGCCGTGACACCCTCCAGTGCCAGATATGTCCATAATTAGACACAGAAATCACAGCCTGGGTATGAGCCTTGCTGCCAAAGGGATGCAACAGGTGCTGTGAACATCCTGGCAGGAGTGTCCAGGCAAGCAGGATCACGGCTTCTCCTGGCTTTAAGGTGGATACACAAATACAGAGACCTTCTATACTGTCCCCTCTCCCCAGGGTGTAGAAGCATCCTCAAAATATTCCAATGGCCTGCCCGCTGTACAGTCCAGAAATCATGGGTGGGACCATCTGGGCCATTCATACACACCTGGAGGTTGAGGGCCAGAGTTAACACTGCACAGGAGGTACAGCACAGCACAAAGCCAGCCAGGAGAAGGATCCTCCTCCCCAGGGATTCCACAATGAAAACCTGGAAGAGACAGGAGAGGGGGAGACAGCTGGGGCTCAGCACTTGTTGCAGGTATTTTCACCCAAGGGACACCACGGGGCATCTGTCATGGAAAGCATCTCCCAGTGTGTGCCAATAACACTCCAGAGCAAGGTTTTGGGACGAGATGGTCTTTAGGAGTCCCTTCCAACCCAAACCATTCTGTGCTTGTAGGATTCCATGAGCACAAGCTGATTTAAACAGGGGCAGGGGAGACTGGACAAGTCAGAACTCAGAGAGCCACAACACAAACTCACAGCTAGTAAAGTCATGACGACGTTGATGGCACCGATGGACACGGTCACGTACTGGATGCTGCCGCTGTCCACTCCTGCTGACTCGAAGATTCTGTCTGCGTAGTAGAAGACCTGCAGCATAACCACAGCTGGGTGAATACATGGGGACTCCAGAGGTGGAACATGGAAATCCCATTCTGACTGCTTTAAATCCTGGCACTCGTGCACAGAAGGCTGAGGTCTGAGTTCTTCCAGTTCTGGAGACACTGGTGTTTGGATCTGGGCATGAGCACTTTACTCTAAAAACATTTTAATTGTGCTTCCCAGGGCAGCTTGGCCCTGTACCTCATCCACGGGTTTGGTACTGGCCAGGGTTGGCCCACCCCAGAGTGACCCTGGGTGTGTCCTGGGTGAAAGGGCACTCCCATGTCCCAGGTTTTCTGTCCTGTGTCAGCACTGCCCCATCACCCCCTCGTTTGTCCCCCCCTGGCCTTCCCCACTCACCCCATTGACCCCCGAGAGCTGCTGGCCCATCATCATGACGATGATGGAGATGAGCTGCCACCTCAGGCCCCTGAAGGTGCACAGGCTGAGCACAGAGAACTGCCCTTCTTCCTTCTCAGACCGGTCCTCTTGGTACATCTCTTCGATCTCATCATCCACGTCCTCGCAGCCCCTCAGCCTCTGCAGAGCTGGTGGGGAGAGCGTGGTGAGCTCTGAGCTCCCAGGTTTACAGAGAGCTCTGCTGCTTCAATCCCAAACAGAGCAATGTGTGAGCCTGGGCAGCAGCACTCCCATGGTGCCAGCCTGGGGATCCCTACATGCAGGGAAAGGAGCAGCGTTCCAAAAATTCCACCCCCCAGCAACTCCTCAGCAGAGAATTCCACACTGACTTTCTGTCAGCCATATCCCACAGTCGGATCCATCCCATCCCATCCCATCCCATCCCATCCCATCCCATCCCATCCCATCCCATCCCATCCCACCTCCCCTTCCATGAAAGGAGGGGGCTGTACCTCTCCGTGCCTGCTCTTCGTTGCCCTTTTGGATGAGCAGGTACCTGGGACTCTCAGGGAAAAAGGGCAGTGTCAGGAGCTGGAGCAGTGAGGGGATCCCAGTGAGCCCCAGCAGCACAGGCCACCCTGCAGCAAGGACATGAGAGAGCAGCTCAGAGAAATCCTCCCGTGTGGAGCCCACGGAGAAGCTCTGAGCCAGAGTTTTACCTTTAGCATTCCCAAGGATCTTGTTGAGGCCAAGGATCTGAGCTGAAAGGATCCCAATGGTGATGAAGAGCTGTGGGACAACTCCAATAGCACCTCTCAGGTTTTTGGGGGACATTTCTCCAAGGAACATGGGAACCACATTGGAAGCCAGACCTGGCAGTTAAGAGAACAATGTCAGACATGCAGCTCAACCTTCAGCAAACTGCTGTTTCCCCATGGAGAATAAAAGAGATTCCTGATGAACCACAGGACAGGGAGAAACTTCACACTCAAAGCCTTCTGCATGGAGTGTCTGGATTATCACCTGCTGGGCAGCACAGCATTTCTGGAGTCTGACAGGGTTAGCTGTAGCCTGTCTTGCCCACAGAGCCAGCAGATGATTTAGGGGCTCTCAGTGTGCATCCTCCTCAAAGCAGATTTCTCCCAGCAGGGTCTGCCAGGAACACCACAAGACACACAAGGAAAAATGGTGCTGCTACCAGTTTGGAAACAAACTCCAAGTGTAAGGGAGGAACTTTTGCTTCCTTTAAAACAAGAAGAGAAATCAGTATCCAAACAAGCTGATGTGAAAGTGGAAGGAAATGACTTTGTGTTGGCTTTTAAACACTCCCTGCTCAGTAATGCTATGCAGGGAGCTCTGCTGGTCTGAGATGTCTTGCAGGTGCTTGCTGGAACAGGTATTTATGCTCTAATAAGGCCACCAGGGACACAGGTTATTTTGAGGAACATTCTAGGGCTGCCCACAGTGATCCCAGTGAGCTGCCAGCTCCTGTGCTTACGCTGTCAATCCTGGCAACACCCGAATTCCTGGAATCAAATGACCACAGGACACTCTTATCTGACATTTCCAGAGTTCATAGGCTTCAGGAGCTGGGGGAAACAAAGGTGATCAGGCTGATATTTGAAAACTAAAAGGCACAGAAACGAGTGCCACCAGTGCAGGAGGGTGACACTTGGATCCTCCCAGATCCTCCCCAGGCACAACGTCCACAGTTCGGGTGAGGGCAGCCTGAGAAGGACAAGTCAGGGCAGCCAGGCTGGATTTGTCTGTTGGTTATAAATAACTGGAATGAGGGATCACATTTAACAAGACCCTTAGCATTTATTCCAAGCTCCAGTGCTGAGAGCAGCTGCCAGGTTTAAGAGTCAAAAGGCAAAATAAAACCATTGGACTAAAAAAAATGGAAAAAAATAAACTGGCTTGGGAAAGCAACATGATCTGTATGTCCTGCTCTCATTAGCCATATGCAACTTGATCTGCAGCAATTAAAATTGGTGGGCTAAAGCAGGAAATTTGTCTTCACAGGCTATCCCAGCTCATTAACAAACCACGGAGTGTGCCAGTTCCACCAGGCCAAAGCCAATTAATTGAGCCTAAATGCTCTCTGGACCCTTCTAGAGCTGGCTCTGCCCGGGGTACCCAGCATGGGGTGTTTGGCCCCTGTCACTGCAGCTCCAGTGAAGCCACTCGCACCAGCAATACACAGATACCCTCGGCTTCCCTGTCTTTGCAGGAAATCCAGTGGCTCTGAGCCCTTTGCTCTCCCTTTTAACGTTTCTCCTGCAGGAAGAACAGTCAGTTCCAGGACTGGATTATTGGATCTGGCAACGATTTTGATGGATTATTCTGGTTTTGTTAAAAAGGAAAAAAAAAAGTAGACTATCTGCTGTAAGTTGTCTGGGAAAACAGATTATCCTCAGCAGTTCTGCTGGCTGTGGGAGCTGCAGTGCCCAGCAGATGGTTACTGCTGCACTCACAGACACACATCTCCCCCCTACAGCTTAAACTCCAGTCCCAGGGCCATCATGTCCCAAAGATCTTTACCATGCACCTTGCAGAAGATGACTGCTAAAGCCCAGCCTTGCCATGCAGATTCTGCAGTGTGCTACCTGTGAAAGCCTCTGCTGGGAGACTGAAACACCCTTACACAGCCAAGGAAATATTTACTGCTCTCCCTTTACCATCCACTTACCAGCAAATATTCCCATGATAACACGGGAAAGGATGATTACTTCAAAGGTTTTTGCCAGCTCTGAGGTTCCCATAAGGATTGCAGCAGCGATGGAAAAGAGGTTATTTATCAGCAAAGTGCCCTTTCTGCAAAGGAACCGGAAAGGAGACAGATTCAGTTGGGTTTTTTTAAGTTGCAGATAGATCCCCTCAGTGTTATACTGCCCAAAACTCAAATGAATCATCATCCCAAAGACTGATCAAAGAGAAAATGGCAATTTCAATATTTTTCCTGCAGGCAATGAAAGCTTCCAGAAAGAAGTGAAGTTTCTCAGGAAACCTGAGCAGCAGAAGCTGGGCCTGATCTGGGATGCCAGGACCTTCCTCACTGCTCTGCCTGGCTCAGTGCCCAGCCCACAGCCTGGCCTTGGCCATACCGGAACCACATAAATCCCTTTACACTTTCGAGACAGCACTTGTGGCTGAGCCCAGCAATTCACCCTCATCCCACCTGCTTTAGCCTCGAGGTGTGTGTGGGAATTTCACGCTGCTGATGGGCTGGGCGAGGCAGTCACCCTGGGGTGAGTTTTATCTGATCCCAGCCCAGCTGGGGCAGCGCTTCAGACACGGCTCTCACGTACCGGCCACAGTTATTGACCATAGGCCACACCATGAGGGAGCCAAACAAGCCTCCCAGAGGGAACATGGACACAGTGAGAGACCAGAGCAGCGTCTGGAAGCCACTGTTCATGGGCACTCCAGTCCTGTCCAGGTAGGTTTGGTTGTAGAAATCTTGCATGTACTGGAACGAAATACAAAGCAGATTTAGCACTGTAAGCACAATTTTCATGCCATAAAATTAGACAACAACAAATGCTAAAAAGCTCTGCCATAAAGCTCTGCCATAAAACAACTATCTTGCAAAAAAACCGGAATGGGTGAGGTGGGAAATGAATGCAAGAGAGGGATGGAAAGGCTGGGGCAGATAACTGTGCCTACAGGTTGTCCTGCCCTACAGGATGTGCCTGGTTCCCAGAGGGGCAGGCACCTCACAGCTCATCCATCCCAGGCACAAAGAGAGGACAAGCCCCTGCCCACAAACACCCACGATGAATATTTCATGGCCATTAAGTTACATTTGCCTGGCTCTGCTCTAACCCTGCTCCCAAGCCAGGGCTGCTCCTCAGCCCAACCCACCGGGGCAGGAGAGTTGATCACAGACACGTTGTAGCCGTACTGGAAGGAAGATCCAAATGCAGAAATCAGTGCTACCAGGGCCAGGGAAAGTGTCATTTTCTGCAAAGGGAAAGAAAAAAACCATAAACATCACCTTAGAAGTGGGTCTGGCTTTTAGGCATTAACAACATTCAGTAAAAATAAAGAAATACCCAAAGTCTTCTTTTCTGTGTTTCCCCCTTCATTTTACTGTATATAAAAGCCCAGTGGGTTGTTTCCATTACAACTTATTTTGTTCTGCTTCATATGCACACAGTCATTACAGTAATCGCTCTGCTTTGCTGCTATTGATGAATCATTTGGATGATTAATTTTTTTTCAAGATCTCATTCTTAAAACACCACCCTGCAGGGAAAAAGGTTGTATGCAATTATTCTTTTTCCAACATGCAAATTGGGTAGTGAAATAACACAGGATATTGGCACAGGAAAGCTTTAAAAAGAACTGATTTTGCATCAAGTGGCAAAAAAAATCCCTTTCCTGTTCATTTTGTCTTCCTCTGCATTTTGGGATCGAGCTGTTTATGGATCTAATTGATTGCCACTGAAGCCAATTAGAACCTATCCAAGCAGCTCATTGAGGGCTTGTTTGAGGGGTACAAGAGCTGCCCTTTGCACTCGAACAGAGCAGGGGAACTGCGGGATCAAACACGGTGTTGTGGGCACACATTCCCCAGCCTTACAAACAACTCAAACAACTCGCTTTTCGCAACAGTTCATCTTCTGTTCAGCCCCCAGGCTGTGTTGACAGAGCTGGGTTGTTGGGTTTTTGTTTGGTTGGTTTTTATAGCTCACTAATGCATCTCACTGCTGCTACATCAATAAGGTCATTTTTCATTTTCATCTCATTTGCTGCCACCATCACCAGCCTTAATGTCTGCAAGATTTTCCATCCCAACACTCAACTCAGGTCCCACATGAGGGCTCTGTCATTTCCCTAATTGAATATTTGTCCAAACAGCTGTTGGTGCTTCTTTCTGTTCCTCAGAATCTCTGGCGGTTCAGCTCCAGGGATCTGCAGAGTTTAAGGCATTACAGGACACTGAAATTCAAGCTGATCCCACTCTAAGGATTGAGAGGAAGCTAAGGCTTCCAGGTCCGTTTTCTAGGAGGAGATTGCTGACATTCTCTCATTGGTGATGAAAAGCAGCTGCCTTGCTCTCATTAACCAAATCCCAGGAGCTCAAAAGAGGCACTGGTGTTAATTATTGACATCCAGCACTTTCAGGAAAACCTCTGGCATCCCCGAGCAGTGCGCTGTGCAAGACTTCACAAACACTGCTGTGAAAGGCAGCCCCATCCAGAAGCAGCTGCAGCCTAAAACTGATTAGGAAGTAGGAAAGAAAACATGCACAGAAGGGGAAAGTCACACAGAAGTTACAGGGCAGGTGAGCTGCAGACAGAGAGAAAATCACAAGACAGTGCAACACTGCGCTGCAGACAGACACAAACCAGGTTCAAGAATTTAAACATCTCTGCTCTCCCTGTGGGGATCTTAGCCCAAAAGATCATGATCTTCTCCTCTCTTTACAGACCTCCGGAAGCTTACTCTGTATCCCTATGGGAGACTCAGGTTGGAAATAGGCAGCCAACATACTCACCCCCTTTGCACCTTCGCTGCCCCCAGATCTCTCCTGCCTCCCTTCTTTCACCTTCATTTTGGTGTTTGAATCACAGGTGCTGAGCACAGGTTCTTCCAGCCAAAGCAGCCACGACAGGGGATGGAAACGCCCTACACAGAAAAACCCCTTCTGTGACTCTTCCAAAAACATCCAATCAACAACAGGCTCTACCAGCCGGAGTAAGGCACTGGTCATTCCCTTCCTCGGCGTGACTCTCCCGTGTTTTCAATTTATTTTTATTTCAAGTCTGTTGCCAGTGTCAGATGTTCTTTTTCCAGATCCTGTCTCAAACAGAGCTGCTGCCCAGTGTCAGGGGGCACAGGCTCATCACTCCAACGACAAGGGGCAGACTTATCACAAAAATTGCTAAAATGAGCCGATTTCCCCCCGGTATCTCTACATGGACAAGGTGAGTCTCTAGAGCTGCAGCTCCTGGGCAGCTGTGGATGGGACAGCTGGAAAAGTTGCCCAGCAACTGCGGGATCAGGGAACAGGGGAAGCAGCCCTGGCAACAGAGGGTGTTTGCCCTGTGCCCCAGCAATGCAGCCGAACCCCATTAACCCCCTGCAGCCATCAATTGCACAGCTGCTCGCTGTCCTACCTTGCAGGGACCAGCTGGCTCAGGCGCTCGTGCAGCTCCCAGCGTTCATCCTCACAGAGCTGAGCCTTGGACAGTGCACAGAGCACAGAGCGTCTCCTCCAAAGCACGCGAGCTCCTTTTGCTCTCCATGCAAAAGCTGTGCCACGTGCTGCTGGCTCCGTATTAACCTCCTCTGTTATGGGACTGCTTTTAACAGCCCAGGGCCTGGTTAATAGTCCACTACAACTCCCAAAGTTTATCAAATGCAAAGTTCACAGCCGGAAAAAAAACTGCAGCCAAACCCCGTGTTTATTGGTCCATCTATCTTTGCCAGGCAGCGCATAAAAAAGGCATCCTCTTGAGCAACAGCTCTCTCCACGTGTCCTGCACGTTCCCTGACTGGCTGCAGCCTCCCCTCCTCCACGTGGCAGTATCCTGCTCCAAAGTAGGAAGAGGAACAGAGCCCTGCTGCTCTCAGGGTAGTGGAACTTAGTCCCCAGTCTTCTTGGCATTTTTCTTTTATTGCATTCCTTTACAGTGAACAACCTGAAGGACACGCAGGTACCTTGATGGGGATCACGCCTTGAGCACATTCCTGTGTCACAGCTGCTGAGCCCAAAGCTCACTCAGCAGCTTGTGCTGTCCTCACCTTCACAGATCTTCAGTCAAGATGGAAAATTCTGTCCCAGAGGTGGGGACACTGCAAAGAAGACAAATTTCCTTTGTGGAATTCCAGTTCTTTAAAAACAGTATAATCTTTCTGGGAGCTCTTGGCAGAATGACAGCTGCTCTGACACTCAGTAATTACATGGAAGGAGAATTCTCTATCATGGTCTTTAAACTCCATTCCTGAACTTGAAGAAATAATCTTGAAACATCCAGGAATCAAAGAGAACACATATGTTTCTCATCAAAACCCCTTCATCAGAGTAAATATTTGCTTATGGCAGCAGAAGAGTTTGAATATTTTCCAAACACAGCAAGAATCCGGTAACAACATCCGTAAGGTTGTAACTGGCACTGAGATGATCTTGGAAGAGGGTGATGAAGGGAGACAGGATAGTCAATCAACTTCTTGGATGTTCAAAGCACTTGCAGGGGTGTGACATCTTCAGCAGCTGAGATCCTGTTGGACTTGGGCAAAGGACAGAGCCAGGAACAAGAAAAGTGCAGATTTTACAGGCATATTACAAGCACGTTTTCCATTTCAGCTCCAGCATGTATCACGGTTCTTACATCTGCTCTTCACCCCAGGGTGTGTTTCCCTGGAGACTTTAACTCAGCTCGTGGTAAAGGTTCCCCTGCACGTGTGCAGGGATTTATTCACAGTCAGCCTAATGGTCTGTGCTCAAAGCTGGATGAAACCCTGGTATCTTTGGTGGGGGAGGAGGGTGGAATAAGTAAGAGGGCAAATTGAATTTCCAGGACAGTAAATCTGATGGAGAATGTTAGTGGTGACTTCCAAAAAGTGCTGGTGAGAGCAGGAGCTGGGAGCCAGCCGTGCTGCAGAGTGCTCATTGCAACACCCATCCTGAGGAGACATCCCACAGAACGTGTCCATGAGTGACAGCAGCACCTCCTCACCTGAATTTGGGTAGGAATTGCATGTTCAGGCAAGGCTAACCCAATACCCTGGACCCCTGAGCTACAATGGGCCTTAAGGTGAAACAAGGGTTTAATAAATGAATTATCTGCCTGAAAATAAGCCATACACAGACACTGCTGCTTTGTCAGCTGTACAAATGTTTTCCAATCAAATAAGGAAGAGGCAAATTTGGCAGTCTGATCCCCTAGCAATAGGAAAGGGGGTGCTGGATCCATGGGGACTCTTCAGGGAACAGCAGCAGACCTGGGGCTCTGGAACCCAGAACCAAACAAGATCCTATTTTTGCTGCACAAATGCAACACTGGGCAGTGTCCTGGTAAAGAAACAAAACTTTATTTTGTAAAAGTTGGAGAAAATACTTTAAAAAACTAAGTGAATGAGTTGCTGTGAATAAGGTAAGACATTATCTCCAAATAGCAAAGGCCCCTCCCCAGCCTGATTCCACACTCCCAAAGCACAGCACCTCTGGGGCCCAGAGCCAGGCCCTGTCCTGCTGCAGGGAGGGGCTGTCCCTGCTGGAGCCTGGGGGTACATCCCGATATCCCTGAGCACCAAGGGAGCCTGCAGAGCTCTGATTCCCTCAAGAGACAACCCCATGCTGCCACCACACACCCTGATAGTGATTGATGGCTCCTGCCCACCAAGGAGGAGGAATAAACCATCCAGAGGAGCCATCTGTCACCACCACGCACCAAACATGTTGGCACGTTGCTGTCCATGTTCAAGGGAAGAATACGAGCCAGGCTGGAGCTCCTGGGAAGCCTCACACACCACGACAGGAATCCACACCCAGGACAGTCCTTCCAGCAGCTCCTGAGGTTTTCCTGTCACCACGGTGTTTGTTCACCTCAGCACTCACCACGCATTGGCCTCGTCAGGCAGAAAAGCAACAAACCCCAAACAAATTTCAGATTTACAGTGGAGGGTGAGGGGAAGGAGGGGAGATAAACTGGAGTCCAGCCGAACAGTCTCTCCCGGAGGATCCTGAGCCAAGCTGAAGCCCGAAGGCCGCGGTGTGTGTGTGGCGAGGAGCGGCGCCGCTGCCCAGCTCAGCCTCTCCAGCGCCGCTTTCCCCGGGCTGCAGCTCCCTCTGTGGGGCTCTGGCTCCATCCCGCACCTGCACGGAACGAGGCACGGTCACCCTCCGGGGCTGTCCCCAGCCTGCAGCCCGTGCCCAGTTTGGCCTGAGGCAGAGAACAGCTGCAGCTGCAGCTCAGGGATCCCGGGGATGTCACCTTCCAGCAGCTGGAGCAGGCCCAGCCCGGCACCCCAACCTCATCCACCTCCAGAAACATCCCTGCTAAAATGCCCCAGCCCCTGCCAGGCAGGGAAGGGGTCAGGGAAAGCTTCAGAGCCAGCTGGGGCACCTCCCCTGCCCTCACAGCTGGTTCAGAGACAGAGGGGCCCCTGCCAGGAGCAGCCAGGCACTTCCACTCCCCCGTCCCAGTTATTCCTCCTCTGTTCCTATTCAGGCTACTCTCAGCTGCAGTGTGAGGAACCACAGGCATTTGTAAGAGGTTCCCTGTCAGCTGTTTTTCTCTCTCTGGCCTCTCTGCCATGAGGATGTCAGAGATGTTCCAGACCTTACCCCTGTGTCAGTGTGGGTGCTGCAGCTCAGAGCTGGTGTTTACAACCCAGCACTTCCCTGAACCCTGGAGCTGGAAATGTAACCCTGGCACATTCCTCCACAAGCATTTCTCAGAGCTCTGTAATGGAAAAAGGCAAACTGAGAACATAGAATCTGTTTTGATTATTTTTTTCTGTTGTTTATTCTGCTGTTTTGTTTTCCCTTAAGCCAAGTCAGTGACAGTTTTACTTTCTCTCTTCAGGGCTGGTTCCAAAAAAACTGAACACAGCATAATACTGTCTCATAAAATTTAAAAATTTCTATCCTACCTTTCTGCAAGAAGTTTAACACAGCTCCTCTTTCCAAGCCTTGTGGGATTCACAAGAGGTTGAGCTATCAAGGTTTTTTTGCTATTTAGCTTTTAGAAGCTTAAAAAAGCCTTTTGAAAGGAGAAGAAAACCTCTTGAAGTCATCTGTGGCACAGATAAGATGCTTCCATCTACCTTTCAAAGACTCCAGGGATGCTGAAGAGCGGAGCTGTTCAGTAGTCCCATGAAATGGCCTCATGAGCTGTTGAGGACGTGTTTACACAGCCTGTGCACAACAGGGCTTAAATATACCAATATCATTATATAGTTAATGCCAAGGCTTCAGGAAATAGCAGGACTTGCCTCTGCCCACAGTCCCCTAGGACTCTGTAACTCTGTGCCATGGAACTGTGCTCCCTGCTGTAAACATCACTGAAATGAGCCAAGAAAGCAGCTTTGGAACAGCTCAGGGCTGGAGCAGTGGGGCCGACAGCTGCCCTCCCTCCCTCCCCAGGCAGCTCATGAGGCTTCTGTTCTCTTTGCAAAAACCTGTTCTGAAAATTAAAAATGTCAACTGATTACAAATAAAAAGTCCTTTGTTTTCTTGGGGTATGTGGTCTCGGAGGAGAAGAAACAGGTGTATGCAGAGAGGCCTACTCAGAGCCCTGCCATTCCCAACAGAGTTTTCTTTCCAGGATTCTGATCCCCTGCCATGCCCCACAGCCCAGACAGGCACCCTGCCTTCCACACTCACCCCTTTGGACTGAGTGGGACCTGCAGGGTAAGCACAAAAATACCCTTTCGTAGAGGGTTTCATACTCTGCCTGAAGAGACAGCGCATCCCAGAGCATCCCAGAGCATCCCAGTGCACCCGAGCACATCCCAGCACATTTATCTGAGCAGCCAGGACAGCTGCTCTGGGTTTTACCTCCTTCAGCTGCACTCTGCTACCGAAAAGAGCTCTATCAATATCTGCTTCACAGACAGAAGCCCACACTAAGTTTGACACCCCTGTAAACTCTGCCGCGATCACTCCTGAGGTCAAGCTCCAGGAAATGAGGTGCTTCCACAACCAGATCAATGCAAGGACATTCAGTGCCCAGTCCTGCCCCTGAAATGAAGAGCTTGTGTCAAATTTTTGCTCCCAGACACTTTCTAGGCAAGCCTGGGTGAATCACTTCGCCTCTGTTCCCTTCTATGATGATAGGCAGCAAGGGTTGAGTTCCCTTGTGGGGGACACTGTGGGCACTGAACATCTGGTCTGTGCAGTACTGATGAAATGTGTGTGCATGTGGTACTTCACATTAAAAAGAGCCACCAGTTCCTCTTCAGTTTTCACTGGTGTCCTGTCCTTGTGGGCCAGACAGCCCTGCAGTTGTGTTCCTCATTTTAGAGGCTCGAGTACCAGCTCAGGGGGCAGGGAGCAGAGCAGTTCTGCAAATGGTTTGGGAGCATGGTGGGAGCTGCAGAGTCAGGCAGGGAACCCCCAGAGCAGCAGCAGCAGCAGAGCCCCCCTGTCCCTGCTCACCAAGAGCTGCTCCCACCCCTTAGATCTGTGCTCAGGCAGGGCAGGAGAAAGACCCCTCTGGATTTTTACCATGAGAGAAGGAATCGACAGCAGGCAGAGCTCAGGTGCTGGAGAGCAGCGGCTTGGTCTGCTCGGGGCCAGGCACGTCCTTGTCCTTGCGGGGCTCTGGGCGCTGCCAGGAGCTGTTGGATCTCTGCACAGGCCAGTCCAGCTCAGCACAGCGGCCACAGCAGAGCAGGGAGAGCAGCCGAGCCCGGACCACCCGTGTGCACAGCACGAACATGATGCAGTTGGCTCCTCCTTGGAATGTGTTTCCAATTCCCTGCAAAGGCAGGAAAGGAATCACCCAGGGTTGCTCCCACAGGCATCCCCAGGGAAGAGCAAACACCGTGTCAGACCAGCTGCAGTACTAACAGTCACTGACTTTGTGCTCAGCGAGAACAACAAATTCAGAAAAATGAGCTTTTTGTCACAAAAAGCACCCAAAGGCAAACCAGGGGACTGTTGTGGGCTGGCACTGGTGTAGGGCAGGAGCATCTGAGCCCTGCTGGAGGACACACACCCAACATTCCCCTCGCAGCTATTTTCCCTACAGGCAGCTGGCCCTGTCCATCCCTGCCAGTGCAGCTTTCCCCTGCAGCCACTAGATGCTGCTGGAACAGCTCCTGCTGCAATTCCTGACACTGGCATGGTCACTGCTGCTGCTGGAACAGCTCCTGCTGCAATTCCTGACACTGGCATGGTCACTGCTGCTGCTGGAACAGCTCCTGCTGCAATTCCTGACACTGGCATGGCCACTGCTGCTGCTGGAACAGCTCCTGCTGCAATTCCTGACACTGGCATGGCCACTGCTGCTGCTGGAACAGCTCCTGCTGCAATTCCTGACACTGGCATGGCCACTGCTGCTGCTGGAACAGCTCCTGCTGCAATTCCTGACACTGGCATGGCCACTGCTGCTGCTGGAACAGCTCCTGCTGCAATTCCTGACACTGGCATGGCCACTGCTGCTGCTGGAACAGCTCCTGCTGCAATTCCTGACACTGGCATGGCCACTGCTGCTGCTGGAACAGCTCCTGCTGCAATTCCTGACACTGGCATGGCCACTGCTGCTGCTGGAACAGCTCCTGCTGCAATTCCTGACACTGGCATGGCCACTGCTGCTGCTGGAACAGCTCCTGCTGCAATTCCTGACACTGGCATGGCCACTGCTGCTGCTGGAACAGCTCCTGCTGCAATTCCTGACACTGGCATGGCCACTGCTGCTGCTGGAACAGCTCCTGCTGCAATTCCTGACACTGGCATGGCCACTGCTGCTGCTGGAACAGCTCCTGCTGCAATTCCTGACACTGGCATGGCCACTGCTGCTGCTGGAACAGCTCCTGCTGCAATTCCTGACACTGGCATGGCCACTGCTGCTGCTGGAGCTGTTCCTGCTGCAATTCCTGACACTGGCATGGCCACTGCTGCTGCTGGAGCTGTTCCTGCTGCAATTCCTGCCACTGGCATGGTCACTGCTGCTGCTGGAACAGCTCCTGCTGCAATTCCTGACACTGGCATGGCCACTGCTGCTGCTGGCCAGCCCAGGCAGCACTGCCCTGTTCGGAGCAGGTGCTCTTGCAACACTCCATCCTGCCAAAAAAAGTGATACCAGGAGCACCAAAACCTGATCTCCCTCCCAGATCCTCCCTCGGATGCGTTTCCTGGCAAACACTTACGTGCAGGACAACCAGGATGGGGTTTTGCACAGCAGGGGAGTTGCAGAGGGTCAGGATGAACCGCACCGTGCTCCAGATGCGGAGGAGGATGAAGATGACAGGGATGAGGATCAGCTTCTTGTCTGCTATGGAAGTGCGGGGCTGGAAGGCCGGGGCTCCGGAGAGGAGGGGACGATACTCCGAGAGTGCTGCGCGCTTCCAGGGCAGGGGAGAGAGACAAGGATGTGAGCAAAACCCTACAGACGTGGGACAGCCGCTCCAGGGGCTCTTCCCAGAGCAAATGAAATCCATGCATCCCATAGGAAGTTAACAGGGGCACAGGTAAGAGCAGCAGCCACACCCTGCTTTTGGAAACACGAGCATTCCTGCTGAGGCCGAGGAGTGACAGTCCAGGAGATCCGTGTGCTGCTGCTCTGAGCCCTCAGAGCCCCGGGGTGAGAAGAGGGACAGCTGCCTGTCCTCAGCACTGCTCCCCGAGGGCCAGACTGGGGTAGGGAGGGAGAGCAGCGTGCCCAGGAATCCCTGGCAGAGCCCAGCCGGGCCAGGATCAGGTTTCTGGGAGGTCTTCCCAGGCTATCTCTGAGCACGGCTGGGACGCTGTGTCCTGCCTGCTGCACGTCAGCTGATGCTGACAGGCACTAGCAAACCCTCCCCAACTCCCCTTCCTTCTCCAGGACACTCGGGACTGCTGAAAACGATCTTGTTCTCCCAAATCATCTGCAGGATCCTGCCCTAGCCAGGGCTGCGTTTATCCCCACCACCGCCACGGCTGAACTAAGCAGTAGCAGAGATTTCCAGACGGACATATACCCACATGTGCGGCTCTTTTCCTTAACACAACTCAGAGAAAAAAGGAATCTCTGGATGCAGCTCCTGCCTCTCTCAATCTGGATTTCTCTGTTATGCAAATGCTGTCCTAGATGCCTCAATTCTTTGTGTTCAGAAGGAACAGCAGCAACTGAACCTCTGAATTCCAAACCCCTGCTAGGACAGGGAGTCTCCTGTATGGAGCCCAAAGCTCTCCAGTGCCTGGACTCCCAAACAGAGCTTTAAGCTCGAGTACAAAATAACATTCATAAACACAAACTATTGTTAGAGATACTAAAAGGACCGAGGTTTGAGAGTTCCAGTCTTGGTACAAGTGGAACTGCAGAAAACCGATTAAAGCTGAATTTGTCCTTCACATTCTGTCTCAATTTTTACTGTAGCACTGAACGTTTCCCTCATGAACATCCCACAACCCCTGCTAGTTTTCAAAAGGCTTTTACATCCTGCTTGTGCTAAGTCACGGTGTGATGGTGCTGCTCAGTCAGGGGCACTGCTGCTCCCAGGAGTGGGGACATTTCAGTGTCATGAAGCAATTCCTGCCTGTGCAGCTGCCAGATAGGGAGCCAGAAGTGCAGGGCATGGGAGGATGGAATCACCCAGCAAAATACTCACTGCTCTGTTAATGTGCTTCTTGATGAGAATGTAGAGCACTGGCAGAGTCACATAGGCCAGGATCTCCCAGACCTTCCCCGTCAGCAGCATCCACAAGAGCCGATCCTCAGCATCCAGGTTGACCCAGCACCAGCCCACGGAAACATTGGAGGCGTCGTAGCCAATCTTCTTCAGAGCCACAGCTGCCACTGTGATGCCCAGGGGGATACCCCAGCTGGGGGGGGGGGACACAGAGAACGAGGTTAAGCCAAGAACAGCCTCAGCTGAGTCCCCCCACCCCTCAGGAAATGGGTGGCAGGCCCAGGATTGCCCACCAGACAGGATTCCAGTGCTTATCCCAGACCATCAGCACCCCTGCAGCAGGTGAGGGGAAGTGACAAGAGGGAATTGGGCAGTGAATGAATGAGGACTGTGAATCCCCGTCCCAGGGAGCCATCCTGGGACCCCCAGTGCTGAAGGGCAGAGGTGCAGTGATGGGCTGCACTCTGAGCTGGCCTGCACAGCGTGGTCAGGGTGCAGCCAGGGCATCAGGACCCATCCCATCTCCTGCCTTTCTCCCATCCTCTCCCAGGCACAGGGAGGTTGAGGATTTGACAAGGCCAGAGCATTGTCCAATGTGATTTTCCTGCAGGACTCAGGCAGCTGATCCAGAGCTTTCAGAGCCAAGTCCCACGTTCTGATTCCACAGTGAAACTTAGCACGTAAAGCACCAGCACACAGAGAAATCCACAACTTCATTCTGTCACTGGTTTGTTTGTTTGTTTTGCTTTTAAGTGGAGGTGTAGTCAGTATTTTGGGAGCACAATTATAATTTCTGAAGGACAAAGAGCCGAGGAAAAGTACCGGCAGTAACAGCAAAAAGCGAAGAAAGCAAAGAGAAACCACATTCACATAACGTGGACCTGTGACTTTAGCTTCTCCCTTGATGGCAGAGGCAAATACAGGGAAGCATTTAGAAGAAAAATAACTGTGGTGACACATGAATGAAGTCACTCAGCACCCTGGGCTGCCCACAAGAAACCACGAGGAAGAACAGAAAAATTCCGCCAGCCCAAACAAAAGTCACACCACCACAGTGCCCTGCATCCAGCTGAATGTGTCACCTGCGCTAGGCCACCCCAGAGAGAGGGACAGGGGCTCAGACTGAGCTCCAGCACAACCCTCCTGGTCTCCCCAGGTGCAGGGAAAACAAATTCATGAGTGTCTTGCTCTCAGGACAGTCTCCCACTGACAGCCTGGAGCAGCTGCAGGGAGCATGGAAAGGCTCTTCTCCCCAAAAATCAGTCTCACAGGCACCAGACTATGTAGGCAAACAGCAGTTGCCTGGACCAGATTATCTGAAATTCCAGAGGCAGCAGGTGCCTTGACCAGATTATCTGAAACTCCATAGCCCAAGTGAAGAATCAGAGATAAGCCCATGATATTAGATTTCAAAAATACCCCATTTCCTACTCTTAAATTATGTTTGGAGTCACCTACTCACAAAAGAAACAAATGTAAATACAATACTGTAAAAACATTCAGAGTCAACTCTTCAGCACATTTAGAACATTTTGTTTCAAGGTTCAGCTCAGAACAGGCAGTGCTAATCCAAGCCAGTGCTGTTATTTAAGGACAGTTGTGCTGCAGGAAGCCCTCCCCACGCTGTTATCAGAGCAGGCTTTCTAAAAACATCCCAAACGTCACCACCACCATGAAAGTTTCTACACAATTCAGGAGTCATTTTGGTAAAACTGGCGATTTCTCAGAAGACAGTCGCAAATGCAAAGACATTCCATTTGCAGCCCTCATGGAAGAACTGAGCACTAAGGTAAAAAATTCAAGAGAACTGGCACTTCCTTAGAGAAACCTCAGAGAAATGTTAAGGCACACAAGCACCAAGAAAAAGGAAGTGAATTAAGAAAGGAATTTGCCTAAATAATGATCCCCACAGTGACCTGAAACTGAAAGAGAATGAAGACAAAACCAGGTCAAATTATGGTGTGTGGATGTAAGACAGGACAGGGTAAGTACAGACACAGAGAGGGTACAGTAGGAAATAAGAGACCACTAAAAAAGGGACTAAAAACCTTCAATAGATAACTGCTAAAAGGAAAAATGGGGAAGAAAACTGCATTAACAGGCAGCTAATTTTCACTGGAAGAACATTTTGGGATCAGATGGATATTTCCATCACACACAAAGGATTACCAGCACAAAGTGAAATTAGAAAGGATCTAGAAAGGAATCAGACATTTCCGTGAACTTCAGCTCCATTTCAGCAGACTGGAAAGGAGAACCGAGAGTGGTGATTTGGTTATTCTGAAGAGCTCCTAAGTGACAGATTCAGGAGGGCTGCAAAACGTCAGTGCCTTTATTCCAATGAGGAGAGTGGAGGAACTGAAGATTCAGGATCAGGATTCATCACCCAAGGCGTGTGTAAGGGCTGGAATAAAAAGGATCCAAGGTAACAGAGAGGCAGAAATATTCCTCTGAGATCCAAAGAGCAATGGTGTAGGCTGGGCCTCTCCAAAGCACACTGGGATCTAAAGACAGTGTGGCAGAGAAGGGAAGATGATTCCTCCTTGCCTCTCTGTAAAAAGGCTGGAAATTCCGCCTGGAAGGCAGGCACAACAGTACTTATGCCTCTAATACAGCTCCTGGCAATATATGAATAAAACCACACCACCCAGCACATCTTTGCACAGCAACACCAAAACAAGGCAAGGTGAGGACCCTTCAGCTCCAGCAGTGCTCAGCTCAGCTTGTCCTGGTCTCCTTGGGTCAGATTGCTCAATAACCACATTTTGATTGATGCTGCACAGCTGCTTTTCCCCCCTGGAGGCTCTTCAAGCAGGTGATTCGCTGCCATCCGCCTGCTTTTAAGTGGAGGTGTAGTCAGTATTTTGGGAGGTTAGACAAGAAGCCATCCTAGCAGCAGGCCTGCGGGCAGCTCCTTCTGGGAACAGGAATTTTAACTCTGTAAGGAGTAAAAAAATCAATCTCCTGGATATCCCAGGCAGCTCCAGGAAGGAGTTCTGAGCACACAGAGCTCATCTGAGCTTGAGACCAAAGCAGAGCTGCAGCTCTCCAGCCCAGCAGCAGAACTGGTGGATGTGTTCCCACAGGAATCCATGTGGCACAAACCTGTCTGACAGGTTTGATCCAGTGTCACATCCTCATTTCCCTCAGGAAAATTTCGGGTACTGACCACCAACATATATTTAGTCAGCTCCACTCAGCTGAAGACTCAAGAGTCCCTGGTTACAGCCAATGTTAACCAAGTGCTCATCTTCACCAGCACTTGTTCCTTAGGACCTTGGGAAGAGGAGGGAACATGCCTGACAAAACTCCATCCTGCCTTGGGTCCCTCCCAAAGGTGTCTTGGGATGACTCCTCACACCATGGTCACTGCATGGCTGTACTGGCAACCTACAAAGCAAGGAAGGGAAAAAACTCCAGCTTCTTGCCTGGACAAAAATACTGGAAACTTAACTTAAAATCTTTAAAACACCATCTGCCTTTTCCACTTCCCCTTTTGCTCTAGACAGCTCTCCCTCACCTCCCTCTTGCAATTCAGATACAAAAAGATCCTCTCCACGCATTACTTGAAGCTGTTCTATCTGCACGGCTCTAACAGATTTTTAGGCTACCAGCAGCACAGCCAGTGGGACCTGAAACTCTGGAAAGGGTGAGGGGGAGCCATCTGTAAACACTGTGTCCAGAACTGGATTTTATTTCTCAGGTAACTCTAAAAGTGCAGGGCAGGAAAGCAGGATGATGTGTCACGAGGGGATGGGCAGAGAACACGTCCTCACTTGTTTTCTCTGGCTTTTCAGGCAGATGATAAAGCACAAGCAGCTTTAAACACTGGCTCTGCACGGAACAGGAGGCATTTACAAAGCAGAACCTGATCACAGGTGCTCAATAGCCTTTAAAAAGTGCCCTGATCAATACCAAGGGCTGAAGATGGCATTTCATTTTTATTGTTAAGAATCGAAAATAAACCTAACAAATTCACCCAGAAGCAGCTCAGTTTGAGCATCTCTCCCTCTGTGTCAGGGGGTTAGAGCAATCTTTCAGGATTTTTACCGTTTTTAGAGAGTGCACAGATTGCAGCCGGCGCTGTTTCAGTGATTCTGTTTCTTTCCACACTTGGTAGCTGAGGCTGAGGAGCATTAAACCAGATGGAGAAGCCGAAGTACAGACAAAAGCCACACAAGCAATTAGCAGACAGGAAAATTACAAACAGGCCAGATTTGCCTGAGCTCTTTGATGTAGCTGATGGAGCCAGAATGCCCACGGAGGAGTCAGACTTCTTTTTGCATCCATTAAGCAACGTGGCTCTTCACCAGCACCCCATCCTCACCACAGCCCTCAGGGCGCAACTCTCTGTTTACGTGAGACGAAATAACCTAAATACTCCTCCACTGTCTCACACATCTTCCCTCAGCTTCACCACCACCCTGCTGTGCCCAGGGCCATGTGCAGTCCCCTCAGGCTCCCTCACACAGCCACTGCGAGCAGCAATGACAACAGGCAGGGCAGCAATTGAAGCTCCTCCTTGAGCTCATACTCAGCCTTGGAGTCCCTCTCTGGCGCAGCCTCACCTGGACTCAGCTCTGGTTCAATCATCTGCCAAAGGATGCTGTTGGAAACTAAAAGGTGCCAAATATTTGACTGAGAAACCGAAAAAAATCCTGTACTTGTCCTGAGGGATTTTTTTTTTTCTTCCTTTTAAACCAGATCACTCCTCTTATAATTTATTGCAAAAGCTTGGCAACACGGAGGACTAAAGGATCACTGTTTTGCTCAGCGTGGACGTAGCACATGATTCCACAAGCTCCAATTGCATAATGAAAGCTTTTACTAAACATGATGTAGAAAATCAGCTCCCTAAATAGCAGAAACAGACATAAAACTCTCTGTGGTCTGGTTTGTCTTGCTTTCAATCAAATATGCCAAAACAACCTTCAGAGTGCTTCTCTAGCAGTTTCATCACTTGTAGACAACATTCTCCTATGAGTATGGAATTACAGCAACCTGCTGGGGAAAGAGGAAGGATCCACAGACCAGGCTGACAGGGGGAAGCTGGGGACCCGTGGAAACGGAACACAGACGTTTGGGCAGGAGCAGACAGGTATCACAAACACAAGTTTTGTTACATTATTTCCAGAACATCAGAGCAGACTGGAGGGAAAGCAGAAGCCAGGATTTTCGGTCATTAGAACTTGCCAGAGATTTTTCTATGTGACCTTGAACAAAAAATTTTTAACTTTTCCACGTCTCCAACTCTTCACTTGGGAAGGGAAAGGGGAGACAAGCAGGGTCGGTTAGTTGAAAGACAGCAAAATGCCTGTTTAAAAGGAATTTGAGAGGAAGATGAGAAGAAAAGCACAGAGACTCAAGCGACATCCGAGGCTCCATGACGAGTGGAGCACACGGCAGGGGTGGGTGCCTGGAGTCCCACCTGGCAGCGGCAGCACACAGCACCCACCTCACGACGTGGAAGCACCAGAGCAAGCCCGTGCCCGTGGGCGAGCCCCTGACGATGGTGAGGTACAGGTAGAGCGCGATGGCCATGGTCCAGAAAAAGGAGCTGGTGTTGGCGAAGGTGGACAGGGCACCCTGCAAGACGCAGTCCCACGAGGTGCGGTCGAAGTCCTGCAGCACCCCGTAGAAGTAGGAGACGGCTGAGAGCAGGTCCGCCAGGGACAGGTAGAGCAGCAGCTGCCGCGGCCGCGTCCGCAGCTCCGGCCACTGCGCATGGGTGCAGAGCAGCAGCGCGGAGCCCACGCAGGACAGCGCGCACGACACCAGCACGGCCACGCGTTCGGCCGCGAACAGCGGCGTGGGGGGCAGCGGGGCGGCCATGGCCCGGCCAGAGCCAGGGGACAAGAGAGGGGACAGCGGCGTGGAGCGAGAGGATAGCGGCGTGGAGCCCCGCGGGACCAGAGCACTCTGCCGGAGTGGCCGGAGAGTCCCGCCCGGAGAGCCCTGCCCGGAGAGTCCTGTCCGGAGAGCCCTGCCCGGAGAGCCCTGTCCGGAGAGCTCTGCCCGGAGAGTCCTGTCCGGAGAGTCCTGTCCGGAGAGTCCTGTCCGGAGAGTCCTGTCCGGAGCGCTGTGTCCGGAGCGCTCTGCCCGGAGCCGCGGCACCGGCTGCAAAGTTGAGCGCAGCAGCCGCCGGAGCAGCCCCGGGAGCGCCGGGCCCGGCCCGCCCCCGCTGTCATGTGAGGCCGGCCCGGCCCCCGCGCTGCCCCCGCTGCCGAGGGAATCCCCGCCGGGACCAGCACAGGGACACGGATCAGGACTGGGAACGGGATCGGGAGCCGCTCCCGCCGGGGCGCACGGAGCGAACCCACCGCGGCCCCGCAGCCAAGAAAAGCCCCTTTTTCTTTAAATTAAAAAAAAACAAACACACCCGCCCTGACCGCCGAGAGCAGCGATGACAGGAGGGAACGAGACAGAAATTAACGCCTGGGTTGCTTCGCCTCCTTTACTATCGACACCTCCTTCCCCAAGGACAGCGCACAATTCATCTCCCCTGCTGAGCCAGAGCCAGCGGGATTTACACACAAATGTGAGCACTCAGGGGCACGGGGAAACACGTTCGGATTTCCGGAGCGAGGTTATCAGAGTAGCAGCCCCCCGTACCTCACCCGCCCCGCTGACATCTGCGGTACCTTTGCCTTCCACAGCCCAGCACTGCTGCGCGGGATCCTGCAACCTGGGAGGCACAAAACAGAGCATTCACTGCCGTGATAAACGGGTTTTACATTTTTGTTGATAAGAGAGTGCTTTTGCCCTTCCTCTTCAAAGAACTGCCAGGTTGAAAGCATGTCCTTGTTTGCTCCTCACTTGCCTGATACCTCAGTGGCATCACTCAGGCTCTACACCTTTGATGTCAAGAGTGATGTCAAGAGTGATTTCCAAAGGACACTGTTGTTGTTTCTGATGTCTTCTTCTCCCAAATAGTTTAATCATTTCCCAGCCACCCAGCCATGAAAGATCCCCACTGAACTCAGCTTTTAACAAGGTTTTTTCTGACCTGTAAAACCAGGTGTCTTAGCCCCACCCAAGCTTCTCCCAGCACCCTGAAGCCATCTACCACACCCTTGAAAAAACACCTGACAAAAACATCTTAAAAATACAAATTATTTCATGTTCTCATATTACTTTTGGCCACTATGTCCTTTCAGTTTTTCATTCCCATTTTCCAAACTGAGAGAGGATTCTCCACATTTTAAATCACTCTGCCAGTTCACAAGGAGCTTTTCACTAACACCCAGCTCTGCCTTGGCTGCCTTGGGTTGGGTGCCAGTGCTGAATGAAGCCTTTAGAGCTGTTGATCAGTTTGATTTAAATCAGTTTTGCCACAGCACATAAAGGGGTGCCCATGGGTCAGCACCTCAGGAATGGAGCATCCTACAGCTGCCTTCCCTGTGCCCCCCAAACACATTCCTGCTGCTCCAGAGAGGCAGCTCACACCAAAACTCTTACTAGAAGTTGCTGGATAGAACTTCAGGGCTTTTTAGAACTCTCCTCACTAATTCTGCAGCTACATCCAGGCCTGGTGTTCTTCTTCGTGCTCCACTTGATGCCTCTGTTTGTTGCTGTGTGGAAGTTGCTTCCTTTGGAAACAAGATCTTCTTTCAACGTACCTCAACCACCACTCAGTTAAACTTCAGTCACACAGGCTTTACTTTTTGAGAAATTCATTTTGGAGCCTGATGCCCTCTGCATGTTCTTTATAAAAAGAGGAAGCTGCAGCCACTTGCATTTCCCCTGAACACAATCTGACACCAATAGCTTTTTTTACTTTATCATTATTCCAGGCTTTCTTTAGCTACCACCTGACCCCTCAAAAAAACCAACGAGACAAAGCTTTGTCAAGCCTGCATTCCCAGTTGTTGCTCTTACACATTCTTGGCTTCTTCCTTGTTCCCTGGTTTCCCTTTTCCCCACTTTTATAGCACAAGATCCACCTATCACAGATGTCCAGACAAACCACGTCAGCAAACACCCTGGCTGGTGAGTGTTGCTTTTATTCTGGGTGATGGATGTGGCTCCACAACACAGTTCACTTAAGTCTTGCCAGAGAGCAAATCAAGATAAATCCAGAATTTCCACTTCCACTAACTTGTGGCTGTGATTCAGATATTCCTTTCTCCTCAGTTCTAAAAAAGTGCCTTCTCAAGTCATCATAAATTGTGGAAATACAAAAACGGAGAAACATATCTTTGCCTGAACAATCAGAAATAGGAGAGGCAGAGGATTTTCTGCTGGGTCTCTCCCTGTTTTCTAAAATAGGAATATGTGAAGTTTGCACACAGGAGTCACCACTGAACAGCAGGGCATACACAGAGTTTGTGCTTTAAAAATGAGCAACAAAAGGCAAATAACTTCTTCCTAAAGATTCCCATCGCCTTCCATTCTCTGGGCATCTCCAGATGCGAGACATTCAGCATCTCTGTGGCACTCCTGTCGTTCGATGTTGTTACCTCCTCCCTGCAGGGCAGCGGAGCAGCTGTCTCTGCCCCAACACACATTCCTCCCTCCAATCCCAAGGAATCTCCAGTTGCCCAGAGCACAGAAATATTTGGAAACTGCCCAAAGACCCATCTCAATTCAAAGGCAGCGTTGTCTGTCGTTCAGAAATAAAAATCTAAGGAAATAGCTTGTCATATAGCCATACACACAATGAAAATTCTCCTTTCAGAATTTCACCTTCAGATGCTTTTTACTGCACAGGGAGATAAAGCAATGTGATATTTGGTGAAAAGACACAGAAAATCTTTTTTAATGACTTGAATTCACCCCACCAACTACTAAAAGAGCTGTCTGACACACAGACTGCACTCTGCATCTTATAAAGCACTGGTTGAGCTGTAACTACATAAATTTACCTCCACTGTGAGACAGAATGTACTGGTATAACCTTTTTTTTTTTTTTTTTTTTTTTTTTAAACAGCTTCAACAAGAAGTTTTTACTTTGCCTTTGCAGCTGGGTAGGAAGCTGGGCTGAGGCAGAGTTCTCCATTAACTGGGAACCTGGTCATAAGCCTTTGGGGCTTTTAAGTGCTGATTAGGAGCTGAGACCCCACAGCACCTCTGCATATCACAGGCAGTGCCTTCACAGCGCCTGTTCCTCTCCTGGATTTGGTGCCAATCAGTGAGGGAGCTTTTATCAGAGATGAAGACACTCCATGGGAAAAGCACATGAGCAGAAGTTCTGCTCTCACTCTGTTTTACTCCCCTGAAATGCTCAAAGGCCAGCTCTGGGCTCGCCAGGGAGGAGAGTCTGGGTTTCTCCTGAACCATGAAGACGCCATCTCACATCCCAGCTCCGGGGCACAGACGTGTGAAGAAGAGAAGACTTGGCACCGTTTAGAGCTGTTTGTTTCTGATATCCAAGCTGAGCGAATCCGAGCTGCCCTTACCACCCTCACTTGAAGGCCACAGACAGAATAACCCCCTCTGACCGCAGCTGCCAGCTGCCAGCATCCCCGGCGTGCCCAGCATCCCCAGCCAGCCTCAGCACCCACCAGAGGTCACTGCTGGCCCAGGCACAAGAACTGTTTTCCCCATCACAACGGTCCTGACCTAACAAGCTCATCTGCACCTCTGATGGAGGCAGATGCCTCAAACGGCAGCAAAGGGACCTCGGTCACCTTTTTCTGTCCCTGCATCATGCCCACAGCTCAGACAGTACTTTCAAAGTAGGAGCCTGGAAAGGAAGTTGAGTCCACTTTCATTGCACCCATTAAAAAACCAAAAAGTTAAAAAGTAGATGAGTACTGCAATAACCAGAACTGTTAATGTTTTAGTTGTCAAACCACCATGCAGCAGATTCCAATCGAGGAAGCCAGAAGAGCTGCTTCTTACGCTCAGGGCTTCTCAGGGCTCAGCCTGAGAACACCTGCACACCCAAGTGCCACCCTTCCCAGAGGAACCCCCAGTGAAATGCTCCTGCTCAGCCCTCCCGGGCACAGCCCCTCAGCACAGCCCGGCTGTGCCCACACAGGGCACGTCCGTCTGAGCCCCCAGCCAGGAGTCACCAAACCTGGAGCAGAGACCAAACTCGGGAATTGTAACACAATTAAAAAAAAAAAAAATGCCAGCCAAGAGTTTTACCAGCACCTGAGCTCTTCATTTCCAGGAGAATGGGACCATTTTTCTAAGTCACCACCTGATCCCTGGGGTCACTGCATCAGCTGAAAGGAAAGCCAGGGGAGCATGGTTAAGTGAAGGCTTCTGAGAGAGCTGAAAATCCTCATGCTTGTCCTTTGTTGCTTTTTCTAGCATGTGACCAAAAAAAAAAATAAGGAAAAAAAAAATCTACATTTCTTGCACTCCTGGCACAGATTAAGGATCTAATCCTTGACTTCATTAACCCATTCTCTTCCATTTTGGACAGACACTAACACTGACAGCTTTTGATACAGCATTGCTGAGAGACATCCAGGGCTGCTCAGAAAATTCCAGAATGATCACTCAGAGACTTCAGAACCATCTCTCAGCAGCTGCCCCTCTTCAGACACCCTTCTTCAAGGGGATTTAGAAGACCCAAGTAAAAAAAGCCACAAGGAAATTCACTCCCTACCTATCTACCAAGAAAAATGAGCAACAAGGCAGGCAGGCAGTTAAATAGGTGCAGACATTCCATCCACTCTGAATTCCAACAGCTCCCACTCTCCTCCAGGAGTCAGATGTGTCACACAATAAAAGCCAACGTGGAGGCAGTAACACCCAAGGTGCCCTCATGTCATCACACTAACTGAAAAATAAGTGGCATTAAAGCTATTTTTAGTTTATTCCAAGTCCTCTGGATACACTAACTGAAAATAAGTTGAATTACAGCTAGTTTTAATTTATTTCAAGTCCTCTGGAATCAGCAAATGTTCTTTAGAGCCTGAAATCCCCTTTAACCAGACCAACACAAGAGGCAGCCTCTGGAGTGACACATTTGCAACTCTTGGCAGGCTCAGGGTAGGGACGGAAGAACGGCCCCGAGGCAAACACGACCCTGTGAGAAGCTGCTGGATCGAGCTGAGCACGGGACTTTGAGCCCCCCCTGTTCCATCCCCAGGGCACAGGGACCCCAGGGCAGAGGGTTTGCACCCCAGTGCTGGAGCAGGACCAGCCAGAGCACTCCCCCTCAGCCAGCCCAGGGGCTTTTCTTCCAGCAGGCAGAGATGCTGAGTCATTTGAAACCCTTCCATTAGCATCAAAATGTGTAGTCAGGCTGCAGAGACGGCACAAGAATTCAAGCCAGCAGTTCTCAAAAAAAAAAAAAAAAAAGCCAGGAGCAATGAGAAATTTTTTGCAGGCAGAATGTAATTAGTGACACTGCTGGAATCGAGCCAGCAACAATCAATGGATTAAAGGATGCTCCAAGTGGTGTGATAGTTATTAATTTCAAATTTAAATTAGGGGATTAATATGGGATATTCCTTCATGCTGCGGCTGTATGAAGAAAAATAAAGATATTAATACTGTACATTCATAATGCAACAGAGCATGCCACCAACAAACATCAAAAATTACATTTAAGACCTGATCACAAGGTCCCCCAGCTCAAACTCCAGCGTGGAGGGAGGGGTGGCACTTTGGAAAGGGCACTGGAAAGGGCATTTACACAGAATGCAGAGAGGCTGCCTCTGCAGTGATCTCCGTGGAATTTTTCAATGTTATTTTCTTAATATTCTCATTACCTATAATAGCAGAGTATGGACTGCATCTCTTATATTTAGCAGTTGGAAAATAGGCCAAATTGTAGGATTTTTGGGGTGCAGCTTTCACCGTAAATTGAACACGCCGTGCAAGAGAAATTGCTGCCCATGGCCTGTGGCTTCAGCACAGATGAGACAGAAAAGCTGAAAACGAGAGCCTCAAGTTGTAAAAATGTCATGATGCACATCAGCTTCTCTGGCTGCTTAGCCTGGAGCCTCACTCAGGTTATTTCACACGAGTGATTTGGAACAGAGGAAGAGCAAAGCAGCAAAAGGAGAATTCTGCTCCAGGGAAAGGGTGCAACAGAGCCCTCCAGAGGCACTTGGGAAGGACAAAGAAAGAACAAAACTTGCAGCGTGTTCATCTTCTCTTTTCCGTCCTCTCCCCTGTGATGCAGGGACATGGAGCATCCCGTGGCACTCCTCACATCAGCTGCAGTCCCACACAGATCGCCTGGGCAGCTCCCAAGCCTGGATCCCGTGCCCCTGGGGCAGGCAGGTGAGGCAGCCCAACAATGTGCAGCACTTCTAGGGCAGTATACTTGCTGATTGCTTCCTTGACTATTGCTCACAACAACCAGCTAAGACACTGCCAAAGAAACACTCACAGCTGGCAGCCCACCAGGGGAAGCTGGGGCGGCTGGGCTGGAATCCTCCTCTCTTCTCATTCACAGAAGGGCAGAGTCTGGGGACAAACAGAGTCAGGGAAGCAACTGCAGCAGTACTGAGGGAAAAGCTTGCAAGGGGGAAGAGGCGCAAACTCATAAATCAACAGTTATCCTGTCCCTTACCCCCAAATCTTGGTTATGGCCTCTAAAAATCACCAATCCTAGCAGGATAAACACAGCTGACTTATCTGCAATCCGGATTTATTTCAATGAACTCCCAGGTCTCCCACGCCACCATTCAGGCAAGGCAGCGGAACAATAAAGTGTTTCCAAACAGAGTTTAAGATACAAACCTGTTTAAACCATTGGTGTGTTCACTGCACAGCTCTGCTCTGCTCTGGGGTCACACACATGAGACAGAAAGAGAATTCACTGGGAACACAAAGGAAAAAGGCACCAATACTCACTTGTGCTAAAGCCACTGGACTTTGCTGTTGTGCATTGGAACAGCCTGGGATACACGAGATGTGGTGTTATCCAGCATTCCTGCAGCTCTCAGTTCCTGGAAACACATGGACATGTGAGAAGACAACCCTCAGGACAAAGGAACTCCTTGCCCCTCAGTCTCAGGAGCAGGTGACTGCTCGAGCGCCTCTTGTGCAACCCCTGGGTGTCAAGGCCCAAGCTGCTGCACAGGAGGAGCCCAGGGACTTTCAGCAGCCTCTGATTCCTGTCAGCGATTCACTGGCATCACTTCACCTCCCTATTCTGAGCCATCTCAGCCTCCATTCCCCCTCCCAATGCACCAGGTTTCAAATTCCAAAAGCTCCAGAACCTGGTTTGTGTTTGGGTAGCAAGACAGGGTGAGCTGAGACCCCTGGTTCTTTTTCACTCTCACCGTGCTTTGCTCACAGTGAAATTCTATTTCCTCTTCCAGCAGGTGACCAGAACCCTCCTTCCTGCAGAGAAAGGGGTGAGCACCAGCTCAAAGGCCAGAGCTGGAAGCACTTCAGGCTGAGAAGCAGATGTTAAACCCCCAAACTCCTGGCTCTCACCAAGTCCCCAGGAGAGCCAGGATTTGGGAGCAGATGTTTGTACAAAAGCCATTCCAGTCATCCGAGACAAAACTGTTGGGTTTCTTGCAAGAATCACAACAAAGTTCAGTGGCTTCTCTTGTCCAGGATGGCACTGCAGGTGGTGGGGACAGCTCCTGCCCTCTGTGTGCCACCCAAGGCGGGAGCCAGAGCTGACACCGAGTGCTGGAACTGCACACCCAACCAGCTGGGACAGCAGAGAGCACCGATACCCACCAGGCACTGTGACGGCAGAACAAAGGCTCCAGTCCCAGGAGACAGCACCAATTAATTAAAAAGTCATTTCTCACTGTAACCTTTTCACCTTGAGGAAAAAGCAAACAATTTCAAAACATCAGAACCAAGATTTGGCAACAGCACCCACCTGCCTGTCCCACAAACACGTCCCACTCTGGAAGGAGCTGTCTTGTTCAAACAATGACCTCATCATCCCTCCGGCATCTCCCGTCAGGACTGGGACAAACCAGACCATCTCAAAGGCAATTAACAGGTCAGGGACAAGCACAGCCACAGCAGAGCAAAACAATCTGGTACAGAAGAGGAAGATCCTGCTTCATCTTCCATCCTCCTCGGGGACAGACAAGGCTGCAGAATTGCTGTTTCGGGAACGGTAAAACTTCCCTTTGAGCCACTGAAAACGAAGCATGACAGGGATAGGAAAAGATGTTTGGGGGAACATCTTTGCAGCAGGATAACGACCCTGCTTTTAATTTTTCAAATAATTTTAGCTCCCCTCTGCTGCTTGCTGCCTGTAAGGATTCCTAGTGCTTTGGGAAAGGAGGAAACAAATGAACTCAAAAGCACAATTTAAAGTGGTGCCACTCAAAGTTTACATGGTCATGCATCATATTAAGTTGAGTTTTCCAGCTAAGGGCTCGGTTTTCCCCAAAAATGTAATTTTCCCTTTAGAGAAAAGACAACACATGACCTGTTTCACTTCACACTGACTGTTGGGGTGCTTTACCTGCACAGAGGTGCCCCAGCCTGCACAAATCCCACCAGCTCAGCCCCATCTGCTGGGGTACATGGCTGGATGCCAGCTCATGCTAAATCTCACCGTAGGGATGACAAAACACCAGGAAAAAGCTGTTTGGTGGATCCCATAACAATGCAGGGAATTAGCCCGTGAAGAAATCATTGCTGTAAAACAACAGACTGAGGGGTGTGGAGGTGGAAATACTCTCCTGTTACAGAAATTCTGCATTCCAAGAAAGGTAAAAGGTCCTGTCAGGTAAGATCTGCAGCAATCACTTTGTCAGTACAGAAATATGTGATACCACAAGCTTCATTTAATCAAGCACGTTTATTTCAGCTCATTCCCAGCATTGTGTCTTCCTCCTCTTGTCAACAAGTGGAGTTTTGCATTCTGGCCAACCCAGTCACAAGCCCTGAGCTGGGAACTGAAGAATTTCACTAAAGATTTGAGCAATTCCTGCTGAAAACCTGATGTAAACAGATCCTCTGCCTCCAAAAGCTTCAAATTCCTGTCATAAGGCAAAACAAAGCTGAATTTTCATCTATGAAATTGTTGGGTGAAACCCAGCAAGAGGAGAAAGTTTGAATGAAAAAGATGAAGTGCCAGATTTCACACCTCAGAAAGATTTGGGTTGAAATCAGCCACTTCAGCTGCCTGTTTTAAACAAGGCTGACTTCAAAACTACACCAGGACGCTCAGTGTCTTTTGTTCAGGCTGCTCCAATCAAGCCTTTCTAGTTCTAGGCCACGGAAGTGGAAGTGATGTCTAACCTGAGTCCACTATGCTCACCAGGATGAGCTGTCAGCCCAGAGAAAAATCAGCCTAAACCTAAACAATTCCATGGTTCCGTACCAAACCACTTGTGGTGGCTGCAGAATGAGAACCAATGGTTTGACACAAATCCTACAATACCTGGGTCCTGAGTTTCAGGTCAGTCTCCCCGAAAGTGTTCATTGTCCCACCTCTCCTGCAATACCCTACCAAGTCATCCAGAAAATGGTTCTGGGCTTTGACTCTTGCCAATGCCTCTTTAAGCACTGCCATGATTTTATTCTTCCTGTTGCTTTCTTCTCCTCCAAACTCCCCATAGCATTCTAATTCCCCGGATACAAGACACCAGCTTAAGAACTCCTGTTTGCCTTTCTTTAATTAATCACATGGCAGAAACTTTCCTTAAGAGATGAACTGACAGTCCCTAGAGAGGAGAGAGATTTACCAGTTCCCTCCAGGGTGTGGCAGGAGCCGATCCAGCTGGCAGCAGTCCCTGGGGTCCGTCTGAAGGCCCAGATGGTTCCACCTTCCTGCTCCCAGGGCTGATCCGGGCCGGGCAAGCGGAGCAGAGGCTCTGGGAGGTGCAGGCACCTGCTCAGAGCTCCCAGCAAACGCGCACGGTTCCGCCCCTCTGATGGAGCTGCGGCTCCTCCCAGCACGGCCACGGCTCCTGGGGCCAGGCTCGAGCCGGGGGAAACGGGACAACACCTTTGCCCTGAGCCACAGAACGAGCAGAACTGAGAGGAGCACAGCCAGAACTAGCAGCTGCTCTCTGTGAAACACAGGAAAGCAGGCAAAAAATCACGCTAAAACGACAAGGGAAGGGTCCTGTGTGGCTGGCCAGCAGTTCTGCCTGCAGGACAACTGCATCCCAAACCCAGCTGGTGGTCAGCTGGTCACTGAGCTCAGGGCATGGGGCCACTTGGGCTGCCTGCATCCTATGGCAAGTGGCAGGTCAAAAAGCAGCAGCAGTTGGGCAGCCCTGGGATCCTATTGCTGGTGGAAGCCAGGGCTGCTCCCAGTAGCTTCTCTCCACTTTCCTGCACTCTCTGATCTAACAGGGGACGTTCAGGAGGGATTTGGAGTTATTGCAATACCCAAGATCTGCAGGACTGCTCTGTTTTGTCACTCAATCACCTGCTCTGGGAAGTGCAGACACCAAAGCTCCATAAAACACGGCACCATTAAGGATTCTATGAAGAAAACCTAAAGCAACAGGATCCTCCCACCCCTTAAAAGGCATCACACTGAAAATCTCTCATCTCACCCCAGTGAATCCTCATTTGGGGTCTCACTGAGCCTGGCTAATATCACTGGCTGAAGCAATACTGAATCCCCACACCAAAACAAGAAGAAGCCACAGAATCAATCCACACCTGGCTGAATTTCTCCACATTCTGTGCAGGGAGAACCAGGCTCACACAGCACCCCAGATCTGGGCCTTCCTCCACAGCAGAGTTAAACAATTCAATTTTTGCCAGATTCAGTGCAACTTTTTCCTTTCTTTCAGGTTTCATTTTTCTTTTTACATGAAGACAAGCAAAAAAGGCCTCTGCTTTCCACATTCTAGGAAATTCTGTTCTTCCCCTTGCAGTAACAGCAAGTTACAGAGCTTTCATCACCTTTTTCCACCCTCTTCTGTCCCAAATGAGATCAGAGATGTCCAGCAGCAACACCCTAAGCTTTGACCTCAAGTCCTGTCTCAGGGAGCCCCAGAGCACCTTTGTGTCACCTAGGCTGGATTTCTCGCACTGGTCTCAGGCCATGTTCTCTTCCCTTTACACAATTCCCTCCCCATGTCTCGTCTAACTTAGATAAACAGGCTGAAGCCAAAAGCCAAAATGTTCTGCCAAAGCTGCTCTTTGGTCACTTGTCAAACACCACAAGCACCAGTTCTGCCCACATTGCGCTTAGAAGAGGTCTTAGAGGAGCTGTGGCTCTGGAGCTCCCACAATCAGCTGGCAGCTCTGCCGGAGCTCAGTGAGAGCTGTTAATTGCTGTGCAGACACGGCACGGCCCAGACAGCATCACCCTCCAGCTCGGGGCTGTGCGGCAGAGCCTGGTGCCAGCCCCGGCCAAGGCTGCTCCTGGAAGCAAAGCTGCCCCTGCTCGCTGCCAGCTCCACTCTGCAGAGCCGGTACAACCTAGGGACGGCAGACTGAGGGATTCTGCTGATTCAGTGGCTCGGGAGCAGCCTGGGCAGAGTCCAGGCCGCTGCAGCCCAGGCAGGGCTGTCAGAGCCTGACTCACGAACCCGGCACTGCAGCCTGAGTCACACAGCACAGCCAGGCAGGGCTGCAAACAGGAACCTCGCGCTTACAGCCCCGGTGGGCTTGGAAAAACAAGTTTATCCAACTCCAGAATTCCTGACCTGGCCCCCAGTTCAGTCTGCTGGGACAGAGGATGCTGCCAGGCTGAGCCATAGCAGAGATATTACTGTCACAGCACCTTTTAAAACTTGTTAAGCTCAGGCTGCTCCTTTATCAGGGCTTTGAGGGATCTTTAGAGAACCTCCTGGTCATGCCTCTCTCCCTTCTTCCAAGGCCAGACCCAGCTGTTTGTACATTTGTTACCCTCAGATGCTCCCCACATCTTCCTCCCCAGCCTGACCTGGGCTACACCTCCCTACACAACAGAAAAAGCCACCATCCTCTGGAAGAGGCATCAATCAGCTCCCCAGGAGTGCACTGCAATATTCGAGACAAGGAAAGAGTCCTGCACCTCTTGCTTCCCTTGCAAAGGGGTACAACACCAGACTCACATCACCAGCAGGAACATCTACAAGAAAAGATTCCAACTCCACTTGCAGTAGTATAAAATGTTTTTAACTCTAATTCCTCTTACCAAAGCCTTCTCTGGTCCACTGGGTGAAGGATTCTTTTCTCAGGGAGAAGTTTTCTTCAGACAGCCTGGGCATAGGTTGAATGCCTTGTCACTTCTACAATATATTCAAATGAAAACAAACAGAAAAAATATATAAAACTGAAGGCTTGAATTAGATCCCCACAGTTGTATAAGCCCCTTCAGCTGAGTCTCTCTTTGGAAACAAAACAATGGCTCATGTGTTATTAACTTCCCTCCATTTGCATTAAGAATTGATCTGTACCAGTTACTGGAAGATTACTGATGTTTCACCTACAAAATACAAGGCAACACAGAGTTGCCTGTAAAATGGACTAACAACTTTCATTGTATACTCAAAACATTTTTATTTTGTGCCTCAGATTTCTGAAGCTGCTTCAAATAAGTCAATTAACTTTCTCAGGGGACAAAACACAATGTGAAATGACAAGAGAGAGGGTGGTCACCAGAACTGCCTGTCTGCAGCATCCTTGGGCCACGTGCCCTGGAGGGAAGGAAAAAGGAGTCTCATTACTTAAGAACCCTTTGCCCCCTTACCCTGTTTGGAACTCAGGCTGGGCAGCTCGTTTCACAGAGCCCAGAGCCCACAATTTCCCTGTGCACGTGGCTTGGCTGAAGCAGAGTCCTGGTGCCACCCCACCCACCAGACACTTGGTTCTGTCAGGCTGCAATTTCCCAAAGGATGGAAGAGCTGAAGTGAGACCTCTGTGTCCTCTGGGGCTGTCAGTGGGACAGGGTTAGGGCCCAATCTGAAACTCCCGGCAGATGTCTGCAAGTGGAAATAGGTGCACAAACCATTCTGCTGCTGGAATGGTGCACATTTAAGGTCACTGATTGCCAATATCATCAATGGTAGAAGCAAAGTAGTCCCCAGAGGAGAACAGCATTCATCAGAACCAAGTATCACATCTTTACTTTCAGGTCCTTGGAAAAAAAAGCCCACCTTATCTCTGATCTACCAAGCTAAACAGAAATAAACACCTTACAGCTCGTAAAAATTACGAAGTCAATAACAATCAACCAAACTCACCCTCTGTAGGTGGAAACTCCAAAATACCCTGGCATATATACAGCTAATAAAATATCAAACTGACTGTACAGATGAGAGGTAGCCTGCTTACAAATGAATATATTTTATATCAGAGATATAAAGCCTGGGTGGGCCTGTCTCCAAAATAAAGGCAAAACAGAGCTTTCCTCCCCCATGTGAGCGTTTGAGCTGCATTATTTATCCTTCCCATTACAAAGGGGTTGTGGAGGCAGCACACTGAGCCAGGTAACAGCGCTGGAAATAGGATGGAAAGGACAGCTTGTGCCAAGTGTGGCAGCAGAGGGGAGCAGCTGCCAGCTCCTTACAAAGAATTAAGCATCCAGCTTTATGTTCCCCTATGTAAACGCTTGACATGACATTGATCACCGAGTGCCTCATTCCGCATCAGTTCGGGTGTGGATGCAGCAGCCAGGCAGCTCCTGAGGACCACTCCGAGCTCCTAGCCTGCAGTGCTCCGGAGCATCCCGCTGTGCCTGCACAGCTCAGCGCACCCACACTGTGAGCACAGCAAATTCTGGGTGCTGTCACCTTCTGGGATCCCCCAAACACCAGAGCAGCATCCCCAAACCCGATGTGCGTTTGTGTGCGAGGGGCTTGAAGGAAAAGGGCGACAGAAGAGGAAGGGGGGAAAAAGGAAAAGGAAACATTCTTCACCCCCACATGACACAAGCAGGGGCACTTACTGTAATGTTCTACCTGAGTTCAAGAGCTCTGAGAGCCCAGCCGGGTTTGCAGAGCCCCAGCAGCTCCTTGCACAGCCCCAGGCACGGGCAGGCTCTGCCAGAGGCTGCGGGGATGCAGGACAGGCGGAAAGCAGCGCTGCAGCCGCGGCAGCAGAGCAAACACAGCGTGCGCTTACCTGGGGCGCAGGGGAGGCACCGGGGCTCGGCTCGTCCTGCCGGGCTGAACGGGAGAATCCGCAGCTGCTGCAGAGCACGGAGCCCGATCCCCCGCGATCCCCCCGAGCCCGGCCGCACACAGAGAGGCGGGCTCGGGCCTGAACAAGCCCAGACAAGCCCCGGGGAAGGCTCTTCCTGAGCCTGCCCGGCCGGAGGCAGCGCCAGCCCCGCGGGGAGCGGGGTCAGCCCCGCACGCACCGGGCGCGGGCACGGCACCGCATTCCTGCCTCAGCAGCGGCAGAGCTGAGCAGAGCTGAGCTGAGCTGGCACACACCGGGCAGGGCTGAGCCCCATCTATTTCACTGAGGAATCCCACATGAGGAGGAGGAGGAATGCAAGATTTCTCCAGGATTCCTCCCGGCAAAGGAATGTCACCCACAACTCTGCAAGGCCCTCAAAGGCTGCAGGACCTGGGCAAGGGAGCTGGGAGCTGGGATCCATCGTGCAGCGAGGGCAGCAGAACCCTGGGTGCAGGAGCCAGGGTTGGAGTGTGCAGCCCAAACTCACCCCACAGGCTCTGGACGATTTCCTCTGCCAGTCCATGAAGATTTAAGGACACCCATCTCCCAAAAAGCTCCCCCAGCACTGATTGTTACAAATGCAGGTTGTGGAGGGAGGCGAAGCCACCTGGTTCACTCTCCAGAGAAGCCCTTACTGTGCACACAACTAATTAATAACGAGCCCTTCAGAGACAGAGCTGCAGCCTCCTCCCCACACACAATGCAGATATTTTTCCTCTCCTTTGTGTCAGCAAGGGTCCACATTTACTTTTCTTAATAAAAGTGCAGGGCCAGGTGCAGATGTGAGTGCAGCACAAACTCAGAGTGACCCTGGTGCCTCACTGGATGACCCCATGGTTCCCTGCCTTCCTCCAGGTGACCGGGCTTCCCTTCCCTGTCATCATGTGAAGGTGCAGCTGGGGGAAAAAGGGGGTCAGGATACTCAGAGTGACAGGGTGAGTGTGATATCTGACAGCTCCAAAACATTCTTTTTCTTTTTGAGTGCATTTCTACAGATATATTTTAAAAATAAACTCACCTTATGCAGACACTTTTCTAAGCTTGTCCTGCAAGGGGGATGAGCCCTTCACCCTTTCCCCATCACCTTCCACTCAGGAAGGATTCACAGCAGAGTCGCCTGGAAAGGAGTGTGAAGGCTGAGCAGTGTTAGCAGCAGCAGGCAGCACAAGGGGCCAGCTCTGCACTTGTTCATGCAATTCTTCAGGGCTCTCCTCCCTCCTTCAAACTGAAGAGTCCACCTTCCTCATCCACCCCAACCTTTTCCCACCAGTGGAACCACTTGGAGGCAGATTCCTGTGTGCTCATGCAAAGTGCCAGTCACAAGTCACTAATGTATGACTTCTTTCCCCTCAAAACCCATCACTTTAACACAGAGATGACAAAATTCTTGATAAAGAGGAGGAAAAAAATCCAGGCTTTCCCCAAAGTACATTTCCAGATCTCCTTTGCAAGGGCAGATAAGCTGAGGACTCTGTAGCTGTGCACCTGTAATGAGCAGAGGATCCAATTACCTTAATTGCAGCCTGTTAACAATGAACAGAAATATTGTATGTACAACACCAGTTCCTGTGTTCGTGCTTGTACTTATTACGTAAACACCTTGTGCCTCCTCAACAGCCCCTTCCACTTTGTGTGATGAGTCAAACCTGGCTGAAGCACAGCCCAAGGTCTTCACCCAAACCTGACAAACCTCAATAACCTGTTTGGCACCTTCCGCTGCAGAAACACCTTGGGCAGCAGCGAAGCTGGGAAACTTCAGCAGCGAGTGAGTGTGGAAGGCACCCAGCTGCAGTGCCATGTGTTTGAGCAAATCCCTCAGCTGGAAGCATTCCCTGCTCCAGCAGAGCTGTGTTCCCTGCCCACGAGCAGCAGCTCACAGCCTGTGATCGTAGGGGTGCCCAGCACACACAGCAGCTCCCAGCCCAGCCAGCAGCCCCGCGTGTGCCCCAGCGTGAGAGCAAAGGCACCTTCCACCCACCAACCCATCTCGAAACAGCCCCGCTTGTGCCTAAACCTGTCATTACTCCACCCTTGCAGCTGGCTCCCTGCTGCAGCTTTTACAGCAACGACAGGGACAAGGGCTGGGGACTGAGGGACAAATGTGCTCCAGCTGGAACTTGTGCAGAAACACAGAAGAAGTCCTCAGGCTGCTCAAGGAACGGGAGCTGTCATGGACCCGCTGACTTGAGAACTCGGGTGCAGGTCCAGCTCTCCTCAGCTCCTCTGCTGATCCCTCTGGTACCTCTGCTGCAGCCATGCACGACTGCACACACACTTTGTAGAGGCAAATCACAAATGATGAGATGGGCACCAAGTCTCTTCAGTTGCACAGGTGTAAACACAGAGCAAAGTGACCAGGATCACAGAGCTCCGGGATCACTGGCAAAAGCTTTCCCAAAACACTGCGGGTGGAACAGCCTGGGAACATTTCCCGTTTTTGCAGAAGCAGGAAACAGAAGGATCAGCATAAGGAACTGAACCAATTCAAGCACTGAGCAAGGGATGATGTTCCAGGCAGCTGAGTGTGTTCCCAGTGACAGTGAAACCTCTGCCTGCTCAGACTCCAGAGCCTTCTTCCCTCACATAGTCTGGTCTTGCTCAGACATGTACCAGTTGCAAGCTGAGGATTTTTGTTCCTTAGGAAGGTTCAGCAACAGCTGCCAGGTGCAGGCACATCTCAGCACCCTGACCTGTCCTGCTGCTGGCCTGCTAGAAAGGACTCGGACCACTGAGGAACTGAGAGGCTGGATTCCGCTAGGCTGCAAAAGCCCAGAGTAGAGGGACTTAAATGTATTTTATGCTTTTTTCCTGTGATGGAAAAACCTGTCCCTGTAGTCTCAGGGAGGAGAAATGCTGCTGAGGATACAGCAGCCGCAAAGCAGAGACCCCTTAAAGAGCTGCTGATCTCCTGGACTGTGTCACTCCTCTCCAGGGTCACGCTGTCACACTCACTCACAGGAGCAGGGCTTGGATGGCACAGGGATTCTGCCAATTAGCTGATGGAAAAAATGGAAAGCAGCAAGCTGGAGACCCAGTTTCAGATCAGAAAAAGGCAAAAAGACAAAAGAGAGACTTTTGGACTAAGGTCATAAGAGTAAAGAGTCACAAGAAACTGAAGTCATTCAGTTTGCTCCCTCGGGCTGAGTTAGGGCCAGCCACAGTTCACCAAGTTCATCCATCTGCATTTCCACCACTTTCTTAGCATTTCCATCAGCACTGGACTGATTTCCCTCAGAAAAGCAGGATCTCCATTCATCTCCTGCATGGTTTAAAAGGGAAGATCCTTCCCAGTTCACTCATCCAACAATCTGTCCGAAGGCACAGACCAGCCTCAGCATTTGCTCTGTCAGGAAGCCAGCAGGGACTGAACTAAGAATAGCACCTGAGGTGAAGGACAGAGCTTGCAGGTAGGATTAGCTGCTGCAATTACAGGTAGCAATTCCCTGCTACTCTGAAGCTTTGCTGTTAAGCAGCAAGAAATTAATCTTTACTTGGGGAGGTGTTGTGGGGTTTTGTTTGGTTGTTTGAATGACACCAAGGCTGGAGGATCACAGAGAGCTGAGGGCTGCAGGTTGCTGAGCTGCTGCTTCCCTCTGCTGGGAGCCAGGCAGAGGGGACACCTTGTCCTGGGAATGACAAAACCTGGCCTCCTTCAACCTCCTGGAGAGACATCCCCCACCCAGGGCTCTGCAGGCACCCAGGGTGACAGGGGCTACAGATGGGACAGTCTCCTTCAGTGGCATCTGGGGGAAGCTCTGCTGGAGAGGTGGAAACAAAGGGTCTCTTTGGTGGAACAGTTTAAGAAATCTGGGCTTTTTGCTGTCAACTTTTTTCCCTCCCCCATGCCCAGCAGACTGCAGGTATTTTTATTTTGTTCCATGCTCACATCTGCAGAACCAACAGAGTCCCCATCAAGAAAAGGGGTCAGGCTCGGTTCCTCACACACAGAGCTGCTTAGGGAGGGAAGTCTGTGCAGCAGCATCTGCCTTTGCACCCAGGGATGGTGCAAGGCCGGCAGAAAGCTGCCAGCTCTGCTCACCTGTCCACACTTCCTCTCCTACCACTGCACCCCCTTGATTCTTCTTGAAATTACAGCCATGGAAAGAAGCGCTTTTCCTTATCCCTCCTCCTCCTCCAAACTCTCTGCCCATGCCTAAGGAAAAGCAGCTTTGAGGCCACTGAGGTGGCACTGCACAGAGCAAGCATCAGAACAGAACTGCAAGGTCTTTCTGCAGCCAGGGTCTCCTGCAAACTTGGCTTCTCCAGTGCCAAAGTCTCAATTCACTGGCACCACGAGAAGCTGCATCTTGGGTAACATCAGCAAGCGTCCCCCTTCTCTTCCTCTCTGTTTTGTCTGTGGTATAAGGAGTTAACAGGTTCACTCTGAGACACCAAGTTAAAAAGTCTGAGCAACTCCTCCCAGAGCAAGCTGGCCCGATTCTGCTCTGTTGTGCTGCCAAGAGGCCCAGCTTGGAAGCGGCATAGCAGGATGGCCACCTGTCCTTGGCAGACTGTGGCCAGCAGCCCTGCACCTGCCCAGAGATCAGGGGCATCTGCTTCCATCCCTGGGTTGCCACTTGGGGTGTAACTCCCCCAAGAGGGGCAGAACAGATCACCTGGCAGGGTGGCCTGCGGGTTGCAGTGCTCATCTGCTGCAACAGTAAATTTATTTGGGGCCAGAAAGGGCTCTTGGCAGCTGAAGAGCTTTAACCCCCCAGTAGATCAGAGGCACGAAGCAGCCCAGATCTCCCTTCTGCCCTGCAGTACGGTCAGGGTACCCTGCCCATGCTGCACCAGAGAGCCCAGGGTCTCCTGCAGTGCATCAGCAGGGAGGCTTCTCTTGGCTCCTCACCTTCCCTCCCGCCAGCGCTGCCTCTGCCGCTGCTGGCCCCAGGACGTGGGGGCAGCCGGGCTGAGGGGGCTGCAGAGCGGCTGCTGCAGTGGTGCCTTCTCACCCAAGTTCCCTTCACCTCCCGGAGCTGCTCCCTCACCCCGGCTGGTCCCTGAGTGGCTGCTCCGGGCCCCTGGGGAGGCACCAATGCGCAGTCCCGTCCCTCCTGCACCTGAAGGACATCCAGGGAAAGGACACTGCATTCCACCCACAGACACCGGGCAGGCAATGGGCTTGGCCAACTCAATCACTAAATGGTTGCAGGGGGAGCAGCACAGGCCAGGCTTGGCTGTCACAGCACTTGCAGCAGCATCTTTGCATCCTGGGCATCCATGTCCCCCCTCCCCTTCCCCTGCAATGTCCTTTTTGCTGAGGAGTCCTCAGACAGGGCTTTTGCTGCAGTGCATCAGAGAGCGGCTGACTTGCCAGCAAACCACAGAGTGCTCGCTGCTCTCCCCTCTCTCCCAGACACGGGAGCTGCTGCTCAGGAACCGGGCACTGAGTCCCGAGCGAGTGCCCGGCCCTGGGCAGGACTGAGCCTTCAAGGAGGAGCAGCTCTGGTTTGCACCACCCTCCTTGGAACTCCTGCGGGAGCAGAGGAGGCTCCTGCTCCTTTCCCCTCTGTGCCAGAACCTCACTCTCACAGCTCCTCTGCAGACCCCCTCTGCCCTGAGCACGCTGATTTACCAGGCCGGGAGCCTGGGGCATTTCCTGGCATTCAGCCCCAGGTCTGGCTGCTCAAGGCTGCAGCCAGTGCTCCAACTCACACTTCCACAGCCCAGGCTGCTTCCAAGCCCTCAGTGTCCAGTTTCTCCTGCCCTCCACCTCAAGGACCTTTACTTGAGGCCCCAGTTTGCCCGGAGCAGGGCAGGGGCTGCTCTCCGAGGCACAGCACCACTGTCAAACACTCGTACAAACCACGCAGGGGACACAGGTGCAGTCACACGTTCTGCCATGGCAGTGCCACTGCATTGGCACAACCACTGCTGCCAAAAAGGGAGCTCCTTTCTGTGTGCAAAGGCACAGCCCAGTGGCCCCTGGGAGAAGGGGTGTGTGGGCAAACATCCCGGAGCCAAAAGGCAGCTCCTGAGGGATGACCTCAGCCATCAACCTTCTCCCTGCTCTGCCCAGCCTGACAGTGACCTTCAAAGTGGGAAATGGCTCTCCACATCAGTTCCCTCTGTTTAATCAAATGGAGCCCAGCCATCCAAGCCTTTTTGAGTGACAGGACTGGCAAAGGAATTATAGCTGATGCTCAGTTACAAACCACTGATAATTTAAAACTAAAAGTTTCACCAACAACTCAAGGTCAACAGACAGTTCAAGGCCATTTCCACACTTTTCTTGAATAAGCTCTTGTCTGTGAGCTTTCTAGGGCAGGGCTCTTGTTTTGTTTCCACAGGATTCAACACAATTTCTACTGCTAAACCAAGTGAAAAGCACCTTCGATAAGCACGTCCCTCACTGAATTTTGTTCTTTCAGACAAGAGCAGAGCACTTCCAATTCATCCCAAGAAAGCTCTTCAAATCTGCGAAGTTTGCCCTCTGTTTACAAATGCACAAAGTTATTTGCTGCGGAATATTGACGCAAATGAAAACTCATTTAGATTTGCCAAATTTGAGTTCTCCCTCACTCAGCAGCCGGGACTGTCCCTTCTCAAAAGCTCAGTTGTCTGGGAAGCAGGGGAAAGGCACAAGGGCAGCCGGATGGCAGCCCCACTGCAGCTCAGCTCTGCTGGCATAATTAGAAATTCTGAAGGCTGAGCTGGAAAAATTACATCTTAAGGACATTTATACTCAGGCCCAGAGGTAGGAGAAGGAAACATTAAGATTCCCAGCACATGGGAATTCTTGTGTTCACGTGTCAGACAGGGATGGGCAGAAAGCAATTTACAGCAGCTGGTGAGGGTTTTTAACACATTGGTGCACCAGATCACAGCGCTGAGCCAACAAAGTCCCCCACCCCTGCACTCCTGATCGCTCTGGTTCTGCAGAGAAAAAGCCAACGGGAAGAACCTGCAGAGGTTTTGCATGAAGCAGCCTCTCTCCTTGCCCCAGTCTGAGAGTTTCAGGTCTGCAGAAAAGTGGGCAAAACTGCTTCACATTATTCAGGAAGGAAAAGTGCATCTTCCCAATTCCTCACAGGAACAGGCATTGCCAGTGACCCTCCACTGGGGTGCAGGAGCAATTTTTAAATTCCACTTTGTGTAGAAGACCCTTCCTCATATCACCTCTGTATTTCTTCACTCATAGTAACACCAGACCTCCTGGAAGAAAGAAACTTGGAGCACGTGGGTTTGCTGCAGTGCTGCTCAATACCCACAGAGTCTGCCGTAAATTAAGGGAGGGAATAAGGAGCACAAATGAGCCTGCAAAGGACCTCCATCCCTGCAGCCGAGCCCAGAGCCTGCTGCTGCTGCTGCTGCACTGCCTCTGCCTGAGCAGCACCAAGGAGTTAAAACAAATATACCCAGATATTGAATGGCTCTCTGCCCTTTGCACTGGGGCACCAGGCACAGAATCCATGACCCTCTCCAAAAATACATGCTGTCACTTGACCCAGTCCTTCATAAACATTTCTACACCAGCCCCTGGAAACAGAACTGAAAAGTCAAGTAGCAACAAGCAAGTCACAATTGAAGTTCCACTCCTTAAACGTGTGGTGAAGCAGAGCCATCTGAGGCTCTGGGAGCAGTGCTGGCTGTAACCAGAGAATTTCAGATGGCATCTCTCTGTGCAAGCTCATCAGTACCAGGAATAAACCTCCTCACATTTCATAAAGCTCCCACTTTCTCAAGACACCTCATTCTTATTAAAATAAAAGACTCCAGCAGGAGTCTGCCCCAGGCAACCCAAAATGCTAAAACTCACTCTAAAATTCAGTATGGCAGCCAGGAAAAGATCACTGCTTTCCAGATCAGAGACTGGCATTAAAGGCAGAAATCAGCTGAAATACGGCCTTTCGTCAGGCACGGCAAAGTCAGGTGCCAGAGGCACTGAATCTCTGCACTCAGGCTGTGCAGCACCTGGCTGAAGTGATATCCACGCTGCCTGGGGATCTTTCGTGGCTTGCTGGAGGCACAGCACAGGAGTTTGAGGTGGCACTGCAGGTGCTATGAGCTCCTGTCAAGATTTAATGTGTGCTGAGGGTGCTTCCCAGGTGTGCAAAGCAAGAACGGCTGGAGCAGCAGAGGATGGAGAGGAGAAACAGCACAAGGTGCATCCTCCCTCCCAGCCTTGGCTCTCTGGTGTTATCTTCTCTTTTGGGACTCTTCCTCCCACTGCTCAGCACTGAAGGGTTCTTTGCTATGAATTTCCCTACAACAGCACGGCACCAGTTACACATCCCTGATTACCAGCACAGGGACTTCTGTCTGAAACCCCCAGTCCTTGATTTGTCTACTTTTCAGCCTCTACAATCATTCTTGTTTTCTCTCTGTTGGACAGTCCAGGTTTGCAGGGAGACACAAGGAGAACCCTTACGAGAGGCTCTCTGCCTACTGAAGAGCAGAACTCCTGGGAATGGAGCAGCTTCCAGCACTTGCACCACCTTTGGGAGTCTGCTCCCCTGTTCAATTCTACAGCAGTTGTGTGTTTTCCCTCAAGGCAGAGGCTGATATTTGTTTATGCTGAGAACCCTTCCCCAACACCCATATGCAGGACAGCCTGTCGCATTCATTGTCCCTTGGTGACTTACACCAAGCCTGCTGTTAACTCAGCTCCTTTTATTTTGTTCCTATTCTACCAGCTAGAGAGTTCTTCATAAATGCCACAAACTAATGCAAAAGTACTTTACAAACGAATCGGAGTCTCTTGCTCTTTAAGATGATGATGTGAGGAACAGGAGTAACACAGTGTTGGTGTGCTGCATAAAGTCTGCATTAAATCATAAAAATCCAAGCTTTCGGCCTTACAGCTGCCTCCCCCTGTGCCTCCATGACACCTCTGAGGGCAGAAACGAAAGTTTCATAGAATTTAAAGGAACAGCTGGGAGCTGAGGGTGCCAAGGGCTTGTCTCTACCATCAGCTGGCACCGTGTGACCTTGAGAGATCACACTCCAGTGCCAGCTCCCCCGTGCCGAGGAGAACACTTACCTTTCCTACAGAGCTGAGTGACTTTTCTTAGTCCTTGTGCAAGCACACGATAAAAGCCCACCCCAATTACTGATTTAATCAGTGTAAACATGCACTACTACTCTCAAACAGAGTCGCAGCCCCCAGTAATTGCCTCAGCCTCAGCGGGGACAAGAACACCCTTCGTGGTGTCAAGAGACATCACTGAAATAGAAAAGTCAAATATTTAGTCATTTCATATGCCGCTAATGTCATCCAGCATCAGCTCCAGGGCTGCAGCGAGGCTCTGGCTCGGGATGTGCTGTGAGCGCTGCCTGCTGAGCAGCCTCCCCCGGCCCCCAGACACGGAATATCAAACCCAGATCTGCAGGGATTTCAGCACAGCTGACTTCACTGCTATTGCAACAGAATTGATAATTGCTCAAACTGCATTTTTTCCCCTTGCCCCATACAGTTCCCAAGATTCTGGAATTGCTAAGGAACTGCATTTCAATTAATAGATATCTTTACACTAGAAAAATGCAAGTTGCTAGCAGATATTTATGTCAAAGTGAATTTTTTTTTTATTTTATAGTTAAAAAAACCAACCAGTCCTTGCGCCATTAATAAATCAGGCTGCACATGCTTCCAGAAAATGCAAGTTAAACTTCTGCAGTGAGAGGCTGTGCTGACACATTCCCATGCAAATTCAACTTTTGCGGGCTGTGGAAAGGTAGCAACGCTTGGAGGTCATGAGACCGCTTTTCTCAGGTTCCTCCAACACCACTGTGTAAGCTCAGCTCAGCAGGTACAAGGACACGCTCTCTTGGGAGGTGGGTGCTGGAGCTGAGCTCCGAGCCCGGACATTTCAAGAAAGCACAGATTTTTAACCTACTGCTTGAAAATGGGGGGTAAAAGCGACTCGTTTGGGGCTGCAAAGCGCTGCCTGCAGCCGGCAGGCCCGGCCGGCTGGGAAGGGGAATCCCTGGCCGAGGATGCTGCTCTGCAGATCCCTTGAAGGAGAAAAGCTCGGGCAGCACCGCACTCTTAAAGCGGCAGCGCCGCATTTCCCCCGCCCTGCCCCGGTCCCGCACAGCCCCGCGCTCCGGGCCGGGCACGGGGGGCACGGCGGGGCAGGGTGGGCACAGGGGCAGCGGGGCGGCTGCACTCCTGCAGGGAAGTTGCCGTCCCTGAAGCGCTGCAGCAGCGGCAGCGCGTCCCCGCTGCACTCCTGCAAAGCTCCGCAGCCAGCACAGGGCTCGGACTGCAGCACAACTGCACCAGCAGCCAGCCAGGAAAATCCCACCACCTGCCTGCCAAAGCAGCAGCCGGCATGCAAAACCACAGCTCCTGACTAGTCCTTGCGCTGGGCTTGGTTCTGAGGGGTTTGGGGTTTTTTCATCATTATTTTATTCTATTTATTTTTGTTGGCTTGTTTTAAAAAAAGCAGAATGGGGGGAAAAAAAAAAAAAGAAAGCCTTCAGTGATTCAGCCTCCCTCATATTGGTCCCAAGGAGAATTTAAAAAGCAGAAAGGAAACAAACGGAATGAAGTTTAATTAGCAAGCACAGAGCAGAAGTTGCACTTTTTAATCTTTTATCAATCATAAAAGACAGCCCTGCAGGAGGAAAGACTGCAGCCTCTTTAAATTATCTCCCTTCCTAACAGAGCATGCAAAGGAAAGAGCTTCCATTAAACCAGGCTAGGAAACCTTCCCTCCCTCCCAAGTTGTCTCTTCTTACCCCAAATCTACTCTGTGCAGCTCTGCTCTCCCAGGGATGCAGCGTTGTCTGGAGCAGCAAAAGTTGCAGACGCTTCTCTGGGCGGGAGGCAGGACCTGGCAGAAGTGGTGTCAGACGGGTCCTTGCACTGAAGTGATGCCGGGAGAGCCCGGAGCTGTTCAGACAGGCAAGGAAAAAAAAACGGGGGAGGGGGAGTTAAAAAGTCTTAAATCCCTGACACTGCAAGAACCCTGATCCTATAGGATTGGGTCTGAAACGCCGGCACTGGCTCCCTGTGCAGCCGGATTTCCCAGCAAGGTGGGGACTCAGACGCTCGATTGCTGCTGGGTTTTCTCACCTGGCGATCTTGCTCTTCCAAGAGCAAAAACGAAAAGCAAACCAGACATCTGCAGAAGCCTCTCAAATGCACTGTGCTCCCGCCTGAGCTGGTCTAATTTGGGGAGCAGCCTGGAACTTATTGAGGAGTCAGCAGTGTCTTCTCCGGTGTGAGATGCAGGGAATAATTGTGACAGTGAGGACAGGGGGTGACAGAAAGAACAGGCAAATATCTCGTTCTCCACGGCATTGCTAAGAGGTCTTAACCACATCAAGAATTCAGACAAAAGCTGCAAGTATAAATAATAAATTTGAAAAAAATAAAACAAACACGCCAAACAAAAAACTCACGCATCCCCCAAGCGCTTGACAGGTTCATTTTTTTCCCGTTACACAGAACAGAGCAACACCTCATCCAAAGCTGTCACTAACTCCAGCAAAACTACGTTGTTTTAAGGCAGCTCAGGCCTAGAAAACCTTTTTGCCCTGTGTAATTTAATTTCTGCCCCTTGTTGGTTTGGCAGAATGCACAGTTTAACCCCAGCTACTCCACTGACTCAGGCACTGAAGGCTGCAGCAAATGATGCTGGGGGATTCAGCCCATTTTCACAGCAGGGCACAGAGACAACAGGCACCATTCCATTCTCCTTCCCTTCCATGAAAGTGGGAGTTTGCACCTTGGAATGAGTGTCTAGAGAAGACACTTGACTTTACATCTTGCAGGTATCAAGTGCAGCCATACCTGGGTCTGTTCTGCTCTTCAGTGAGACTGAGGCAGGGGAAACCACTTCAAGCTCAAGGTTATTGAAGGACATTTCTAGGGGCACAGAGCATTTAAAATTCCTGGGCAAGAGCTCTGCAACGAGCTGGCTCTGGAACCAACAGTTGCAAAGGGATAGTTTTGAAATGTTAATTTTTCATCTACACACTCCAATGCATCACAGCAAAACACCAAATGTACCCCAGGGTCAGTCTCAATTCATCACTGCCTTTTGCCACCCTTCTTTGAAAGCTTTCAGACCAAATTCTCAGATCTGCTGATTATCTGCATCTGAGAGAGACCTGGCACTGCCCTGGAGCCCTTTTCTTCCCTTTCACCATCATTGTTTTTCCGTTTGGAGATTAGTTTTGTGACTGGACCACTCACACCCACCAGCTGTACAGCCCAATGCACAGGACGCGTGTTCTTTGCCTGGTGAGGTGGAGATCAAGGTCTGCATCCAGCACTCTCCTCATCACCACCCCCTCTGCACAGGCCTGGCCTAGGATTGGGCTCTGGATGGGTTTTTACTTCTTTTCACCTGTTGCGTGAGGGTAACACGCTTGATAATCCTGGTTCTACACCACCCCAGAAGAGCCCAGAGAGACAAACCAGGGCGCTCAGCGTTGTATTTACAGCTCCCTGTGCCCTGCCAGCAGCATGGCACTGCTGCAGCTCCTGCACAGCAGGATGAGCTCTCACAGCAGGGTGTTCCCAGCCCACCCCTCCTGGCACCTGAAATGTGCTCAAACCTGCAGCAAGGAGAGACTGCCCTGAACGGCAAAGTATTTCACTGAAACTGTGGCTATCTTTGCCAAGGCTTAGGAAACATTGATTTATTGGAGCGTTTCACAATGTTTCAAGGCCACTGACTGCACAAACCAGAAACACGGAGTTAATCTGTGGCAGACACGGCAAGGAAAAGCAGCGCTGGAGAGCCTGGCAGCTCCAGGGCCCAGCCTGTGCAGGGTGCCAGGAATGCACCGAACAACACGTTCCATCCCAAACTCTGCACCAATTCCCTGCTGCACCACAGGCCATTTATAGTAACATGCTCATGCATTTTGGTGCATTTCACTTGGCTATAGGAGAGCAGGGATGTTACGATGAAGGATTTTGGTTTTAAGCTTTATCAGTGAGTCTGATCTTAATAGGACATAGAGATAAGAACAGAGGGACACCTTCTCAACTTCGCCTTCCCACTCAGTGTCAGATGCTCAGAGAAAACCTCTGCCTTTCCACAGCTGCATTTGTGCTCCGAGTGCAGCAGCCTGGGCTGAGCAGCTCTGACGTGCAGTGCACCCCTGCTCTGCTGCAGTGTTGCACCAGCACACGCTGCCCAGACCATGCTGATGCTAGAACATAAAGGGGGTTGGTAGGTATGGGGTTTACTTTTATCACAGTTTCCAAAACTTCTTGGAGGGAAGAAATAACCCTGCTGCAATAGTTAAACCTGGATCAATCAATAATAATTCAATATAAAGGTGGACATTGGCTTTCAGGGCTGCACTGTTCACTCTGAATGATAAAAGCCTTGGACTGGAGATGTGAAAGTCAAAGCAAGAGCTAAGATGCTTCTAGACTAAGAAGCTCCACGTATTTGAATGTATCTTCTCACAAGTGTGCCATTTTAAACCATTCTGGTTTTGCTGTTATTGTTCAGTTTTGTTTGTTTTCTAATCTGGTACACTACATCCAATACTAATTAGTCAGGAAACTGATAACCAGCACAACAGTGCCCATTACAAAGTTCAAAATCTCAGTGTGTCAACCTTCATCAATCAATTCTTATCCAAGATGCAGTAACTGTTAAACTCCAGTCAAGTCCATTTGGGGCAACTTCAATTAACCCAATGATGGCAGCACTCCCTACACGCCTGTCTTGTGTCCACCTCTTACATCACAAGCCAAGAAAAGGAATTTGTGTCAAAATCTGCCAGCGCCAGCCAGGCAGCATCACGAGGCGCCCACCTTGTGCTTCTTTCTGAAGTAAATGAACAGGTGATGATTCAGGCCCAAAGCTGCTGAAGTTCTGAATCACTCTGGACCACACTGAGGGCAGTTCATGTCCAAAAACCAATGAGGATGGTCATTCTCAACAGCGCAGGTAGAGAGGAGGCAGCCCTTTCACCCGTGAGCTACCTTATTTACCTTGAGCAGGCGGATTTTAATCCATCTCTGCACATTTATGTCTGTAACAATGGGAATCAGTCGTTGCTTTATGATTGTTTTTTCTCAGCTAGGCCAGGCCCAGGTCACTCTCGTGGTTAATGCACCAGGAGGCCTCAGGAGGCACAGCGATGTCTTTGGCTCAGCAAAGCTGCCTGACTGCTGTGCCCCCACACACAGAGGAAGCTTCTGTTTCCCTATTTTACAATGAAGAAACTTCATGTTTAGTCTATATCCTTATTTTCATCCTCATTTAGCCCAAGACTGAGGAGAAGACAGAAGGCAGCTTGTCCCAGTGCAGGAATACCTGGGGAAGATGCCAGCACTTTATCTTTAATCTGCTGATCCAGCCGATGAGAGCATCACTTCCTTAGAACAAAAGGCAGAACGTGGGCACAGCTTACTCGATTGATCGGTTCTGTTTGATTCAAGCAGAGCACTTGGTGAAGATCAGCTCTCCTCCTCCCCACCCCCAGCTCCTTTCCCCCACCCCTACTTTTCTGGAGTTCTCAGCTTCAGCCTGGGTGCACCCCAGGGCAGCAGGGCTCACCCGGCCCGGGTGACAGGGCTTTAGGGGGGCACTGAGTCCTGCTTCGGTGCCATGAGGTGCTGGGGAGACGGCAGAGAGGGGCTGGAAGGAGCCATCCCCCACTGCCCCACAGCAAGGCAGCCGTGCTCACTCCCCGCTCCAGCTGCACACCCGAGAGGCATCCCCTGGACATGGTTTGTGTCGTTTAAAAGCCACAGTCTGGAGAGGAAAGCCGACAAACAATAGAAACAAAAGCTCTTAAGAGGCAGCATTACTCTAATACTCTCTCACCTTGGAGTGTCTCAGCTGTACTTTGATGCTAAGCTCTTTAAGAGCTGAGCTGTCCAGGCAGAGCACCAGAGCACCGGGCTCTTGGGAGCGCTGCTCCTGTGTGGATCAGCTTCCCAGCCTCTAAACACGGTTTGGATGAACAGAAGTGGCATTGGTTAACGCCAAACAGGCCGAAGTATTTAAATCTGGACTTCTTAAATTGGATTGCAGGTTCCTCTCTGTCAGGCTGTAGGTGAGCACACTTAACCACAAACCAGCTCCAAGCTCCAAAACTCGTTCAGCAGGTAAGTTGTTCACTTGCCCCAGCAGCCACAACAAAGCCCCTCTTTCTTATTCTCCTCTACACCAGTTTAGGAGCTGCTGTTATCATTTCTACAGCCTGGTTTTCGAGAAGCCACAGGACAGTAATTTTTTTTTTCTAAGGACCCCAGCTGGTGTACAGCTGTTCTTTATTGCTTCACAGCAGAAGTTAACAGCCGTACTCAAAGCCATGAGAACTTGATAGCCTAGAACTCGAGAGCTTTCCTGGAAGCTCGTCCCCCCAGCACAGCCACTGACCCAGCCCCACCAGCTCTGCAGCAGCAGCAACCAAACGGGGCTCCCAGCTCGGGGAAAGGCTCAGGAGAACCAAGGAATTAAAGCATCCACAGAAATTACTCTGTCATTTACAGCCACATCTACAGATCATTGGCAAGTAAATGCCTTTGCAGAGGCTGATAAACTTGGCAAGTATCAGGCAAATTTCCTCTAAGGTCACTTTACCAAAATCTTGCTCTGCTGAAGCAAACTTTGCCTCTTCAAAGCAGCGCAAACCCCACCCCAGCTCGGTGTCACCTCCCCACACCCTGAGCCCGGTCTGTAGCTGCAGCACCAAAGGGCAACCAAGCCCCACTGCAGCAAACTCACTTTGTACATTGTTTTCCCCACTCCTAAAGAAAGAACCGCTTGCTGTGGAACAGATTTCCACTGCAATGCCAAAACACAGCCTTTACCCAGGGTTTATAGAGGCTCTGAATTGATAAGCTGCTCTTTTCAGCCTAATGCCTCCTCCTCTGAAACACCATCCTTAAACACCACCCAGAACAGCTCTTTTTCCTGTAGAGCTTTTATTTGCTCGTAGAACATCTGCCTTCTTCATGCCCCTTCCCTTGCTAGCTGCCTTTTATTCCTTTATTGGCATCACATGTCTCATCTGTCACACTGGACCTTTTTCCCTTAAAGGCACATGCAACTGAGAAAGTCTGAAAAGGCTCTGACAAAAGCACATTCTGATCCAAACCGTCATCCTCACAAAATCTTACTTGCCCCAAATTGTGGCATGTTAGAGCTCCTTAATGAAACAGCTGAGATATTTTTAACATGGTCAAAAAACCTATTTTATCTTCTGACCTTCAGCTCAGAAATAGCTGCACTATTTTTTTTTTCCCACAGTTTTCAAAAAAATGACTGCATGAAATGAACCCCCCCCTACAATTTCAGCCTCAATATTTAAAGTTTGGCATCATGTAACTGGCTGAAAACATGGTATCTCAACAGAAGATGTTAAACAACTGCTGCTACTCCCAGCTTCCAGCTCTGTCTATAATAATAACAAGCTGAAGTGACCAGGGCCTCAGCTGTTCGTCTCGTTCCATGTGCCAGAAATATGCAGCAGGGAGATTTGCACTTCAATAATTTCTGCTAAAGGAGGTGGCAAACGCCCTTTTTCTTGCAGAGCAGAACACAGATTATAGAGAGGGACTGCCAGGTACCTCCTCGCACCGCCTGCTCTACTCCAACAGGCCGAGAGCAGCTCCTGAGAGCTGAGCTTTGCCATCAGGGCATTCACGGGTTAAACACGGAGCTGAGGGATCCAGCACCGCTTCCCCTGAGCTTCCTGCTCGATGGACTGTGCAGTAGCGTCACACAGAGTGGCGAAGGGACACCTCCAGACCTGGGTTATCTGTCCAGCTGGCCCTCGCAGATGAGTTATTTGCCCCCTCCCCGAGTTCACTTTGCTCCGTTTCATCCTTTGGGCCGCGCCTGTGATGGATCCTCTGCTGGGTTCCAGCACCAGCGCGATTCAGGGGCGGAGGCTCCCGGCCTCGCCCAGCCCAGAGCTGCATCAGCAGCGCGGCTGGAATCACAAAGCGCTGTGCGTGTGGAGCAGGGCTCGCTGCAGCCTCCTCCTCCCCGGCCTGGATCCCCGCTCCTGCACACAGAGCCAGGTGCTCACACGGTGCCGCTCCGACCTCGGCAGCGCCTCGCAGGGCCTCTCAGGGAGCCGGAACTCGTGCTGCTGGAACAACTTCCAGAGCACATCGGCGGCAGTTACAGAACCAAGGAATTGTACTGTGAATAAAATTCAAAGCTACATCACAGAAGCATAGAATGGTTTGGGTTGGAAAGGACCTTAAAATTACCTGGCTCCAACCTCTGCCACGGGCAGGGACACCTTCCACTAGCCCAGATTGCTCTCTCTCTCTCTCTCTCTCTCTCTCTCTCTCTCTCTCTCTCTCTCTCTCTCTAAAATATACTGCAAGGCTTATCTTAGATATAATTTCATCTCTCAGTTACCAGCCTGAGCAGGAAGCTACCCCAGCTCTGTGCCCAGCTGTCACAAGCTGTCTCGATTTCCCCACCTGTAAAGCAGTGGAGGTAAAGTGTATCTGTTCGTATGAAATAACTGGGGACCCTGGAGTGAAAAAAGACATCAGGAATGTTGTGCATCGCCATGGAATGTAAAGCCATCCATTCTGGAATGCAGCTACAGCTGTTTAACAGTCCGAGTCTGCTTTACAGCTCCGTGCTGCTGCCACACACGTCTGCAAAGACACCTTTCCTTCTCCCGTCTGCCTCTGATCACTGCACCCGCCTTCACAAAACTTGCTGTGCCTCACAGCACTGCCAGGCTGATCTGTGCCTCACAGCACTGCCAGGCTGATCCGAAACGCATCCCGGCAGGGTCACAAGGTGCTTCCTTTGGTTAGAAAACACAGGACTGGAGCTGTGGATGCACACGTGTGGTCAGGAGGGGCCCACCGGACTCTCAGTCATTTCAGGACACAAAGCAAAGCAAGGGCTGTAGAGAAATTTACCTACACATACAGGTATAAAATTAGACCAGCCAATGCAGCAGGGGAAAGCAGACACTTCTTTTAGAATGAATCATGGAATCACGAAATGGTTTGGGTTGGACGGGTCCTTAAAGCTCATCTTGTTCCAACCCCTTGCCATGGCTAGAACCGAGTCGCTCATGCCACATCAAACTGGGCTTTGAAGGTTACCAAAGCCCTGGTTTCGGTCAAGGTTTTGGGTAATGGTGCATTCTGAACATTTCCAGTCCAAATCCCCGAACAGAGAACGCACCACACACCCATCCATGCGGGCACGCCTGATGCAACCCCCAGGCGTGGAAAGGGTGCGAGCGCAGTGTCCAGGGGCATTCCCAGGCCGGTGTACAGCGAGGTCCGGGCGGGGTCCGTGTCGCCCCGGCGGGGCTGTGTCCGCAGAGTCCCCTCAGCCCGGCCAGTTTTTTCCTCCCTCCCGATCGCCGAGGCCCGGCGCGAGTCGCCGCCAACCACAGAGTCAGGGCGGGGTGGGCGGGGCGAGGC
>VZRN01004112.1:826217-843714 GCA_013397935.1 Dasyornis broadbenti | reverse complement strand
GGGGTCAGCCCGGGCCCCGCTCTGCGCTGCCCTGCGGCACCGCGCACCGGCCTCCCCGCTCCGGCACCGCGTGGGCGGCCGGGGCTCCGCGCGTGGCCGCGGGAGGGATGCGGGGATGGAGGGGGGATGCTCCCGGTCCGACCCCGGTTACCGGCGAGGCGGAAGCGATGGGCAGAGTTTTCGGCAACGGGAGCGCCGTGCAGCCCCGGCCCGGCCCCACCCTCCGGGCACCGCCCGCTCCTGGCCCCGTTCCCCCGCAGCCCGGCCCGGCGTTCGCGGTGCTCGGTACAGCGTTCTCGGTGCCCGGCCCGGCGTTCCCGGTGCTCGGTACAGCGTTCCCGGCGGTCCCGGTGCCCGGCACGGCGATCCCGGTGCGCGGGGGCTGGGGCAGCTCCAGCGCCAGGTGCGGGGGCGACGGGCCGGGGTCCGGGTGGTGCTCGGGGCTGTGGCAGCTCTGTCACACGGAGCTCATCCCTGGCACAGGTGAGCTCATCGCTCGGATTCCGTGCGCTGCCCACGCTCTGGGGTGACTTTCTCTCGGTACCCCTGTCCTGCTTTTCCAGGGTTTTGGAAGCGGCTGCTGTCACGATGCTGGGGCCAGAGCACATGGAGTGAGGCTGACTCAGAGCCAGAAGGGCCAACCACGAATTCGTGCATCTCCCAGCTTGCTTTTAATGTGAGTCTCCTCATTAAGCCTCTGGCTTTTCCAGAAGCTGATGGTGAGGTCATTCCTGCTCTAATGTTTGCATATACAGACCAGTATGGTTTCCCCAGTTCTCAAACAACCTCGGAACCGTTTCCTTCGTGTGTAGGAACCCCAAGCCATGCCCATTTATCGTAGAACCATAGAATATCCTCAGTTGGAAGGGACCCACAAGGATCATCAAAGTCCGGCTATTTTGGCTGTACATCTGTTAATTATCATTCAGTGGGGATACAACAATAACAAAAAATATCTTTTTCATTTTTTCCATAAGGACCTGAAATGAGCTCCTGTCAAACTGGAGCTCCAGTGGCTGTGCAAGGGAATGCACAGCCTGGCTGCTGGGCTAAGCTCTTACATGTTTTATGTGGATCAGGCCCAGGAGTCTTTTCCTGAAGCCTGACTGAGTAACTTTGTTCTGGCTGGCTGGGGGATCTTTGGAGTATTATTTTTTAATGTGAGCAGCGGTGATTAGCGGATATGAAAGCAGTAAACAAACACTGCTGAGTTTACTGAGCTCATTCTGCCCACTGCAGCTCAATGTTTTGCAATGGGAGGGTTGTGAAACTGGCCTTCCGTTGGTTTGGGAACGCACGTGACTGCAGCTGAATCTGCCAGGAAATTCCTTGGCTGATTCCCTCCTTTCTGTGGGTCTGGAGAAGCATGGCCCACCCAGACCCTCCCCATTCCACAGGGAAGACCTTGGCAGCTCCTTGGCTGCAGCATCACAGGGGCTGCCAGGGTGCAACGGGCAGCGTGTCAGATGCCTCTGGTTCCTGGAACAAAGGTTGCTCAAGAAGTGTAAATATCACTTTATAGCACTGAGAAACCTTTTTATCTGTGATAACCCCATGACAGGGGAAGGGAAACCAAATAATCATTTCTACTGCAGGCAAAACTGTAGGAGCCACAACTGTGCCCCTTTGCCAGCACTGCTGGGTGGATTCCTTCTGTGGGTCCATGGAGCTCAAATAGCACAGAAAGAGGGGAGGGAGGGAGATGAGTTAAACTTACAGACCGCATTACACCTTGTTGTAGCTCTGTGGGAGCAGGAGCTACCACACGTGCCTGTGTTTTACCTGCTCACAAACAGCAGCCAAAGGCTTCAGCACAGCCAGTGGGGCGGGGCTGGGCTGGACTGAGAGCTGGGATGTGCTGGGACGTTGCTGGCTCGGGCACATTTGGTTTTTTTCTCTGTTGTAATGAGGTGTTTCCTCCCATTTCCCAGGAAGGGAACAACCTGCCTTATCTGTCCTGCGCGCCTGACCATTGATCAGAGACAGCTGGGCACAGAAGGGCGGACATCTGTGCTGGGAGAGGCTGTGCAGAAGAAAAGTTTCCAGCTGCTTTTGCCACCGTGGTCTCTAAAGCTGCTGTGTTACAGGTGAGTCTGCTGGAGAGAGAAACACAAGATTTCTACAGACCAGTTCAAGTTGCAGATAGAGAGAGATATCCAGATGTTCCATGTAATTATTTAGTTAATCTTCATTTATTGACCAGAACTCAAAGTTTTTAAAGAAGTTAATAACCTTGTGTGCTGTGAAGGCTGTGGTTCAACTAAACACAACTTCAGAAAGTGAAATTAAGGGAATGAGATAGCCAGTGTGAGAGCTGCTGAAATAATACCTGATGTAATGAGAACAGCACAATGGTTTAGTCACCCACACAGGAGTGACTAAACATCTCTTCAGTGACATTGCGTCTCCTGAGATGTGGAGTCGTCGCTGTGTTTCTAGGGTGTAAGGGGTAAATGTGTCATTTCTCTTAAAAACAACTTTATTTTGAATAAATAAGAGTGAGCAAAGGGGCTTTTTGGCCTGGCTGCAGTGGTTTGAATGGGCACTGAGTGGAGAAGGCCAGAACAGAACCTGCTCTTCAGTGGTGGAGGTTGCAGGAGGCAGAGCACGAACCCCAGGTTGTCACCTGGCCACAGACACAGCCACCATGAGGCAGCATCTGGACTGGCTCATGTCAAGCTGAGGACTAAACTCCTTCCCCAGAGCTGTGTTATCACTGCAGTGTCCCAGCAGCTCATTAGAGCCCAGCTCAGTGGTGGTGCACGGGTCATTCAGTGAAAGAAGAAGAACCTGGGACTGCCAGAATTCGCGTTTGTCCCTGAGCTGCTCTGACAATATTGACATGAAGCCATGCCAAGCCAGCACAGCAGTGTTTGAGCAAAGTCCCAGGCAGGATGTTGGCAGCAGGATTCTCTGTGCAGCCACGTGTGTTCCTGTGCAGCCAGCTCTGGGATTTGTGTGGAAATGGGCTCCAGGTTCTCAGGGTGAGGCACTGACACCCCCTCGTTAACTGGGGGAACAGTGCACCCAAAGACCTTCAGCACACACTCTGGTGTGCAGAAGGAGGCTGCAGGCTCATCAAGAGCCCAAATTACTGCCTTGATTCAGATCATGGAAGGGAGGAGAGGCTTTTAGGTGGGGAATCCAGGCAGAAGAAAGCAGGTGCCTTGTGTTATATTTTGCAGCGCTGCAATATGGATTGATTTTGGTTTTTATTCCTGACCTCTAGTGTTCCTGGCTCTACTTCTTCTCCCCCAAGATGCTGGGCAGGGCCCTGTGCACAGTGTTGTTCGTGGTAGTCTTCCCATCACTGGCTGAAGCATCCCAGGGCCACATCTCCGTGGTCTTGCTGGGAGCCACGGGTGATTTGGCCAAGAAGTATTTGTGGCAGGGTCTGTTCCAGCTCTACATGGACCAAGTGAGCAGTGGCCACAGCTTCACGTTCCATGGGGCTGCTCTGGCAGCTCTGGAGCCAGGGCAGAGGCTGATGTTTGATGTGCTGAAGAAGCTGTCGTGTCCCCCAGATGAGGCTCCCAACAGGTGCGCTGTGCTCAAGGACCAATTCCTGAAGCTGAGCCAGTACCACCAGCTAAAGACTGCTGAGAACTACACAGCTCTGAACAGAGACATTGAGACCCTGCTGCGCCAGGAGGGGCTGCAGGAGGCTGGGAGGATCTTCTACTTCTCAGTGCCCCCGTTTGCCTACACAGAGATTGCCCGGCACATCAACAGCAGCTGCAGGCCCCCGCCCGGGGCCTGGCTGCGTGTGGTGCTGGAGAAGCCCTTTGGGCACGACCTGGAGTCGGCCCAGGAGATGGCTGCGGAGCTGGCAGGCTTCTTCAGGGAGGACGAGATGTTCCGGGTGGACCACTACCTGGGCAAGCAGGTGAGCAGTGCACAGCCCCTGCCAGGCTGAGGGGCTGCGTGCCTGGAAGGCTCTTGGGGGTCAGTTCTGCATCTGCTGAGAGCATTGCTCCCCTCTCAAATCCAGGCAGAGCCTCTTGGTGTGATCCAGAGCCTCCATTTGCTCCTGGACTGTTGCTCTGTCCTGTGCTGCTGTCCATGCCCTGGGAGAGCAGAGGGAAGGTGCAGAGCAGGGCAGGGCTTCCTCCTGTTGGAGTGATGAGGGTCCCTTGTCCAGGGCGAGGCTGGGCTGTGGGGCTGGGCTCTGTGCCTGGAGCAGAGATGCAGAGCTGCTCTGCTCTCCTCCCCAAGGTCAGGGCTTTGGTTTCGCTGAGCAAGCAGCACCTTTCCTCTCACAGCTCTCCCCTCTCATCGCACACGGGCCTCTCTGCTTGGCCATGGCTTCTGAAAGCGCTTCTTCATTCGATATGATAAGGAGCTGGTGGGATGGTAGCTTTGTGGGATGCTTAGGGGGAGGTTTCTTCCTGTCTTGTGCTCCACTCAGGGCTGGAAGGATTGGCTGCTGCAGGGACAGCTCAGGGTGTGGAGCTGCACTGTCCCAGAGGGAATGTGTTCAAGGACATGGCATCCTTGTGTGACAGGATTGTGATGCCACACTTTAAAGGCAGCCGTTCCAGCCATGGCTCTGTGGCCAGGTTTTACTCAGAAGTTGCAGGTCCAGCTGCACGAAGAGCATCTCTGCTAAGAGGAGGGATTTCTTCTGTTTTGTTTTTTGGGGTTTATTTTGTCTCCCCAAAAGAGCAGATGGCTTCAGTGGTGTAAGCATCTGCGCTGATGTATTTCAGCACTTTGGAACCTTACATTAGTCCCAGCATGGTCTGACTCAGCCCTTTGTCCTCTGACAGATATAAACTGAGTGCTCTGCAGTTTGTAGTTCAGCCTTTTCACATGAAACCTCAAAATGCCTACGAAAGACCTTTAATGTCTGCTCTGGACAGTCACTGGCGGCCCCACTGTGCATCACTGCAGGCTCTCCTGCTGCTTTTCTCTTCTCTGACCCACTCTGCTCTGCTGCCTGTCTGCTGGATGGGGCAGTGAGGCAGACACACTGGGAATCTGCTGGGGTTTTATTGGGTCTTTGATTTTTTTTCTCCTCACAGGCTGTAGCCCATATCCTGCCTTTTCGCAATCAGAACCGACAGTTTCTGGATCCGATTTGGAACCGACATCATGTGGAAAGAGTGGAGGTTGTCTTGAAGGAGACTGTGGATGCTAAAGGTTGGTGAGGGGACTGTGCAGAGTGAGTGTGTGGGAAGGAGAACTGGCAGGTTCATTAATTATGGGGAAGTGGCCCTTGCTGGTACAGAAATAAAAAAGAAACAGGTGAATGCTGTGTTGCTCCCTGGAAGTAGAGAGGGACTGTCCTGCTCTTCCTGTGCTGGAGACTGACTCACTTCCAGCTGGTGTTGCTGCCTCTAAGAAAAAATTCCATTTGCAGTTCATCTGGGAGCTGGGGCAGAACCCCCAACCTTTTTCTGCTGCAGAGCTCTGGGGGCACTGCTGACCTTTCTATCCTAATTCTTGGTATACAGCACTAGATTTGGAATTGATGCAGTCTAAGGCTGCCTCAGTCCAGTGCAGCAGTAATCTGTTGATGTAACAGCAGCCCTTTGGTGCTGCTGTCCTGTCAGACACAAAGTTCACCCTGAGTGTGCCTTTGTGCTGTTCTTTGGGAGGTGCTCCTGCATCCTGGCTGCTTCTGAGCTGGTCCCTGGCTCAGCCTGGCTGTGTCTGCCTGTTTCTCCTCCCCTGCTCTGTAGCAGAACGAGCGCTGCAGAGAATCAGTGCCAGCCCGGAGTGGCAGCATGGGGCTCCTGCTGAAGGACACGGCTGCATTGCCTCCCTGCAATGCTGCAGCATCCCCTCTGCAGTGCTCAGCACAGCGCTCCCGGGCCGGACTGCCACCCACAGCACTTCTGGGCATGTCAGGTGCCCCGGGTTCTGCAGCATCAGGATTGCTTCCCCACTCACTTTACCTCTGCCTGCCTCCCTCAGCCACCACAAACTCAGTTAATGCAATTTTACCAAACTTGGAGTAATCTTCGGTTTGGCAGCCCAGAGCTCACCTGAGCCTGTTTGTGGGAGAGGGATGCTCTGCAGAGGGGTGTAGGGAGAACAGTGCTGTCTGTGCACAGCCCCAGCTACTCCCTGTGCCCTCCCCTCTGAACAAGTTTGTAATTTTTCATTTGATGTCTTTCTTCTCCTGTGCACCTTCAGCTCGCAGGCTGGCTCCCAGCAAGTCTGCAGCATTGATTACATTAATGAATGTGCCTTTGGATTAGAGCAGGGCATATAAATGATCAGTCAATAGGGAAGCCTGTGGTGGTGATGCAGCCTGCTGCAGCTGCTGGTGACACAGCCTTGAGTCACTCCAGAGTGCATTGTCCTTCTCCCACCATTCCCACCTGCAGGAGTTGCTAGGCAGGGAAAGGGAAGCATGGCTTTGTGCAGGAAATTTTGTCTCCCAAGGGCAAGGCTCAGCCAGAGCCTTCTGAGGACAGGAAAAACATTCAGTCCTGCTGCACGCAGTGACAGCTTTCACTAGGACAGGTTGCCCAAAGCTCTGTCCAACCAGACCTTGAACACATCTGGTGGTGGGACATCCACAGCTTCTCTGGGCTTAGTTGCTTCGGGTTAATTGTTGGGTGGGGAGAAGAGGAGCTTGGCACACACATTACAGTGCAGAGAGCAAGGAAACCACATCACCTGACCAGCATTTTCCCTCCTGGCGTGCCCAGGCCGCACCAGCTTCTACGAGCAGTACGGGGTCATCCGGGACGTGCTGCAGAACCACCTCACCGAGGCACTCATGTTCCTGATCATGGAGCTCCCGGCCAATGTCAGCAGCGCCCAGGAGGTGGTGCAGCACAAGCTGCAGGCGTTCCAGTCCCTGTGGGCGCTGGAGAGGAGCAGTGCCGTGCTGGGGCAGTACCAGGCCTACGACAGCCAGGTGCAGGAGGAGCTGCAGGAGGCACGGGGCTACGTCAGCACCACACCAACCTTTGCAGGTGAGAGCTTGGGCTGGGCCCTGGGGAGGGGAGCAGTCAGAGCTGAGGGGAGCAGGAGATGGGAGTCTTTGCAGGCAGTACCAGCTCCATGGCTCTGGGCCTCTCTGCTGACTGTTCAGGCATGCACTGACACGGTATCTGGGAGCTGGACAAGGTAACTCTGTTGTCCTGTCAGTTAACTAATGATCCAGGGAATGGGAAGTATAAGAGCTAAGTCCACTACAAGATCTCTGCATTAGTTTTAGAAGTGGCCTATAAACTCCTTTGCCTTTTCATAAAGTCAAATTGCTCTCTGCAGCTGAGGGGCAAAGCTTTGTACTTCTGTGTGATGAGTGAACCACGAGGCCATCTCTAGCCATGCTTTGTCTTCTCGACGTGAAGGATATTGTCTGAATGATGTTCATGCTCAGAAACTGGTTTCTTGCAAGATGAAAGGAAGCTGAACAAGTGGGAGAGCTGGGGAGTAGTGAGAATCATGGAATGGCCTGGGTTGGAAGGGACCTTAAAGATCATCGAGTTCTGGGTAGGCAGTGAAGTCATGGAAGGGCTGAACATGGAGCAAGAGATACAGTGGCTACCAAAGGAGCTGAGCAAGGAGAGAAATGGGTGGGTGATGGAGATCCCCAGGGGTTCCTGCTCTCCAGGGGTGGGTGATGGAGATCCCCAGGGGTTCCTGCTGTCCAGGGTGGTGTGGCAGCTGAGCTCTCTGTGGTTGCAGGTGTGCTGATCCGCAGTGACAGCCTGCGCTGGGAAGGGGTCCCTTTCCTGCTCACCTCCGGCAAGGCTCTGGACGAGCGGGTGGGCTACGCCCGTGTCCTCTTCAAGAACAGAGCCTACTGCACTCAGAGCAGGACTCTGAGGGATGCAGGGCACAGCCAGTGCAAACCCAAGCAGATCATCTTCTACTTCGGGCATGGTGCTCTCAACACCCCCGCGGTGCTGGTGAGCAGGAACCTTTTCCAGCCTCTCATGCCCAAAGACAGTTGGAAAGAAGCAGAGGCTCGGCCAGACCTGCACATCTTTGGACAACCTCTGTCTGATTTCTACATGTACAGCCCTGTGAAAGAGAGAGATGCGTATTCTGTCCTCATCTCCAACATCTACCACGGCAGGAAGGATTTCTTCATCACCACGGAGACCCTGCTGGCCTCCTGGGCCTTCTGGACACCTCTGTTGGACAGCACTTCCCGCCAGCCCCCGCGCCTCTACCCCGGGGGCGTGGAGAACCAGCAGCTCCTGGACTTTGAAATGGTGACTGGGGGAGTGGCGTTCACCGTGGCAGAGCCAGCGGAGCTGCTGAGCCCCAGCAGGCAGATGCCGAGTGATTTCAGGGCAATCCAGTCCAAATTCCGGCACAGTCCCCTGGTGTCAGCGTGGGCTGAGGATTTGATTTCCCAGCTGGCGTCTGACATGGAGGAAGCGGCCGTCAGGAGCGTGGCTCGCTCTGGGCAGTTCCACCTGGCCCTGTCGGGCGGCTCCAGCCCCGTGGTGCTGTTCCAGCGGCTGGCAAGGCACCACTACAGCTTCCCCTGGAGGCAGACCCACGTGTGGCTGGTGGACGAGCGCTGCGTGCCCCTCACCGACAGCGAGTCCAACTTCCTGAGCTTGCACAGGCACCTCCTGCAGAGCGTCAGGGTGCCCTACTTCAACATCCACCCCATGCCCGTGCACCTCAACCAGCGCCTCTGCGTGGAGGAGGACAAGGGCACGGAGCTCTATGCCAGGGACATCGTGGCCCTGGTGGCCAATGCCAGCTTCGACCTGGTGCTGCTGGGGGTGGGCACGGACGGGCACACAGCCTCGCTCTTCCCCCACTCCGAAAACGGCCTGGAAGGGCCTCCCACCGTGCTGCTGACGGAGAGCCCTGTCAAGCCTCACCAGAGGATGAGCCTCAGCCTGCCCCTCATCAACAGGGCCAGGCAGGTGTTTGTCCTGGTTTTGGGCAAGGGCAAGCATGACATCACCGCCCTGCTCAGCAGAGTGGGCCACGAGCCCAGGAAGTGGCCGATCTCAGGCGTGAGCCCCAGCTCCGGCCAGCTGGTCTGGTACGTGGATTATGAAGCTCTGCTTGGCTGATGCCTTCACAGTGTCCCTCCTCCTGTGTCTGCGTGGCCTTTACAACCTGGATTCTCCCACACAACGTCCATGTTTCCCTGTTGCCTGCAGCAGCTTCACCCCTGACACCTCGACAACCTTTGGGAGATCCATGGCCTCTGACATTTGAGCCTGGAGGGAGCTGGGCTCAGTGTCCAGAGCTCAGGAGGAGCCAAGGGCCCAGTGCAGCATTTCTGGCTCTGCTCTGGGTCCTGACCAAGACTGTGCACAAATGACCTCACCTTGAAGTGCCTCAGTTTTCCTGTCAGGCCTTTGTGCACATTGGTGTGTAACTACCTCACAGGCACCATGGGAGACTTGTTAAATCAACTGCCTGCCAAATTCTTTTAAATTTTATGTAATTCTCAGGCTAAAAGACAATAATAACATGTTCATCCCCTGCCCTGCTCAGTCTGACTGGGCCAGAGTTGTTGTCTCAGCAAAATGATGGCTGTGTGCCCATGGATCTGTAATCTTGTCCGTGCAGCCCACCCTGGTGTGAGCCAGGCCCTGGCTGTGGCTGTGCTTTCCTGGGAGCACTGACACCCGCTGGCTTTTGTGGCAGGTGGCCCCTGAATGCTGACACTGGTTTGTGAGCTCACTGCAGCCCTGAGCCTCTGCAAACTGCCCAGCAGCAGAGGCTGAGCTATGAGCAGTAATTTGCTGCGTTCGTTAAGTGGATGGCTGATACCATGGGGATGGGGAAGGAAGACAAACTGCTTTTTAGGCTGTTAAAATAATGGGGACAGGGTGAGGAACATGGCAGCTCACAGAGCTGCTCTTTGTCAGCAGTGCAATAATTACTGAGGGAAAAGCTTGGTGCTCAGGGAAGTTGTTGGGTTTAGCTAGCAAAGAAATGTCCTCTTTAACTGTCTCATTCTCTGAAATGAACTGGAGCTTTCAGCATCATTTGGTGTTTTATAAAATTTCTGCGGGAGGCAGCTTTGTAAAGTGCCAACACATTTGTCACTGCTGCACACACGGAGGGAGTGCCGCTGTTTGCAGGTGGTGCTGGTGCTGTTTGAACTCATGGACACCGAGCTGGGGAGGGAATTTTCTCTGTAATCCCTTGGGCACACGGGACTGGCAAATTGCACCTCTGACAGGACAACAGAAAGTGCTTGTGGAAATGTCCAGAAATGTGTGGTTCTGCTGCTCACAGGAGGGGAGGGGTTGGAGACCTGCCCAGAGACCCCCCTATCCCCGTCCTAATTCTCTGATTTTCACCTTCCCAGAATGCTGCCACACACAAGGGGTGTTCTCTGCTTCCCTGACATCCCCAAATACCCCAAGGGCTTCTTTGCCTTTAGGGCAGTGCCTCACCTGGTCAGGTTTGCCAGCCGGGCTGGCTGCTTTCCCCTTTTGGGGGTGTTTGTGGCCACGTTGGCCGCAGGCTGTGCCCTAGGGGGTCACAGGCAGGATTCACCCCCAGCACCAGCCCCAGAGAGGAGCAGGGAGCAGGAGGAGGGTGAGCACTGCAGGCTCCTGTGTCCAGGAGTTCTCTGGAATAACCCTTCTGTAGCTGAGGCCTGGCAAACACTGGCTCCAAAATGCACGACAGTGGTTGGCACAGCTGTGCAGGGGAAGGTGGTTTAGGTCTGATACGTCCATGAATTCAAACATCATTTCTTTTCCTTTTAAACAAAAATATCCATGCTAACTTCATTCCAGTTCTTCTATATTTGGTGTGAGGGAACAAGTTGTAATGAAAAATTGACCTGTGTGAAAATAACTGTATTGTTATGAAAAACAGAGTTTATTCCTGTTTTACAGGTGACTGTGGCATTGGTGTTTGCTTATTTTTGCACACTTTCATGTAGTATTTGCCTGGCACCTCTTGAAATAAACAGAGAGGTTTATTTGCACTTTTAAGTAAGCACATGGGATTTTTTTCCCCAGGGAGCCACTGTTCTCTCCAGATGAAAATAGGATTTATTGGTGAAGCCTCTATCTAGTGCATCACCCCAAAATTCATTCAGATTTTATTAGAATCCATTAGAAATTTCCACGTTTTCCTTGGTGAATGGAAAACATTCACCAACAATATCTGGGTTGTGTGAGGGATTTTTTAGAAGTGCAATTTTTTTCCGCAGAGACAATTCCTGTTAAACTCTTTAATACTTAGCATTTGCTAAATGAACACCAAATATTTTGGAATATATAAATATTATGACTGGAAAGAGTGAGCCTTGATGTGAAGAAGGGTTAAATGAGGAGGAATGGTAGCAATCCACTGGGCTTTAGGCCAAGGAAGCAATGCTATTTTTATTTTGTGAAAGTTATTGATAGAAGGTGTGTACCTTCTTGAGAGCTTGTATTAACCTTCCTTTGCAAAAGCAGCTCCATGGAGTAACTTCTCACAGTCTGTGATTATTGATACCAATTTTTATTAATTTTTTTAATGTCAAGTGCATTCCTACAATTCAATGGTGTGATTATTTATATGTTATACAGAAAACTAAAACTGGAAATAATTCGTTTTTCACTTCAATTTTTATAAATCAAATTGTAAATTTTTTTCCCATGAGTAAAGTTTTGTGATTCTTTTCATTTTGTTTAATGAATAAAGAATTACATTTATAAAAAATTAGTAGTTTTTAACAAGAAGTGTCTTTTAATTTCTTCCAGAGATGGGTGATCATTCTGAGGTTTTCCCTGTCCCCTGGTGAGTGAAGTTTTAGAGTTTTGGTTGTGCAAAGTGCACAACGTCGCTGCAGTGTTAAATGTTCACTCTGACTCTTGGTTGCTTTGGTGTCTCATCCGGACAAGGCCAGGACTTTTCAAAACAAGGAGCAACCAAAGCCCTTTCAAGGTGAGAAGATGGAATCACCCAAAGCTGTGCAGGGCCCTGGAATGGCCAGGCCTCGGCAGAGTCTCCGCTGAGCCACACTGAGTGCCTGAGTTGCATTTCTATGGATACTGTCACCGTAGTGCAGAGCTGCTTAACAACACAGAGTTCACAGAACTGCACTTTTAACTATGATCTGTCAGTCTGAGCTCGGAGGGTGCAGTTGAAGTTCCAGCACGAGCTGTGCTGTGGCTCGGCCTGGGAGGGCCTTGTGGAAGGTCCCAGAGTGAAGTCCTGGCCTCCACTTCAGCTGATTCCCAAGTGTTCCTGCCCAGACCCAAAGGAAAATCCCACCTGACGCCTTCATTCCACAGAAAGAACGGGCACAGTGTGCTTGGGAGAGGGGAGGAGGGGCACAGCAGTTTCATCCCAGTGCCCCAGGGGAAGACTTCATTTTCCTGGCAAGAGGAGGACAGGAGGATTTAGATCAGATGTTTTCTTGCAGTCCTGCTGATTCACAAGTGCGGGTTTCCCTGGATGCAGCTGGAACTGCTCTGTCACTCACACACTTGGTTTTCAGTGCATTCTTGGGCTGTTGATGCAGCAGGGCTTTGCTGTAGGACCAAGGATGTCCAAATCCTCTCTGGATGCTTCAGGTGGTACCAGGATCAGTGAATGCCCCCCAAACACAGGGAGCAGAGGCAGAGGTAGTAAAAGGAACAAAACTTTCAGTGTCTTAATGCTTTTTTTGAAAACAAATTTTTGGTGCTGTGCTCTACTTCTGCTTTGTCCACAGCTCAGGGCAATCCTTAGTGGGGTTTGTACCTCCAGATTCATTGCCTGCCTTAGCAGGGATGTGGTTTATTGTCCCAAAAAAAAGGTGATTGAAAATGTGGCCATTGCCTGAAAGGGGGCAAGAGAGAAGAGGGAGTGGAGAGAGTGGAGAAGAGCCCATTCCAGGAGCTGAACTGCCTGGAGCTGCCTCCGGAGCTGCCCGTGGGCTGTGGGATGGCCCCGGCGCATTCCGGCCCCTGCAGCGCTGGCAGCGGGAGCTGTAGCAATGCAGCAGCGGCTCTGCTGCGAGCCCCGTGCCAGCCCCGTGCCCTCCAGCTGCTCCCTGCGGCAGGACGTGCTGGCCCTGCTCTCACACAGGAATTTCCCGCAGGAGCTCTGTCCTGGTGGCGCTCCGACCAGACATCGCCTCATTTTTTCCTTAAACAGGGCTCCCTTTCTGTAGGCATCTCCTGACGCGCAGAACAATCCGGGTCTGTGTGGCTGCTGCTGGGCTCTGGCTGCTGCTGAAATGAGATCTGTGCACGGACACAGACTGGGCAGGATCCTTGCTGTGGATCCAAGGCTATTTTAAAATAAGGTTCCGGCACTTTTTTCATGCTTTGCTTTCCTTGCGTGGGTAAGAACAAGGGCTGCAGAGTGTTCTGTGTGTTTGGAGATTTGCTCACAGAGAGTAAGGCAGGGAGGTTGCCAGATGTGAGGGAGGGATGGAATGGGAGCCCAAATCTCTGGGGCTGGAGCTGCAGCCGGTACCAAGTTTTGGGTATTTGCACACATGAAGAAGGGAGAGCTGGAGTCAGAAGCTGGGGAAAAGGGCAGCTTGAGCTCAGGGAGAGGGAGGAGATGGGAGGAAGAGACCAAGCACTCCGTATCCGTCTGAGGTGTGCATATCCCATTTGGGAATGTGCTCGTGGGATGGACCTGATTGATGTTAAACAGCTTAATTTAGGAAAAGCAGAAAGTCTGCAGTAAGAGGGAGGGAAGAAAAGCCAAGGACGACGAGGATTCATCTGACTCATAAGGTTGCCCGGGCTCCCCTCTCGCTTCTCCGTGCAGCAACAGTAAATCAGCTCCCGAGTGGGGATGGGAAGGGTTTGGAAGGGGCTGAGGAGCTTTGTCCCGCAGTGTCCCTGCTGTGCGAACCGAGCCGTGCTCATCAAACATCAGCCAAAGTCCTTGCCGGGACCAGCAGCAGCGGAATTCTCTGCAGCACGAAGCCAAGGCTGCTCTTTCTGCCTCAATCCCTGCAGGCAGAGGCTGCCGGGCACCTCCTCTCCCGACAGCCCAGTGTGGCCATGGCCACCGTGCCCGACACTCAAAGAAGCCAGCGCTGCTCTGCAGGGCTGGGCTTGCACAGGGACAGGGCTGCGGTGCCTTCCCTCAACTCCTCTGGAAGCTCTCGCAAGTGCAGAGCGGCTCTGGAGCAGCTCTGGAGCAGCTCTGCCAGCAGCAGAGGGTGCTGCTTGCTCGTGCTGCAGCAGCTGCTGGGAGCCGCTTTTCCCAGCGCTGTCCTGTCCGAGGAGCGTTTTCCAGAGGCACAGACCAGCACAGCCTCTGACACCAGCGCCCAGTGCAGGGATGAATGTAACGCAAATTACCTGAATTCTACCTATTTTTTTCCCTACTTTTTTAGATAAATGGTTTCATTTCATTCAACAGCCTCATTTCCTTGTGTTGCAGTGTGTGAAATGCTGTGTTGGCTGTGCTGACATCTCAGTTCACAAGAACGGATTAAAAGGAAGACTACGACTTCTTTTTCCTGCAAAGTGTCCCTGGGCGATGCCTCTTTGTTCTCTACCATCCCACTCTCCTTTACTCCCTTTCCCACCCCATCTTCCAGCTGAGGAGGGTTTGTTGATTGTCCTCTGAGCAGGCTTGGCAGGATCTCTCCCTCGTGAGGCTGCTGTTTTCACAGCCTCTCTCTGTCCTGCAGCACACTGCGTTACTCTGGCTTTGCACATCACAGACGCTCATTGTTCATTATCTGTTGCATTGTCTCCCTCGATTCCCACAGGCACAGCCAGCTCGCAGCTCGTCCATGTTTCCGGGCGGTGCTTGCTCTCCCCAGGGCACGGAGAGCTCCAGGCTCTCTGCCCGCCTGTCTTTGCACACCAATGCAAGGCAATAGGATCCCCTTTGTTGCTGCAGCCCGCCAGCCTCCTGCTGCAGGGGCCGTGTCAGTCAGGCACAGAGCACAACCACAAAGTCTGCTCCAGCCTTGGAGTCCATGCTGGGACTCCAAAGGATTTAAATCTTTAACTTCAGACGTTCAAAAGGGACCCAGTTTTCAGAAGGTGGATGCTCATCCCCTTCCAGACCCCAGAGCTAATCTCCAATGCTGGATGCTGACCACAAGAAAGTCAAGTCATTCCTCCTCCCGCCTTCCTTTTGATAGTCTTAGCATAAATTCACAAGGAGGGGAGGTGGAAACGTCTCTCCTAATGCAGGCTCCACCCTCAGCCAGTTCTCCGAAAAGGCTCAGAGGGATCCCAGTGCAGGCCATAAACACCGGCCCTTGTCAGTCACCCCCCTCTGCCTCTGTTTGTCCTGGTGTAGACAATGTTCAAAGCAGCGATTAAGGAGCAGCAAATCCTGCTTCTTCAGGAAGCAAGGAAGTCAAATACTAAGGAAATACAAGGAGACAAGATTCCATAGGAGCTGTGATCTCATCTGGCGAGAAGCCACCGCAAAGCTGAGAAGTTCTGCTTCAGCACTTGTCACGTCTAGTTTTCTCCAGCTTCCCTGCTGCTCCTACACCTCCTCCACCCCACTTCTCCCTCTTGCTGCAAAGGGCAGGGATCTCTGTTGGAGCAGGACACCCTTGCTCACCTGGAACCAGCACTCAAGAAAATGCAGGACTGAGTAGCTCTCAGAGAAGCTCACCCAAGGCTTGGCCAACTGTCCAAGAACTGAAGAATATTCTGCAGGAAAAGCTTAAAGGGGGAGACTTTCACAACATACATTGCAGAACTTCTGCTGAAAGCAGTGGGGAAAAGTGATTTCAGTATGAGCAGCACCAGGTCATGGCAAAGCAGTTTTGGAAAACCTACCCAAATATGTATTCATTGGACATAAACCCTCCTATTTCTATTTTGCAGGGTGTGAAAGAACATATTTGTGCTGTATCTACAATCTCCCTGGTGTTTCTGGTCAGCTAGAGTAATAAATTCAATCTGATGTTAATGTGTTTTTTTAATGGACTGCAATGGCTGGCATAGAGCAACTGTTCCCCAGGGACATCAGGATACGCTCAACAAATCAGTGCCTGAGCCCTGCAAAGATGTGAATGCACATATGAACAACTTCATGCAGGCACTGGCCCATGGAGTTCAGCAGAACTTTTTTCCCTGCATTGGCTGAAGTCCTCTTCAGGGATTTTTTTTTGACTGTATGGCCTGAAAGGGTTGAGGAGGAGGGGAATATTCAGCAGGGTAACTGCCCTGCCTTGGCCCTCACACTACATTGATGTCTTCTGACTTTTTCTGACAGCTCAGTGGGTTCAGCACCGGACCCTTCGCTGTTATTTGTCACTGAATGCCCTGCTGTGACCACCTCAGTGCAGAAATAACCCAGCAGTGGTTACTACAGTCCCCTGGGGACCACACCATTTCATTTCATCCCAAGTGCAGCTGCAGAGGGGTTTTTTTATCTTCTAAGAACTGGTGTAATGATGCTGTAAATCCATGCATGGCCCATAAAATGTGTCAAAAAATCTGTTGAGTTCTCAGCAGAATATAACTTTTCTTCCCCAGAGATCCAGCACGCATATGCACCCAGGAATTGCGTTCCCCACTACTCACTACCCACTCCCTCTGAGGAAAACAGCCGTGGAAAAAGGGCTGAGTATCCTGTCTAACTAAAATGTAGGTAAGGAAAAGGCACTTGCATATTTATGGTTGAACCTTGTTTGAATGAGGGCCCTGTACTGGAAATGGAGTTCAGCAGAGACAACGCAAAGTCCTCTGGAAGCAGAGGTACAAAAATGAGGATACTTGAATTAAGTGTGCTCTTTTTTCACACGTGACCCAAGATCATCAGTGATGAGAAACCTCAAGACCCACGTTAATATCCAGTCCCAAAAACCAATAACTCCAGCAGCATGTAGGGGCATTCATTCCACACTGACTCAGGTGGCAGGCTGCCACCTCCTGAATCATTCATAACCACTTCCTGCAGCTCTTAGGTGGTCCTTGGAGGTATCCCATGCAAAATGTCTTGCTGAATTTATGACAACCCACTGGTTTACAGCTGTAAGCAGAATTGCTACAAACAACTCTTTTTGTCTGGAAACACTGAAAAATGAATCATCAAAGAGACACTACCGGGTCAGATTTGTCCAAAGACCTGGTTTTTTCAATGAAGACTGAAATTAACAGAACTGTACTTCCCTGGTTTATTTCGGTAAACAATTGAGTCCTTAAAAGCAAACAGACATTCCCTGGCGTGACTGAAACAAATCACAGAATCAGTCAGGTTGGAAAAGACCTCTGAGATCATCGGGTCCATCCTGTGACACAGAGCATGGCACAAAGTGCCACGGCCGGCCGTTCCTCAAACACCTCCAGGCACGGTAACTCCACCGCCCCCCTGGGCAGCCCTTGCAGTGTCTGATCACCCTGCACGCGAAGAAATGCGGAGAACTGTGTGAGGATGCGAGCCATTACCGAGTGACCGCACTGTGCGCGGAGGTCCCCAGCGCCACGGCTGGGACTCGCCGCTATTTTAACACGTTCCTGGAGCGAGCGTGACAGAACAGCACTAACCAAGCACTAAAAAAGTTGTGAGCGTCCCGGCACCGCTCCCTCCCGGCTTCGCTCGCTGCCCATCCCCGCTCGCTGCCCCAGCCCCTCTCCGCCGCTTTCCCCGTCAGTCCTGCTACCCGGTCCCGCTC
>VZRN01004112.1:749393-825862 GCA_013397935.1 Dasyornis broadbenti | reverse complement strand
GGGGAGCAGCTCCGGGGCTGACGGGCACTGCTGCTCCGGCAGCGCCGGGGCCCCGAGGATCCCGGGTGCGAGGCTCCCGCAGCCGCGGAGGGGATGCCGCGGGAGGGGCGGCTGCCGGAGCCCGGCTGGCGTGGCCGTGTGCGGGGTTGCAGAGCAAACAGCGATAATGTCGGTTCCGATAGCTCCGGCTCGTTTAGGAAGCGGGATTGTTTGTTCGGGGTCTGAGGTTACCGCGGTGGTCTCCGGAGCACACCTTATAAGGGCTGATCGCTGTTCCTCTTTCCTTACTACATAAACCTATGCGGATTCAACGGGGACTTACATAATCCTCTATCTGAAGGACCTAGGCTGTTGTTATAAGGTCAGCCTTGCTGTGGCCTCCTGCTGGACTATGCTGTGTTTTGTTCCTTTTCCCTGACTGAAGTGGGCAGCCAGGGTGCCTGGTGGCTGCTGGTGGCCATGCCTGATTCAAAACCTGTGAATTATCTGAGCCATGGCTCAAGATAAGGAAGTTTACAAAATGATTGTAAAAATGGGAGTTGCTACCTTGGAGAAAGATCACCGCTTTTTTTTTTTCCCTTTTTTTTTTTTTCTTCCATGATAGCAGTGTAGGATGGATCTATGAACCTTTTGTCCCAGGAGTAATCTGTGGTTTTCCCACTCCGCTAACATCTGATTTCTACACCAGATGCAGCATTGCAAAGCTCAGTAGCACAGATAGCTCAGTCTTGCTGGTGTAAGTTGGCTGCTGCATCACCAGGACCAAACTGAGTGGAACCTCCAGGGCCTTGCAGTGAGAGAGGTCTGGCTGTAGGATGGTCAGAGTGGCTCTCCCAGCCTAAAAGGAAGGATATTTCTGTGGTGAGTTAATAAGGGAACAACCAGGAATGTGATGGAGCCGTGCTACAGTGTACAGAGTGAATGGCAATGCTGGGAAGCACCGAGGTGGAGGAGCATCTTCCCTGACCCACCGGTGGGAGCTGCCCTGTCCCCTCCCTGCTCTGTCACCGTGCCCGGCCCGCGGGCCCTGCCGTGGCTCTCAGCAGTTGTGGCTCTCAGCAGTTGCGGTGATGGATGCATAAAGCAGCAATTTACGCTTCTCCCCCCTTAAAGGCAGGGGGTGAGCTCCAGCAGTGTATTCCTCCTCAGGGGATATTGGGTTGTTGCAGTACATCAGCAGCAGCTTTTGCAGCCTCTCCCCTCTGCTCTAGAGGTTACTGAAGCGCACTATAATGTGCTTGGCAGCTTGTTTGTAAACTTCTGCTGGATACTTCTGAGACACGGGCTTGTATTCCAGGAACTGGCCAGCTGATATGTGCTGCATTTGTGTGCAGTCACTCACTGCTGCTGGATGTGGGGAACGGCCTCTGCTTGTTGCTCTGCCGTGTCTGGGTTTCTTTTTCACTTGGCCTCTATTTCCTTTCCTCAGAAAAAGTGAAAGCAGTCTGCAAGGGCTGCTTGTCTTGTGAGGGCTAATTAAGAATTCATTAAGTTACTGGAATTAAAAATCTGTAGGTAATGAGCCAGCAAGGACACCATGCCAGGGTTTGTGACTGAGTGCAGACAGTGATGACAGATAATATTCCAAGTCACAATGTGGTTTTTGAAGAATATAAGATGTGTAATGGAGTATGTTCTGTGGCTGGCTGAGGTTTGTGTCTCGGTCAAATTTTGTGGCTGATGCCCCTGAATACGCTGGAACTGGCACCTTAGAGGCCAAAGCGAGTGGCGCCTATAATTTTGAGCTTTAATATGCTTGTATTTACTGAGCCTGGAGTCTCTGAGGGCTTGTGTTGACAAGGGGTGAGGATTAGGCGGTGTGGGCAGGGAATATCAATGAGATGATTTCAGCTGGACTGTGCTTATCTTCTTGTCCTGTGGCAGGAGCCTTGTCCACGTGCTAACTGGCAGAGTAGGGCAGCAGAGCAGCGCAGGAGAAGCAGCTGACTGGATCTGCATGAACTGTGCTAACCAGCTCTGTTTTGCTGTGAGTTCCCAAACCTGGGGGCTGTAGCTGGCTGTGGAGCTGCTGCCCTACTGCTCTGTGTTTTCAGGTGTGTGATGGATCTCATACCCATAACTTGCCAAGTCACAACCAGACACCAGTTGCTTCCAGACAAAGCTGTGTGATGCCTGCAGAATAAAAGTGAGTAAGTGTCTGGTACCAGACTGCAATCACTGGGTTCTTTTGCTGGTGGCCTTTGCAGAATGAGCTCATGCCAAGGTGTTGACTAACTTCCAGTTACTGCTGCGGGCAACAAAGAAATCTTCCCTTGAGTTACTCCATGTGAGTAACTGCTGCAGCTGCCTCTGTTTCCAGAAATAATTGCTGGGGGAAGAGGGCAGTTGTCCTTAGCAAAGATGGGGTATGTCCTACAGGTGATGGCCAAATACTCTCTGCTGAGTGTGAGAAAATATAGCTAAAAATAATAGTTTCCAAGGACAAGGTGGGGAAAATGTGCCACTGTTAACTGTGTTTTCCCAGGGACTACTAAAGCATCTATTCCCTTTTAACTCTGTACTGCTCTGCCCTTAAAGGCAATGCTTTGGAAACTCCTGGGATAAAGTAAATTGGTGTGTGACGTTGGTCAGAAAATTCTCTTCCCGACTAAGTGGTTTATACAGCAAATAGAAAAATTCTGATTCTGGATGTTAACTGGATACAGGAACTGCTTTTATCTGTAGCTGTGGGGTGGCATGAGCTGCCTGAATTCTGGAGTGTTTAAGGAAAAGAAATACAAAAAAAAATTCCCTCCTAAAATTGGTTTGGTGTGAAGTGGATGCTGTGTTGAGGTGCACTCCCAGCATGTAAAGGCAGTGAGTGAGGTCCTGACAGAACTCTCAGCTGAATCATGAATAATGGTCTGCTCACGAGCTGCAATTGAGTAAAGCTGTCCCAGCACAAGGGGCTGCCTTGGCAGAGGCTCTTTCTTTGGTCGGAGGAGAGGGAAGGACAACTCCCCAGCACGGCTGCAGTGTCCCTGAGCACTGGGATGAGCAGATGCAAGTGCTGGCTGGTGCAGTGCGTGCTTGGTGCTGTCTCAGGACTGCTGGGGACAGTCCGTTGTCACACACTGTGGTGCCTGGGATTGGTCTGACAGTCCAGAGCTTTCCAGGCCAGCTGGTGCTTGTGGCAACCTGACAGTGTTTGTGTGCCCCAGGGAGCGTGGTTTGGAGGGATGAGTGTAGGGCTGCAGGCCAGGGACAGCTGTGGGCTAATCCTTCCTCGACATCTGCCTTGATGTGTGGCCTTGCTTCCATCACTCCCCTTGGCTCTGGGGTGTTCAGAAAGGCAGAGAATAAAGTTAATGCTTTGCTTGTCTGGTAACTAAGGCTGGGGTGGATATTAATACCAGGTTTTATTTAATGGCCTCCACCAAGTGGCTCATTCTGGCAGAAGGGTGGAAAAGGTAGGAAATGTTATCTTACCTGTGCACAGTGTGGAAGTGCTGCAGTGAAGAGTGGGGGGCGTGGCATGGCATCAACTTGTCAGTGCTCTATTTGTGTGGAAGATGTCTTGTCATCCTCCCTTCTGGTTTTATGGGTTGTACTTCAGCATTGAAGATCAGTTTCAGAGTTTTTTTGGATTGGCATATTTTTCTGCTCTAATAGAGAAACAGCCACATGTCTTTGCCTTAGTTTTTTTCCTTACTGCTGGACAGTCTTGTCCACTGATATTTCCTTGTCTCGTGGCTCTGACAGTTTTTTTTCTGTTCTAGAACATGGGAAGATGGATTTCAAGCTGAAGCAGTGCTTCTGCTGTACAATAGTAAAACTTCCCCTGAGAGGAGAAAGTGACACGCTTCTTTGTCCTCTTACAAAGCTTTATCTTTAAGGAGAAAGCTTTTTACTTAAACAAAAAGATCCCAACAACCACCACCATCTGCCTGATACCAAAGTGAGCAATTGAGTGCTTTGGGGCAGAAGGTGGTAATGTCTGAATGGAGTTACCAAACATGGGCTTTTTGTTTTAGCCTGGAAGGGGAATTTGATGAAGCTTCTAAGTCAGAGCAGCTGTGTAGATGTTCGCTTCAAACTGCTTTCTTTGGAGAGCTGGTATGTTATCAAGTCAGGAATCTGTCCTGAGGAGATCCCAGATGGGGCCTTGACACCATAAATGTACAAAGGCACTCAGTTGCACAAAAACTGCAGAAACAACTTAGTTCTGAAGAACGTGAGCCACAGATGGTAAACAGCCAAGAAAAGCAAGCAAGGGGTAAGGCCAAGCTGTTCTCTACATGAGAAGGCTACATTGGTCTCAGATGTTTAGAAATTCTTGGTTTAAACTTCTGCAAACTTCACTGTTGGATAAATTCTAGTTTGAATGGCCTCTTGTAAATTAAAATCTATGTAATGCAGAGATGTGAAAAATGCCTGCACTCTGACTGTAGTGTTTGGAGGTTTGTAGTGAGCCCTGCAGTTAGCCAAAGTGTGGTTCTTACCTAGATGCCCTAAATCATTGTTGTGCGGTAGATCAGGAGCCCTGGGTCTGTGCTGCAGGGAGAGCAGCGTTGCTTCTCAGTCAGAAGAGAACAGTGACTCTTGCAATGCTTCCCAACAGCAGCCTGTGGTCCTTGCCAGGCAGTGGGGACCGTGGGCGTGAGGAGTGGATGGGGTTGTGCTGTGCTCTCAGCAGTTCTGCATGGAGAGTCTCCTTTGATGTTGTGTTTCCCTGTGCTGTTTTAAGGCTAAACCAGTGATGTTATTGAATGCGGACAATGAGGGAGGGGTTGCTTTGTTCCACACTAATCCCAGGGCATCTGGGACTTGAAGATTCGAGAGGTGCCCGTGTAAAGAAATACTTAAAACTTGGTGACCAGCTGGTGAGGGGCAAGCTGAACTGGGAGGATGTGACTGTGTCCTAGTTCCTGTAAACTCAAACAGCTGCAGAATAAACCTGTTGACCCTTGTGCTGAGAAGAGGCTTTGGGCCTGTGTGAATCCAGAAAGTACCTGGCTTGATGCCTGTGGGCAGGAAATGTAGTTGCTTGGACTTGGTGTTCTGGGGTTCTGTGATAGGCAGGAGCTGCTGCAGGCTGTGCAGTCCCCCTTCTGTCAGGGTTCTGAACACCGGGCTCCCTTGCCTGGTGTCCCCCACAGTGTCACTGCTCGTGCTCTGGGGTTGTCCATGTGGCATGCTGTGCACTTCCAGCTGGAAAAAATTGGAGCTGGGGGTGGGAGGGAATCAAACTATTGAACGTTTGATCTTCTGTGAGCCAGGGCACTGCTTTCCTCTCTATTACCTCACAGCGGTTTTGGAGTGCTGTGCTTCCCTCTTGCAGCAAGGATCAGATAGGCAATTGTAAGTGGTTTCAGCCTCAGACTTGACTCTGGTATTGATTCAGGCACATGCATCTCTTAGATCTTGCCAGCATAGCTTAGTTTGCAGCCGAGGAGGAAGAGGGCAGGGGGGCTGCACACATGGCACTGATTCCAGCAGGATATTGCTGCAAGGTTAGGAATGTGGCATGCTGTCCTGCCAAGGTACAGCTGCTACGCAGAACTTGAAAAAGGGGCAGCTAATCTGCTGTGAAGTGGCTGTGAGGTTGGATCATGGGGAAAACTCGGGGAGTGGAGGCAGAGCCGCACAGTAATGGGCTACTGGTTCTCCAGGCTGTGGGTTTGACTTGCTGTATGTTGGGATGGGGAGAACAAGAGATACATTAAAAAAACATGAGATTCACTTTGCCCTATTTCGGTGACAGAGGTTCATCCTGGAACTTGGATACTGCAGTTTCTTGATAGCTGCCTTAGTTAATTGATCTTGAGATGATCTACTCGAGGCCCAACAAGCTGCTAAATAGTTGAACTTTTTTATTGTGTCAAAGAGGAGCTTTGGAAGGAATCGAGAGCTTTCCTGGATGGTTCACTGTTGCATCTCTCCTGTTTGACACTGGTTCAGCGGGGCTGTGCTGGTGTCCAGCTGCACTGGTGCTCCTGATCCTCTGGCTGTGAGGATGTCAGGTGGCTCTGAGATGTTTCCTCCTGGTGAGGTTGTTGAAGGGGCAGGTCCTGTGTGCCCACAGTGCCCACGCAGGTCCAAATCCGCACTTTTGACATGAGTAACAATAACGTTAAATCTGAGCCCTTATCTGGGTAATCTGATAGAGCCTGGTGTGACATGGAACTGGATTTGCAAGAGGCACAGCTTTGTGTGTCAACACTTTGAGTGGGAGGGGACACCTGATGAGATTGCCTGGAAGGAGCAGTCGCTCACATCTGCGGGCAGGCTGGGATTGTGCAATGCCCTGCGCTCTCTGCAGAGCAGAGCAGAGCCCTGGGTCACCTGAGAGCCTGCCGAGTGTGCTGTGTCACTGCAGGATGGCAGACACCTCCAGATGTTTGCCTGCAAGGAACTCCAGTCAATCTGCTCTTGGACTGGGTTTGTTCATTTTGGAAGTAAATCCGTGCTGCTGGGTGCGCTTGAATACTTACTTGGTGTATGTATTTTTTTCTGTAAGGACTTTCTGCTGCACATATTTTCTCCAGAAAGGAATTTGGATGTGGCTCATGAGGTGCCTTCCATCTTTGTCCTTGGTGCAGGGATGTGGTTCTCGGGGCTTGCTGGTGTTCCCTGCCCAGCCAGACCCCTCGAGGCAGAGCAGCTCAGGCGCATGGCAGCACATCATCCGTGGCAGAAACAGAATTTCCATTGGCTGCACTGGGACACGGCAGCAGCCCCTGCCTAAGCTTAGCAGGCTTGGGCTTTAGGCCAGAGGTGTGGCAAGAGTTTTGGGATGCACCTCGGAACAAGCAAGAGCAAAATGAGATCTACGGGGTGTCCTCTGCTGGACTGTGTTTGCTGGGATAAATATTCCAACACTTTTCTCTTAAAATGGAGAAGGATTGCAGGTTTTGTTGAGAAACAAGGGTTGAATAGCTCTTAGGGCTTTAAGTGGAAGAGCTTCCTTAATGCAGGTGGGCACTGGGGAGCAGTATACTGCTTATTAGGACTGAGGACAAATCCCCCTGTGTATTTAAGATAGGAGAATGGGTTTTAAGCTTACAGTTGTTCAGGTGGAGAGGAAGGAGAGGAAGGTGTTATAACCAGCACTTGTTCAGAGGCATGTGCTCTTATGTTATTTGGATTAGGCTGTCTTCAAACTTGGCTAAAACACCAGCCAATCCTCAGTCTAGGTTGTTTTTGAAAGAATCCTTGGCCTCGTGGAAATCTCTTTTTCAGGGTGCAAAACAGCACAGCAGAAAGCCCAGTAGTGATGGAATTGGCATAAAAGCCACCTCAACAGGAAAACGTTCAATCTGCTCTTAAATCTTGTTTTGACATATCTGAGATGCCCACAGAACAAGTCTGACACAGAAATGGTGTCTGGCCCAGGGTTGTGGTGCCAAAGAGGTGTCAGGTGGAAGTCCTGGGGCCAAGGTGGACAGAGCAGATGGCCCAGCAGGTGGCAGGGTGGCAGCAGGGACGAGGTGGCTCTGCAGGTCCCTCAGTGGAACTCTTGCTTCGCCCGCAAGGCTGATAGAAGAGTTGGCCAGTCCAAATATCCGTGCTGAGATGAATTTCTCCAGGGTGAAGAGCTCCATAGCCAGCTTTGCCTAGCCTAGGATGGTAGCCCAGAGCTCTGCTGTTCTCTTAGGGTGGTTTCAGTGGCTTCCATTGAATATTCGTAGTCGTAGTGTAATGAACTGACTGTAGGAATAAAACCACAGGTGAGTTTGGTCTGGTGTGATGTTTTAATGGAGGAAAATGCTGTTGGATGGGGCAGCTTTGTTTGATGTTCCAGGCATTGGCTATTCCAGACAGTTTACATCTAACCCACGCTTGGGAGGCTGTGGTGCACTGAGGGGTGGGTGGCAGTGGCTTTCGCTTTACTTTCAAACTGGTGTTTGCACACAGCAAATCTTGGCTGAGCCGTCCAGCCTCCTTGAAAGGAGGAATCAGAACTTCAGCAGCAGCCAAGAATCAGTTGAACATGCTTTGAGACTGAGCAGCCTCAGAAAAGACAGAAGCCTGCACGCTGGAGACAGCAGCTGACATAACTGGCTTGTCCCTACAATTCTTGATCTCTAAAGTTTGAAAAAACAAGGCAGCTTCTCTTTTCTGCTTGTTCCTGAGTACACTGAGTGCATCTTGCTTAAGAGCCGATCTTTTGACTGTTTCTACAAGGCTTCTTCGTCCCCATTTCTTAAGTTCAATTAATCTGTGTCAAACCTGGTTTTCTAACTGGAAACTTTCCATTGATGTCATGGGAGCTTTCTGTGGCTCACATCAAACAGCTGGGTTCACCAGGAATTAAGTGACTCTACAAATGTTTGTGTTAAACACTTATTTAGAAGGCATGTTGACTTATGAGGACCTGTGATGGCTGTGGTATGTTGGGAGGATAGGTTGACTGTACAGCTTTTGTCTTGCCTTTGAACTCTGAAAGTCCTGGCAGCTGTTTAGTGCCTAGATAAGAGCTCAGGAGTACGGATCATGGACGTGTTTCATCACTGACTATTGCATGGGTTCTTGTCCCTTACACTGAGAGGTTTTTCAGTGGGTAGCCCTGACAGAAAGGACCCAGATGGCAAAGTCTGGAGACTCACAGCAGAAAGCTGTTGGCATAAATACAGGTATGGAATTTTGTTGTTTTAGAGAGGAAACCCACAGTTTAGTCTGCTGAGAAGCCCTAGGGAGGGAAGGAAGGACATGCATGTTCTTCAGACTCTGCTTACTCAGGCTTCTGTGGTGGTGGCAGAGCATTTGGAAGATGGAAACAGAAGGGATAAAAACCATCTTAGCATTCCCTGTCACCACCAAACAGAGCTCAGGCTCTGAGAAGTGGCTGTCTCATTCCTTCCCTGCAGGAGATTGTGCCTTGAGGTGCAGCTGAGTGTTGGCACTCCGGAGGTGGTGAGGAAGAACTTTAAACATCACTTGATTTACAGAGCTCAGCCTTGTGAAGCCGTTGCTTAGGAATGAATTTCTGAGTGTGTCCCAATAAGACAAAGGGGCAAATTTCGCTCTTTGCCACTTGAACCAGCACTGAAGCGACTGTGAACAATGCTGCAGTGCATGCCTTGTCACTTTTTTTTTGGTAAAAACATTTGTTCTGTGTTACCACAACTGCTATTTCCAAGAAAAGGTGGCTCTGGGATATCTGGCCACCTTACAGTGTAGCTGTCCTCTGAAAGCAGCAGTTTGTATAATGTGCTTTTATCCTCTTCATTTTGGTGCGCTCTGCACTCTCAAATCTGATTTGTCTCGAGCTTTTGCAGGGATAAAACTTCAAGCAGGCAGGCTGGAAAGGCTTCTTAAAATTACTGCTGTGTGAAGCCTTTTGGTGCATGATGTAAGAAGCCAGCCAAAGCTTGTGGGTCACCCTGCCTGTCTCAAACCACCGCAGCAATTTCCAGGGACCCTTTCAGGTGATGGTGAAAGCAAAGCATTGCATCACGCTGAGACTGCACTCACTGCCAGCTCCAGTGAGATGTGCAGTGTCTCCTCCTAATTATGGGATGTCCCAGGTCCATTATAGCTAAACACAGAGTCCAACCATGTCATTAAACTTTTCTGGCTAATGACAAGTCCAAAATGCAGTGAAGCATCATCCCAGCATGCTCTGCTTTGGGGAGCTGCTGAGTGTGTTCCAGTCAGGCTGGCAGTGTGAGCTGTCTCTTGTGCAATCTGTCTGCCAGGAATATCCCCTTAGTTCAGCACTCTGGGAGCTGCCGGGTGATCGATCCCTCGTTGCTGCTGTGTATTCCTGGATGTGGAGGGCTCCCCTCACCGAGCTGCTGGTGGAGTGCTTTGCTGAATGTTGACAAAGGTCTCGGCACTGGTGTGTTCCGTGTTTATCCAGCTCTTTCCTTGGGTTTGTGCTCATGTGGCCGATGTTTGAGTTACACAGCTTCTGGCAGCTGCCTCAGAAACGGGAGGTGAACACCACATCCTTCTGGAGGCTGGCAGGGGCTGGGTCAGGCAGAGTGCACTGTGCTGCCTCCTCCCTGCCTGGTGGTTTCAAACAGTTTAAAGGTCACATGGAGCAGCTTTCCATGCTCCTGCTATTCAGTGGAAGGCTGGGGATCCATGCTTCACTTCTTCCACTGCAGGAATGATGGTCCTGACTGGAGTCTCTGCAGAGAACAGACTGTCCTGGGCACACAAGAAATGTCAGTGCTGTTTTCTCTGCTGACTGGGTTGCAAACCGTTAATGCCCAGACATTCTGGAGGTGTTCTGCCATGGTGTGGCTGCTTCCTTTCTGCTGTGGGAGATCTCTAGGAAACTGCTTTTTCTGTGGAACTTGGGTGGGGGAAGGAGGAATTGGAAGCTCAAGCAGGGATATTGTGGGCTAGAGCAAGCCCAGGTCCTGGGTGACCCTGGTACAGCAAGCTTGGATTTGTCTGGACTCTTCACCTCAACTGGCTGCTGCAGCAATTGGAGAAGAGAAATTGCATATTCTGGCTATGTTGTTGGATTTGGAAAGGGTTTTTCCACAGCTTTTGTTATGTTTAAGGGTGGTTGTTGTTCCCAGATTAATCTTGAATAGAAAACACAAGGCTGCTGCCAGCTTTCTGTCACAGACACCTTTTATCTTGCATTCATCTCTTCCTAGCAGATGCTGCTTTCATTTCTTCTATTTTTTTTCTTTTTTTTTGCTACGAGACTAACAGCCCTTTGATGCAGGGGAGGAAACTGCATTTCAAAGCAAAGTACCTAGTTAACTTTGATAATAAAACTGCTGTTTTTATCTTGAAGGTAATTCTGTGTTCCCTGGAAACAAATCTGAGAGTTGGAAGCTCCTGAACCCTGCTTGCTCTAAGTGAACGTGCACATCCCTCCTTACCTGGGAGTCACATCCGTGGCTTCTTTTGGGGTGGGAGGTGCAGATGAAGCTGAGCTTCTCGAGGGGAGGCTGTGCATGGAAAGGAGGTGCCAGACATTGGTGTCAGTGCTCGGTGTTGGTGCAGATTGTTTTCCTTCCAGCTGCAGTGTGTGGCTAAAGCTGTCAGAGGTGCCAACCACACAGCTCGAGGTGCAGCACAGCAGGAGGAAGGAGCTGAGGTGAGCACAGCCCTTCAGACCCTGCAGTGTGGCAGTGAAGCAATTTGTATCTCCCAGCCAGACACAATTGCTTTCCCAGCCCACCCTGCCCTCCCCAGCCTTCCTGCCTTCAAAGACTTGCTCTGAGCATGATGCTCATGTGAGCATCCAGCTCTTGGCTTTCATCTTTCCCACTTGAAAAGACGAGCCCTGTTCCTGCAGTGCGTCCCAAAGGGTGATGCAGGCTTGTTTCCAAGGGGGATGTTGAAGGAGCCTGTCCTCAGAGGGAGCACAGCTGGTGGATGAGGCTGAGCCACAGCCTTGCTCATGTATCAGGTGATTTTAGGGAATGGAGAATTCCTAAACTTGGGCCATGGCTGGCATGGCCAGGGCATGGAAGAAGAGATGTTGTTGTCATCATTTAGCAGGTGACAAGAACTGTGTGATGCAGCAGAGGCACATCTGATGTGCAGGTCATGGTCCAAGATCCCATTTGAGAGTAGGGGTAGGGGAAATTCCTCCTGGAACTGCCAGACTCACTGAGACAGCCCATGGAAGGCATTTTTGCCTGTGGGCAGGTCCTGGAGAACCTGGCAGGCTCTCGGGTTCTTGCTTTCAGGAGCCTGTCAGGATTGTGTGAGGAGCTCCTGCTTTGGGTGCATTGCAGGGGTGTTGACTTCTGAAAACATCCTTTTGCTCAGTGAACAGAATGGTTTCCTAAACAGTTTGAAGAAAAGTCACTTCCTCCGTGACTCAGCTGTCCCCTCTTGTGAGGCTTTTGTCTTCAGTGGTGACACCCTCAGTCTCCACAGACCTCAGGACAGGAAAGACCTGAATCTGTAGTTTAAAGTGTGAGAGATCCACTGGGGTCTTCATGCACAAGGATGTAACTTCAGGCCTTTTTTTCAACACTGAAGAAGCCCAGGATGAAGAGATCTGGGTAAATACTATAAAGGAATGCTGAGCTTTTCCATGTGTCAAGGTAAGACAATATGTGTCATGATTTGATTGTCATAGGGTGTGATCAGGTGGAAAAGACTCAGGAAATTCATTAGCTCCTGCCTGAGGGACTTGATTATTTCATCCCTGAAAAAACAGCAGCAAAGATGTTGAGCTGGGTGGGGGTCTGCATCCATGCTCCTGCCTGGTGGGATTGCTGTGACAGGGGAGGTCAACACCCTGACTAAACCCAGGCTGGGCAAAGGAGGATGAAAGGGATGAGCTTGGATGGATTGTGATTGTTGAATGTGAGGAAGAGGATGCCAGCTGAGTTGCTGGAAATGCAAATTTAAATAAATTGTAAAGCTGGAGGAGAAAGAAAACCAAACTTTTGCTTCCTTAAATGTCAGGGACGAGGCAGCGTTTTGTGAGGAGGAACTCAGTGGTGTTCTGGGTATCGGGTCCTGGGACTTGGAATTTCCTCCTCAGGAGCAGGCAGTTCATGGCATCCTCTGTGGTCCCGTTTCACCTTCATCTCTTGCTCCTGCACTCTCCAGGTGATGTGCAGGGATGAGAAGTGTGCAGCACTTGGATCTTCTGCTCTCACCAAGTGTCTCCCCCTCCCCTCTTGAGGCAGGTTGGTGCTGCTGCTGCTGCAGATCAGTGGGAAAATGCAGATCCTGGGAGAGGCTGTGCCAGAGCTTCCCCAGCTGAGTGCCAGTGAAGCAGGGATGGAGCAGAGCTTCAGTTCTGTACCAGGAGGCCCTGATTTTGCTGAATGTGCTGCTCTGCCCTCTGAATCAGAGCAGCACCCAGTTCCTGGTACTGCAAGAATCTGCTTGGAGGGAGCAGAGGCACTGTTGCAATGGACCAAGAATTGTTTGTTTCTGGTACACGGCCCAGATTTCGACTCTGCTTTTTCTGTAGTGATGAGCAGTACCAGACACTTGCACAACTTCCCCTCTGGCAGAGATGTATTTGATGTAAATACATGTGCTGAAGCTTCAGACACAATAAACGTATTTGAGGGTAACAGGCTGAGTAATCTGGTGCTTGGCAGCTGCTCTGTTGTGGGGAGTTTTGCTTTACTGTTAGCAGTGCTTGTGACATCCTTAAATGAAAAAAGGGAAGAGACAATAACTGAGCAACCTTAATATTAAAATAACTCCAACTACAAATGATTTACCTGAGAGAAGGAATCCTGCTGGGTTCTGTGTCTCCTGAGAGGGTCTAATGTATTCAGGAGCAGGGATTGAAATCCTCACAACCCACTGTGGACATTTCAAGCCATCTGTTTGAGAAAATGAGTCTATAATACCCAAATCTGTGATTGGAATAGAGTGAGGGCTCAGTTTGTTGTCACACAGGTTTTGGTGTGCACTGGGTGGCTTCACCCAGCTCCTGCAGGGCTCTGTGTATACGGGGGTGCTGTGATTGCTGTGCTCTGCACACAAAGCAGCACAGACGCTGTCCTGGAGGAAAACCAGGACTTCTACCCGAGCACTTCCAGCAGCTGGATTGCCCTGCTTTTACTCCTCAGCCCAGGCCAAAGGCCAGGAGGCTGAGCTGCTGGAAGAGGATGGCACAAGAGGCAGCTGCAAAGTGTCTTTGCTGTGCTCTGCTGTCACCTAGGAAGGAGACAGAACAGGACTTCTGGTCGGTGACTGCTGAGAACGTGGATTTCTTTCAAAGCAGCTGCTGCCAGCAAGAAACCACGGTGATTCATGAACTGCTCTTAGGGGAAAACAGTGCTTTGTTATCAGTTTTTGTCCTGATGGCTTGTGATGTTGGCCAATCTTGCAGTCATAGCCAAAAAAGTGCTTTTGACACAGGAGTGGAAGCTCTGGGCAGAGGTAGAAACATCAAACTTCATTCTTTCCACCCACTGCTCCCCTCCCCACCTCCTCATTATCAGACAAAACTAATGAATCCAGATACTTAAACAGAGATGAGGGATGGACAGTGGGCAGTGTAGGCTGCAAATTAAGTGGGGAAATAACAAAAAGCAGGGAATTCTTGTGCAAGAAAGTGGCTTATTATGGATTATGTGGGCTTCTTTAATGCAAATAGTTCTGAACATAAACATTTACTATTTAAAATTTCTGGTGGCTTAATTGTGGAGGAAATGCCTTTCTAAATGCAGCCTATCAAATGGCTCCAGTGCTGGAGGCAAAAACATTAGACAAGCATGGCAACTTGACCAGGCCTTTCAAGTGCTGCTTGGTTACAAAACTGGGGGTTTGTGTTTGTGATGTACCAAGCTTAGATTTCAGCCTTGCAGGGATGGGAGGCTTCCTCTGGAAGCAGTGCTTGTTCACCTGCAAAGGCTCAATAACATAGGGAAAATCAGTTGAAGGTGGCTGGACAGGTACAAGGGTGTAGGGAAGGGGAACCTCTGGACATGGGAGCAAAGGCTGATGTGACCTTTCTTCCTGCTACTTATGTCACTTATTTCTGATGGCACTCAGTCTGCAAGCAGCTTACAGAGACAGCTCTTGAGTACATCTAAAGAAATTTGAAGTGTGAAAGATCTGTGCCTTTGCACCATGGACAGGTGCTGTCTCTGCTCAGACTGAGCTGCCAAACCACAGCTGTTCAGCTGTTTCCTCCAAAAGAATCTCTTTGGAATGCAGCTCTGTGGCACAAAGCTGGGCTGGACACCTCTGGTCATCAGCATCACGGTTCCCCCAGCATAAGCTGTCCCCAAATCCTGCACTGAAAGCAAGGGATGCCTCTGCAGTTCACTGTGTGTGTTGTTAACTTGGGAGCCTCAGGTGAATGGCTGGACTGCAAGGTGAGCTGGTGACGCCTGAGCAGGTGACAATCTCTTCTGTGGCACCAAGCATGATTCAGATGCTGAATTGTACCTGGAACCCAAATTCATCAGGGCAGTCTTGCAGGTAACAGCTGCCTGTAAACACAGAGTTTAAAGTTGCTGCTGGAAAATAGCACTTCACCAGCTGGCTGCAAGCAGATATTCTGGACCAGCAGGAAGTTGGAGAGGAGCAAAGGGGAGAGGTGTAAGGAAGTTCAGTGCTGCAGCTGCAAATGTGGGACATGGGAAGGGGCTCTGGCTGAATTTCTCAGTGTTGAGCTGTGATGCAGAGCTGTCACTGCAGTGTGGGATGGTAAACCCAGGGCTCCATCCTGCATGGTGTGAGAAGAGCTTTGCTTGCTGTGTTTCTGGCCTGGTCACCAGCTGCTCACTGTGAATACTGTGGCAGGGCTTCTCTCAGCTCCCATGGCCAGCTGAACAACCCTTCTTACGCCATCTAATGCTGCTCACTGCAGCCCGAGGTGCTGGTGTGCTTGTGTGGAAGAGTTCTGCTGTGTGAGGGATGTGTGTTCCGAGCAAATTCCTCTTGTACAACTAACATGCTGGAAAAAGAGCAAATTGCTCAAGTCCTTTGAACATCTGTGAGTTACAGTGCCAGTAAAGGAACTGTTTCCAGCCAGAGTCTCCTTGTCCTGACTTGGTCTGAAAAGGCCACAGACTGTGAGTAAGTGTGGAAAGGAAATGGACACATCAGAGCAGGGTAAGGAGCAACTGTGCTGTTGCTGATGCAGAGGTCTGGACTCAGCAGCAGTAATTGTTTAACCTCCATAGTTTCCCAATGCTGCTGCTGTCCTCAGAATACCCAGGACAAAACTTCTGCAAGGTGGTTTTGGAAAAGGTACAGAAGAGCTGCTTGAGAGTGCTGGCCTAAGTGGGTTGGCCATAGGAAGCTGGACTAGCAGTGCCTCATGCCAAGAACGTAATTATTGCAGGCAAATGACTGCAATCTGCCTCTGCGAAGCTATTTTAAAGAGCCTTCATTTGTGCCTGGGCTTTAACATGCAGTTGACATTCAGAAGTTACCTTATACACAGCTGACCTTTGAAACATCCACTAAACTTCCTCTGTGAGGAAAACCAGCCTGAGTTCACTTCTTTTGTTTAAAGAAATGCCTTTTCTCTGCAACCAAGACTGCTGCTTGCGATCTGCCTTCAAGAGGAGAGATGTTTGGCAGGAACTTCTGAAACTCCTCCTGAGTTGCTTCCATCATTACAAATACTTCTCAAAGTAAACCCTCCTGTTGCTTAGAATTATTTTCTGCCAGATTATGCAGCATTGTAGTTAACAGGAATTGGCTGCGTAGGTGGACAGTGGAAATTTGCTTAACTTGGTTTCTAGTGAGTGGCTGGGTTGAGGATGGGTGGCAGTTGTTACTTCAGGTTTTAGCTTACTCTGATGTGCTGCTCTGAGTAACTTCAGTGCTTTGCTTTGGAGAACCAGACACTGGGGAGATGGTGTAAGAGGGCATGCTGCCTTCAGCATTGCAAAAATAGCCAGAAAGCTTCAGCAGAAACTGTGTGAATCATCCCAAGGCAAGGGGTGAGAGCGAGCTGTGTTCACACAGACACGCTGATGCTCAGTGGTTACAAGTCCTAACAGTGCTGTACAAGGGCTGTCCTTGGCTTCCCTGGGCAGGAGCTGTTCCTGCTGGGTCTGAGGGTGGGCTGGCCTGTGCCAGCCGCCTCCCGAGGCACAGCAGAGCCCTTGGTGCCGGCTCAGCGCATGAATGGGGCTGTTTGCTCAGCAGGGCGGGTGTTAACCTTGCAGTCCAGGCAAGTCAAGCAGTGCCAAATACAGAGTGATTTGTTCTCCCCGTCCCTGACATATCTTGAGCACAGTGACTTGTCAGAGGCCTCTTACCCTGCTGGAGGATTTTCCTTTTTGCAGTTTGCTGGGACACGTGCCACTTTTCTGAATTCTTTCTTGCCCAACCTCTCGTGATCTGTGGCTGCAGTTTCACTTTCTGCAGAGGCCACCCAGCCCTGCCAGCAGCTAAACCTGCTGAGCCAAGCTGCTGCTGCTCCTCAGGAGGTGGGGCTGAGGAAGCTGCCCCTGTGGCAACCTTCTCCATGTGGGGCAAGGCAGCCGTGAGGCTGCCAAAACCATTGCTATGCAACGAGGGTTGCCTGCCCAGTCCTGATCTAGGCAAAGTTGCAACACTCCGAAACTCGCTCTGACCATGTTGTTGGTGCAGTTGTTCCTGTCATCTCTGCTCTAGCTGCTTGGTCTCTGCTAACACAGCACTGGAGAGCTCCAGCAGCAGAGGTGAGCTTGCTTTTTCCCCAAGGTTTGATCGCTGTTCAGTGGGTGGGAAGGGTGCTGAGGCCAGAACGCTGGTGAAGGGATTGCATCAGCTCTGGCTGGGGTGTCACAGCCTGCCTGCACCGGGTTCTGCAGCAGGCAGAAATACACAGTGCAGCTCACCCGCTGGGTTTCTGGTGCTAAGAATTAACACCAGGGGAAATCGAGTGTCCTGGTTCTTGGAGGCTGCAGTTTGGATGCTGTTAGAGGCACTTGAGTTCCTCCCTCTCCACCCCACCTAAGATGTGTTGTAGCATTGTTGATCCTTCTTGGCTTTTCGCTTGGTTTTACAGAATGTGTCCATGATCAAGGGATCTGTTCTCAGCCCCACCAGTGGAGGAAGGGGAAATCCCTGGTGTGGAAGCAGTTCTGAAGCAGTTCTAAAGCAGGGAAAGCCCTGTGAAGGGTATTTGTGGGGAGTTTCTGACACACCGGCTGTGCACCTGCTGGCAGCTTAGCCAGCAAGCTGGGGGCTGTGTTTGGCCATTGGCTTGCAAGATGAACATTCAGCCCAAGAAAATGAACCAAGTTCTCCTCATGCTGTTCTAGCAAGATCACGGAAACATGAGCAAGACTACAGTGCGTCTTTTAGTCTCGTTCATTGGTACTGTCTGGGATCCTTTAGTGCAGCTTCCAAAGCTGTAAGCAACTCAATGATTATGTGCAGTGTATATATATTTTCTTTTCTTCTCTTGAGGTGTGTTCCAGGCTGGAAATCTCTAGGGCAGGGCTCTGATTCATTGCCTGTAGAGCACCCGGAGCCTGCGAGGTGTTGAAAGGTTTGGCCCCTTATCCGTACAAGTACACTTAATGAATATTATGGGAAGAAAATAAAGCTGACTTGAAGAAATAGACTTGCAGTAAAACTGGATCAAGAATCAAGGAGTTTAGGATCCTTCACGTGTTTTGTTGTTGGTGCCCCAGACAGGTGTCCTGGAGGTGCAGATCAAGAGAGGAGCTGTGAGCAGCCATGAGATTCTGAACTGCAAAGAGAAGCTGGACACCAACACTGCCCTGCCATGTACAATATTTTGCTTGCAGAGCTGTGTTCTCCCTGTTTAACAGCAGGGGCTTTGCCTTCCATTTAAATGTCTTTGCTGTCTCCTGCCTGGATCTATTTGCAGCACACAGTTGTTTGGAACCTGGCATATCTTTCTAGTATGGCAAACTGCTTGCTCTGAACTGCTAAATCGAAGGGAGGTCTCACTGAAAATAGCAGTGAATACTGTTCTCTGAGACACCCTTGGAATTTCATTCCACAGTTTTTAAGCCCAGAAGGTTGACAATAGAACTGAAAATAGCATGGGAGCAGAACTGAGCATCATGGGGATGAGCTTGGGCTGGTGAAGCAGAGCAGAGTCGCAGCAAGCCTGAGCTGTTGATAAGATAGATAAAAGCACTTTCAGTGTTTACATTTGTACTTAAACCTGTAGCAGTTCAAAGGTTTTGCAGCAGCTCATTCCCCAGCATATCTTCTCATTTATGGCTGGCTGTGTCTCATATCAAGCTGCCCAGGGCATTAATCCATTAATGTAACGGCATAAGCTTTTCTGTCTCTCTCCTGCTGCAGGAAAGTGCCTGTATTGTCTTGTGCATGAAGAGGCTTCTCCTTTTAAAAAATGAGGGCATAATTGTGTTCCTGACTGCAGGGCAAGGTGCCACTCTGCAGTTCTAGGCCAGACTGGTGCCAGGAACAGCAGAGCCAGCTGCGAGCAGGAATTATTGCCTTGCCCTAATGAGGAGCCCTGTTGCACTTAGACCTTGGCAGTGTGGTGCTCAGTACCTGACCTGCTCTCACTCTAATCGACCCCTTTGTTTCAATCTTTTTCCTTTCTTTCCCCCTTTCTCTTTATTCTGGCCATTGTCTTTCATCTGCTTTTAGCAATCTGCCTGGGAAAGAGTCCTGACCGATATGAGTGATGAGTGGTGCTTGTGTTCAGAAATCTGCTCGTGGAGCAGAGCAGGCAGTGAGGGCTGTCCTGCCCTGTGTGCTCCAGAAGTCCCTGCTGTCTTTCGCTGGGGTGATTCCCTTCCTGGTGCAGCAGCCTCAGAGAAATATGATGAAGCTTATGTTGGCAAAAGGCAAAAAGCCATAATGAACGAGGCATTGTGTTGCTAATGAAGAGCACGCTTGTATTCCCTTACTTCTCGTGAGTATTTTGTGCTTCAAAGAGCTCTGCACCAGTGCTCCTGCAGGCTGCTTTGGTTTGGTTCTTGTTTCCTATGCTGTGTTCTCACATGTACTGCACAGGAAATCTCTGCCTCTCCTCCCTCTGCCAATGTTTTGTTCCCTTATCCTATTCAAAATTCCAACAGCTGAATTTGCCTATGGACTTCCACATGTGCTTTGCCAGTCCCTTGTTGACAGCTTTTGTCCGTGTGCCGCAGGCCCTGGAGTGCCAGGGAGTTCACCTGGTGCTTTCTGTAGAGCACCACATGTTCTGTCTCAGCAGCCTGATGGGTTTTATCCCAGCCTGAGCAAACAGCTTACACTGAAGCTTTTTAAAAATTATTGCTTTGGGTCAGCATTAATGTGCCTCTCCCAGGGAAGCTCAGCTAATGTCTGTTTTGGCTTGTTCTGGGATCCCTTGGTTTGAGATGTTGCTGTGCCCTGAGGGGCTGGAAGTGCCTGTGAGTCATGGAAACACGTGGGCCCAGGCATGAGCTGTGGGGCACAGCAGATAAATCGTGTGCCGTGGGCGGGTGATGCACTGGCACCCAGTGATTGCCCTCCCTCAGCTGCTTCTGCTGTTCCTTGCTTGTTTTCAGCTGTTGACCAGCTGGCTTACACGGGTCAGGATTTGTTTGGATGTCGTGGATGGTATTTATTTGACTTCCAGGATGCTGTGGTCACCTCAGCAGCTGATAACATGACTGGGTCCATTTAAATGGCATCTTCTGTCTGGCAGTGCCCAACTCTGAGGTCCCTGAATAGTTTGAAATAGCTGTACTGCAGCCTGTGCATTGGGAAGTGATTTTTAAAGAATCTCAGGCATTTTCCTCTCCATCCATGATTTAAAAAAAAACTGGGCAAGGAAAGAAAAAGTAGTCTTGTCTCTTATAACTAAGGAATTGAGATTTATCTCACTGTTCCAAAGGCATACCTTGGACTAGGAGTAAAAACCTGTAGGGAAGCTGCTGACTTTGTCTCTAACCCAGAACATACGTGAGCCTTCCCTGTTCACCTTGTAGCTAAAGCCTTGCTGATGTCCAGTAATCTTATTTTTAAACCAGATCTGATTCATGCTCTGTTTTCTATGCCAGATGAGGTCCTTGCTTGTGAGTAAGTGTTGTGACTGTAGCTGGCAGGAGTGCTGCATGATTGCCTCACTTCAGGAAATGTTAAAATAACACTTTTTTTTCTTAGAAAGCTCGTTTGCACCCCTCCCACTTCTAATTCTCCTAATAGCTGCCCCCAGTTTGGCAGCTGCCTGACAGAGGCTTGTTTGTGTTGCTGAGTGAGAGCAGAGACACTTCAGTGGATGCAGTGCTGGAGGAGAGGTGCACAAAGTGAGCAAGGATCTCCAGCCAAGCTGGCTTAAATGTTTCAGAGGTTTCTCTGAAATCTGGAAGGAAAACTGTGAGAAGAATCTTGCTCCTCCCCCTGGACTCTGCAACTGAAACTGGGGATTCTTTTTCCTCTTGGAAAAGAGAAGCTGCCCCAGCCGAAGCTGCTCACTTGAGACAAAGCAGGCAGCAGGTTTATCTGCTCCTTGGCTGCAGTGGTTCAGAGGGGCCAAGAGCTGCTGGAATGAGTGTCCCCCAAGGCTGGACCCAGCAGCTTTTGTCTGCTGTTTTGGACTCGCAGTCAGACCTCCAAGGTACTTAGCAAAGCTGTAGTTGAAGAGAATTATCTCCTCAGACCTGAATCAATGGCTGCTTTGGCAGCTGCTCTGTGCAGCCCTTCTTTGCTGGTGGAAAGGAAACCCACATTGTTGGGGTAAAGGGATTAATGCTGTGCTCTGTGAATGTGGCATGCAAGGCTGAATGTGCTAATGTTTAACTTGTCTCTTGTTTTTCTTTCCATCCATTAGGCAATACTGAGTGGTGCACATCTTGACAAAGTCTCCTGGCAACCTTTTCTGCAGGGCTGAATGACAGCAGAAGCTGCCAGGTAAATCGATGAGCCTGTAAAAGAGGCGAAATCAGGACACACAATGGGTCAGAAGGTCACAGGTGGGATAAAGACTGTGGATATGAGGGACCCTGTATACAGGCCATTGAAACAGGAGCTCCAAGGACTCGACTACAGCAAACCCACCCGGCTGGACTTGCTGCTGGACATGCCCCCGGTGTCGTACGAGGTGCAGCTGCTGCATTCGTGGAACAACGACGATCGCTCGCTCAACGTGTTTGTGAAAGAGGACGACAAACTCATATTTCACCGGCATCCGGTGGCCCAGAGCACAGATGCCATCAGGGGCAAGGTGGGCTACACACGGGGACTGCACGTGTGGCAGATCACGTGGGCCATGCGCCAGCGGGGCACCCACGCTGTGGTCGGGGTGGCCACTGCGGAGGCCCCCCTGCACTCCGTGGGGTACACGACGCTCGTGGGCAACAACCACGAGTCCTGGGGCTGGGACCTCGGGCGCAACAGACTCTACCATGACGGCAAGAACCAGCCCAGCAAAACCTACCCTGCCTTCCTCGAACCGGACGAGACCTTTATCGTGCCTGACTCCTTCCTGGTGGTTCTGGACATGGATGATGGCACGCTGAGCTTCATCGTCGATGGGCAGTATATGGGGGTTGCTTTTCGAGGACTCAAAGGGAAAAAACTCTACCCAGTGGTGAGCGCAGTGTGGGGCCACTGTGAAATCCGGATGTGCTACTTGAACGGGCTTGACCGTGAGTATGACTCTGTGTTGGTTCTGGCAGCACAGGCCTGGGGCTGCTCTTGCTGGGCCATCCTGGGGAGGGTTTTCATTTTTCTGGAGAGGTGAGGATCGTGTCAGCAGGATTGCTGGGTGCAGCTCTGAATCCTCCATGGCAAATACACAAAGTTTATCTGACTGCACAGCTGTGCTGTTATTGAGGCACTGCAGGGAGGGCTTGGGGAAGTGGTGTGGTGGAGAAGGTGATGCCAGTTGTCCAGCTAGAGATGGGAAACCTTGTATTGCTACCAAAGCAGCAGCAGGAATGTTCTTCTGACAGATGCACTACTGGCACTGGAATCCTGCTGTCTCTTTACAGAAAACAGTCTCTGAGACAATCCCCTTCCGTAAAGGGATAATGAAGGGATGTTTAAAACCCTTGCAGGCAAGAATGGGAAAATCTGTCCCTATCTAAGAAAATGGGAATGTTTTTAATCTTTCAGAGAAGGAGCTCATTTCCCTGCCTCTTTCAGAGCAGGGTGTGCTCATTTCTAGCGAGGGGCTGGATACTGCAGTCAGCCCAGCTTGCATGCCAGGCCTTTTACTAACAGGCACATCAATCTCCAGCTAAGCTTAGTAATAAATTTGGCTGTCCAAATGTGCTAAAGTCTGTTATCTCTCACAGTCAGAAGTTCCCATGGGGCCAGACTGTGACTCAGTCCTCTGGGTAGGGTGGAGGAGAGAGGTGAAGGAAGTGGATTAAAATCTGGATTTATGTTGTTAGTGAAATAAATTCGGCAGTATTGGTATGAAGAGTAGTTTCCCCTGCATTCCAGAACAGTGTCTGCCCAGAGGCTGTAGCATATTGGGCTCTTCTGTTTGTGCTTGAGGTGTCCTAATGCTGGCCCAGCGCTGGTAAACCCTGACACTGAGCACACCAAAGCTGCCACCAGAAAAACTGAGCTGTCAGAATAACCAGGAGAGCCTTGCAAGGGGGCAGGAGCAAAATCTGCAAGTGCTTTGAGAAATACTCTTCAACTCTGCAAGACCAAACAGAGAGCTCTTGGCAGAGCATTTTCTCACCCAGAGAAAGCCCAGCTCTTTCTGCCACAACAGCTTAAAGAATGTCAGCAGCTCCAGGAACCAGGTTTTGCTGGAGGGTCAAAGCCAAAACCTGCAGCTCCACTCAAAGCCAGCAAGTCTGTGGAACTGCTGGCACAAAACTGCGCTTAGCAAGGAAACGGCCACCTCCAGGATTGGATTTGGTTGTAATGTGCTCTCAGCAAAGGAGTGAATTGTGGGCACCAGGCCAGGAATGACGGGATGCTATTTTGGCACAGATAGAAAGAAGGTGTCTGGCTCTAAGCACTTCTGAGCATTCAATAGCAACACTGTCCAGTGATTGTAGTGCTTGTGAATGGAAGGAGGTCAGATATGTGTGTGCTTTCTCTTTTGGTCTCCCGTCAGACTGGCTTATCAGTGCAAACTAGATGAGGACAAATCTTAATCTCTGTGGAAGATCCTCTCCTTTTAAGGCCACTAAACTGAAATGTATTTGTTCTGTTAATACCAAAAGGCTTTGAAGGTCAGGGCCCTTGTCCCCTGGGATGCTGGCTGGGCACTGCCTCTGTCCCAGCTATCTGTGTGCAGAGCAGGCGGAATTGGGGCAGACTTTGAATGCAGTGAGTTTGTGCCCCAGTGGTTTAAGAATAAGCTGCATTGGGAAGTGCCAAAGGAGTGCTGCCAGTAACGGGCCTCCTTGGCAGTGTCACAGAGAGGTGCAGTCTGCTGCAGGAACCTGTCCCTGGGGAAGAGGCAGCACAGATCCTCAAACAGGCCATGAGCAGACAAGGCCAGGGCTGAGTGCAGCCGTGTCTTCCTCGTGACACAGAACGTGGGATAAATGGCGGGGCTTGGGAAGCTCTGTGAACAGTCAGATTAATTTGGCGCATGGCAGTGGAAGCTGGAGCTGTAGGCACCTATCAAAGTTACTGAAAACTGCAGCTTCTCAGCCAAACTCATTCTGTGCCTGTGGGTGCTTTTAGGTGTCTGTGTTCAGCCCAGGTAAAGGAAGCTTCCTAACGGTGCAGGCAGAGCCCTCAGGCTGTAGAAGGATGTCCAAGTACCTGCTTTGGGATGTCTGTGTTAGCCCTCTCTGGGCGGAGGACAAGCCCCTTGGGCTGGAGCAGCATGGGCTGTCAAGGGGAGCTTTGTCAGGCTCAGCAGCAGGTGCTGGGAGTAGCTCATGTGTGTCCTCCTCCTGTGTAGCTGGGATGTGTGAGCTCTGCCTTTGACCTCAGTGCCCTCTGTGCTGTGAATGACTCCTGAGCAGCAAAGGGCCCCATGTGCCATTCCTGAAAAACTTGTATTATCTTGTTCAGGGTTTTAAGTACAGGATGCAGAAAAGGATAGCCAAAGGCTTGTATCTGTCCCGGGTTTGTGACACAGGAGGGAATCCTCTCTTGGAAAATGTCACAGTGCAAGAAGGAACATGAAGCTTTGACAGATGGCTCTGTTTTTCATGGGAGCTATGCAGTATAAATGGAAGGGCTGACAGCTGTTATCCTACTATGAGATAAATCATGGTGCTTCCTGGGTACCCAGACCACATGACGCTCTGGCTGCCACAGGCTTTTACTTCAGTGACTCTTACAAAAGTTTCTGGATGCTGCAGTAAGAGGCACAAGCTGGAAGATGTGTTCTGACTGGAATGGATGGTGGTGTAGAGGAGGAACTTCCAGCTGGCATTCTAGGATTGTTTCATTCACATGTGTATGGCTTAAATAACCTACAGAAACCTCGTGCTCTGCTGGTTCATTTGTTGAGCTGAAGTTGCTGCAAGGCTTAGGTGCTGCAGACATGCCAGGCATTCACTTCTCTTTCTCAGTCTTTGCTGGGGGATTTTAGAAGCAGCAGAGTGAACGTGTACCTTGTGGGCTGGGCTGTTAATGTCTCGGGTCTCTTTTCCCAGCTGAACCACTGCCTCTGATGGACTTGTGCCGGCGAGCTGTGAGGCTTGCCCTGGGCAAGGACAGACTGACTGAGATCCCCACGCTGCCCCTGCCAGCCTCCCTCAAGAGTTACCTGCTCTACCAATGACCCTCGTGCTCAAGGACAGAGGTGGAACCAAGGCAGTGGATGCGAGCTGACCCCCGGAGCTTTGGGCTCTCCACCCTTGTGTCATCCCCACTGTTGGAACTCCTCGGCCAAAGCATTCCTGCCACTGCTTCAGCCTCCATGTGCCCTTACTGGCGAGCTCTCAAGTAATCCTTGTTTCACAGCCGAGTGCGTTGTTCCTTGGAAGTCACTTCCCCAGCACACTTACAAAAGGAACATTTACAGAGGCTCTGTGCTGCCCTGCTCCTCCTGAGAAAAGGCTGTGCTGCATCCTTTGGGTTCGAGGGCCTCGGAGGGAATGATTTTCTGTACCAGCTAAAGGGAAGGATGACAATAATAAAAGAAGAAAAATAAGAGCAAAAGTAAGAATAAAAACATAATTTGAGGAAAGGGAAGGCATTAAGAGTAGAAATGTTAAGACCAGGTCCTAAAAATGGAAAGGCACAGGGTGGCCAGCAGAATTGGAAAGAGTCTGGAATACCACAAAGAATTAATTGGTGAGGTTTTTAAAAACCAAAAATAAGAAGTACAATTCCAAGCCCTGAAACACCGAAACCAAAAACCCTTCTGCCAGGACACTTCTTAATTTGGAGAAGGTGCTTGTGTAGCTGATGTCTGTATCTGTGCTGGGACTCCTCACCTTGCGCTGTTGCTATTTCCCAGGTTGTGACTCCTGCTTTCTTGTTTATCACCATTGCTTCTGCTGCTCCATCCTCTGCTCTGCCTCCTCCTAGTGGGTTTGACTCGGTTGATTTTGCAGTCAGACTGTGTCTTCACATGCCTCTTCCCTGACTGAAAACTGCAGCTTCCAGTCTGGGATTCCTGGCTGATGTGGGAATAGAGCAGGACAAATTTCTGCAATAGGGTGAGACCATCCTAGGAGCTGAGATTTGTCACACAGCTGCAGGTCCTGTCCCCTGAGCTCTGCCTTCTCTGGAACCTGTTCCATGCTGAGGCTTTACAGAAACGCATTAATGTTTCTCTGATGGCACTGCCAGGGAATTCTCTTCTTGGATATGCTGCTTAAATTCCTCCAAACCAGGCTTTTCTCCACTGAACTGTGCAGCAGGAATGGTTCTCTCTGTGCCCTGCTTGGAGGTGGGAGCTGTCCCAGAGCAGTGGTCACAGCGTGGCTGCAGAAATGCCAGCAGCAGGGGAGGAGCAGGAGGGGATTGCTGCAGGGTGGGACTTGTGAGGGCTTAGCAGAGGCCAGGGCGTGATCTTGAGGCACAGCAAGAAGAAACTGAACCTCTCCAGAGCTGGGGAGCAGGAGAGAACTGCAATAAACAGGACAAGCAATTCAGGCAAAATCAGCACATCCCAAATAGATCCTCAGTAGCCAAGTAAAGAGGATGACACTCCTTTATTAGCAGGAGCTGCTCTCTTGACCTCTCCACAGGTTACTATGCTGCCTTTCTGGGGTTATTTTGCACATTTCTTCGTGTTTTTTCTTGAAAAATGTTTGTGTGATTGGGTTTTTTTTGCTTTTGAGTTATCCCTTCAGTTTTGTGTAGGTACAAATGAGTTTAGTTGTTGAAAATGTTAATATATATATTTGTGGTGTATGTATAAGAACATGTTTTAAACAGCTGCTGTAGGGTACCTTTTTGAAAATAAACTACTTGCATAGTATATTTTTTAAAGCACAGAGTTGATGCCAAGACTGGGTGGGGTGTGATGTGCCCCTTTTTTATTCTAATATATTATTTCTTTTTTCAGTGTAGGGGTTTGTACTAGTTTCTCTTGCAGGGTGGGACACAAAATTCAGTGTGTGTGGAGCCCTACTTGGTTGCCTTCAACTTGAACCAGTGTCTTCCAGAACTCCAGGGAAGTAGCTGTGTTCTCCCTACTTCTAATGCTCCTTGTGCTCCCTCATTTCCATCTCTCCTCACCTCACCAGGACATTACTTTGTACAGTTTAAAACACTTTCTATTTTATGACTGTAGATAATACTCAGTAACCTAATAAACTTTATTAAATATTATTTGGTGATGGGTTTTATTTGCATAAAATGATCAGATTTCTTGATACTTTGTCTCTACATGAACATGAGCTTATTCCCAAGAAGCCTGCCCCAACAGGCACAGCAGGGGCTGTCTTGGCCATATCTCTGCTTGGAAGAATAACCAAATAAAGCTGGCATCTGAAAGGTGTGTACAGATGGAGGGCAGGCTGCAGCTACAGGCACAGGGTGCTGAGGTGGGGTAACCTGAGACTGAGTGCAGCTGCCTTTAGTGCCTTCGAGATGGAGCTGGATGTGATCTGTGATGAGACAGCCTTGGTTTCCTGATGGAACTTGGTTTAGAGCTGATTTTACAGCGCTCTGCCTGCAGGTTGTGCCTTCAGCCACCGACCTGTGCACTAGAGAGCTGCTCCCAGATTGTGTCAGCAGTGAGGGTAAGCCTCTGCAAAGGGACTGGAAGTGGGGTAATGTGATGCTTGTCAGTGATGATGGAGGCTCTAAGTCTTCCTCCTGCAGTCCACACACTTTTCTGTCTGCCCTGCAGCCACCACGTGAGGGAAAGCCAAATCACTGAATCGGCTCACAAACACACTGCAGCTTGTGAGGTTCAACTACAGCCTCAGAACTGCCTAATAAGGGGAGTGGGGATGGAGAGCTTTAAAAAGGGGAAGTGGTTTCTTGTCTCTAGTCAGGGCAAGATTTTTATTTTTTTAATTTTGGGTGTCTCTTACGTGTGGGAAAACCACATGATTAAGACAAGGGTTTGTAGATCCTGAGCCTCAATATCCAGCATATTCAATAATCACACTTGGGTTTGCTGAGGAGCAGAGGACTCCAGTGAAACTCTTCCTTTGTGCCTGGTTCTGCCCAAGCTTCCGCTTCCTTGCAGTTAAGGCTGGGAGTGTGGCTGGAGGGTGCTGAGAGAGCAGGAGGCTGGGAGGGTGCAGAAAACTGAGGAATTAGTTCATGCTCAGCTCCAGACACCCAAACAGATTTGTGTTCCAGCTGCATGGAATATTTGAAACAAGTGACCTGCTCAGGGCTGGGAGCCTGCAGTGTTTATGTACAGTGCCATGGCAACAGGGGAGGAAGTCATGAGATGGGGATTGGACCTGATGGAATCAACAAATGATATCACAGATTAGCAAGTGCTAATAAATCAGTGGTGCTCTGCTCCCCTGCCATTCCTGCCTCCATCCCAGCCCTGGCACTGTGGCAGGCAGATTTCTGCCTTTTTGAGTAGCAGTAAAAGCTGCGAGTTCTGTTTGTGCCTTGAAAGCCACCCCTGCTGCTGTGCCAGCATCTCATGCTGCTGCTGCTGCTGCTGCTGCTGCTGACTCATCACGTTTACGCACATGGAGCTGTGCCTGCATTTTCTGGGAGGCTCCTGGCCTCCACAGCCTGCCTGCTGTTGCCTTGCCTGTGCCGCTGGGGCCAGGCTGCAGAGAACCTTGGTATCCCCGTGCTCTGGACAAGCAGTGGAACAGCTTTGGTTTCTTCCTGGAAGTTGAGGCTTTGGTGAAAGTAATTGGAGTCTAGAAAAGTGTGCAAGGGGAGAAGTGCTCAGTGGAGGAGCTTAGTGGCTGATAAGGGAATTTGTCGTCCTTCTTTAGCAGTCTTGTCATCGTTCCTCTCAAAGGGGAGGCCTGCCCTGGGTGCAGGTTTCGCTCCTGCACAAACCTGTGCTCGTGGCTCTTCATCAAAGCTGTCACAAGGTCGGGACAGGAAAGCTTGGAGGGGGGAAGGTGATTGCCAATTCCCTCCTCTGGCTGCAGGACTGAGAATTTATTTCTGAGCTCAAACAACTTCCCTGTTGGAGCCCAGCCACCAGTCTGTACCTGTCAAGTCCTTTGCCAGTATCAAGGCAATTTTCCCTTTCCCTGGGCCTGAGATGTGGGAACTTGAAAGGACATGCGTCATACTTTTAAGAACTTATTTTGGCAGTCACACCTTTTCTCCTGCATAAGGTAAGACAATTATGAAAAACATTTCCTAGCACACTGCCCCTCTTCTCTCTCACATGCTTCCTATGCAGAGCTAATGCTGCTGATCTTATGCCAAAGTTGCATTTGACTGGAGAAGGAAATATAGTGATTAATTTAGTAAAGTTTATTAAAATTTAAAACCTAACCCAAAGCACAGCATTTCTTGGCTTACAAAACTGTGCTGGAAGGAACAAAACTCATTGAATGCTTGCACAAAACACACTGAAGCACTGATCCTGCCTTTGCACATGTTTTGATTTGAAACTATTGCAGGCTTGTCTGCCCTTCAGACAGAAAACTATTTGAAGCAGCTGCCAGATGTTTTGTCTGCCTCGTGTTTTACAGTTTGCTTCTGCTCTTCCCAGCGGGTGCTGGAGCTGCCCTGTGCATTCTGTTCCTGTGGCACCCCCGTCCTGCCTTCGCCCCCTTCACCCTGGTCACCCTCACCCGGGGCAGATTCAGATCTGAGCATTCCAGTTCCACTCCAGGCTCGGGTCACGTCTGCTGTGGGTTCTGCTGCCCCTTCTGGGACAGCTCTGGGACCAGCACAGAGCAGCCACATCCCCCTGCTCACACGCTGCCGCAGTGCATGAAAGTTAAGGTGATTTACAGGCTCTTAGAAAAGCACTCCTGGCCTGAGTTGAGACCTTGCTGAGCAGCCTGACCCCAGCACCCCCAGCTCAGGGCTTGGGCAGCCTCCTTGACTGGAACTTAGCTGAGTTGTAAATCTTACCTCCCCCCTAAAAGAGGGATGATAAATTCCCAAATACAATTAAATGGAGCAAAGACCTTTGTGTTTTTTGCAGAACTGTGACAAATTTGACTCAATCAGAAGAGAGATGCCTGCTGAACATGGAATACCTTCTAATTTCCTTTGTGTTTGCCTACATATAGGCAAACTTAGTTATACTTGTGTAAAATTTGTCAACTGGGAGCAGTCCCATTTGCCATTGTATTTAGAGGCACATCCTTGGTTTTCTGCGCTTCTGCCCCGCTCACACTCCTGGAAATCCACATCCTGTGCACATGGGGCACCTTAGGCAGAGTCCTCCTTAAACAGGTTTAAGCTGCAATTTTTCACTTTGCTCAGACTCACATCTTTTAATAATCAGAGGACTCCTGTCCACACGTTTTGGGCACCTAGCACTGCTTTTGTCTCTGACATCATGTGTGACTGTTCTGCAGCCAAGAGCTTGTGGCCAAGGGAAGCTGTGCTGTGCAAAGGTGTTGGGTGGGACGAGAGCCAAGACAGAGGTGCTACTTCTGGATAACCTAGAGAACACCTGCTTTGTCCTGAGGAGTCCCTGTAATGCCAGAGCCTCTCATTGTTTCCTCTCAGAACCTCTTGTTAAGCCATTATTCAGGAGCACCTAACAAAATTTCAGTCTAAAACCTGCATAAGCAAACAGGTTCTCCAACTTATTATTTTAAAAGATAGATGGGCAGGCAAGAAACACCTGCCTAAACTGGAGCCTGGTAGGACACAGGTGTTGATATTTTTTTTTGCCTTTTATGAAAAAATACCGAAGGTTTCCCACAATAGAAATGGGTCTGAACTCCTTGTTCTCTCACTTTTCCCAAAACGGGAGCTTTGGGAGTGCAGAACTTTCTGGTCGGCTGCAGGTAAAGTGCCATCTACTGAAGCAGGAACTTAATTTCCTGCAACAGGCTGGATGTTTTCTTTGGAAGAGAACCACCTAATATTGATAAGGTCTGTTTCTACTTAATTTGGGGTCCAGCAGAGAGACTTGAGGAGTACCAGCTGTTACTCCTAAATATGATCTGTATTTTTCAAACTGTCTAGACACCTGGGTGGGTTGCACACATTACCAGCAAAGGTAGTTAATCATGTCAAGCGTTCTCTTTCTCTAAAGGTTTGTTTTGTTTAATGAGCTGTATGGAAACCCAGGGGAAGACCGTGAATCAAGCAGACAAGTGAGGAAATTTGATCACCAAGGCTGACACTTGGACATTTTTCATTCTGCCCTGGTATAGACAGTGCAGAGATCTCAGGATTCCAGGAGTCCTTGGCTGTGGTGTTTGATAACACCACTGACACAGCGAAGCCTTGCGCCAGGGAGCTGTGGGGAGGTTTCACATGTGCTCTTCGTGAAATGCTGTGAGATGAAAACTGACTGAAACTCTGCTGCACAATAGGAAGTTACAGCAGTGAAAGCCGGATTTACAGAATGCCAGGAATGAAGTTTACAATTGATTTTGTAAAGGAAAACCTAGAAGAATGACCACTCAAAGTCCTTATGATGCATCCTAGTTGGATAAATACAAATGTTTTCAGTTAATGCTCTCACAGATGCCAGCTACCTATTCCAAAGTGAAGTGCTGTGTGATAAGAACCTTTTTATTAGAAAGAGGGTGATTCTTCAGATTCAATCTGACCATTTTATTTGCATTTTAAAAAGTAGAGAAATGCAAATAACCCTGGAGTTTAAAAGGGCGAGGGACATTCCTGGACAGGAACCCACCTTGAGAAGCTGCATCCTGTAGCTCAGACACTCCGGAGGGTGGGCTTGCAGGTCATGGGTCTGGAATGTGGATCTTGGAGGATGCCTGACATTTACAGTAGAGACTTGTGGCACACATGCTTTAGGGTCTGTGTTTTCTCGTGTTTGTGTTTGCTACCTCTGTTTTGAACTTCATAATCAAGAGTAACCGTGGCCTTCACTAGAATAAACTTGTTTTCCACTCTCAGGTTGCCTGGCACTGGCACTAATCACAAGAACTTTTCAGTAAGCACAAGGGGTGTATCTTTCTCTACAAACAGCAAAGGCAAATAAAATAATATTATGGTCAAACAGGTGGGGTGTTTGCAACCTAAACAAGCACAAGAATCCCAAGACAAGCTATGATTCATTTTCCAGTAAGTTTAAGATGGAGTTTAGAAGAATTGAGCACCAGCATTAAATACTATGTCCCCAGATGGGTGTTAAACCGTGTTTTCAGGAAGGGATGGACACTGAAAGAGCAAATCTAACTTTGGAAGAAGCCAGGACGCAAAAAGGTTGTTGGTCAGGAAAAACCTTTGACATGTGAATCTTTTACCAGATGTCTTTGGCAAAGGTTCAGAATCATAATTGGGAAGACAGAGCAGGGGGAAGGTTTGGCCTCGGGGCTGATTGAGTGTTCTGAGGTGTTCTGAGCTGTTGGATAAAGGTCTGTGGGTACAAGCTGGCAACTGAGGCTGACCCTGCAGCATCTCCGAAAGGGCAGGCTGGGTACCTGAGCCATCACTGAGGGGATTTTCTGTGCGTAATTTCCCAGTGGTCAGTGGCTCCAAATGGTGCTAGAAGTTGTGTGAGAGAAGCAGCACGCTGCAGACTGTTTCTGAATTCTCTCAGATATCTTTCTTGCCAAATTCTCTTGGAGAGAGATTGTGTAATCAAACCAGGCTGCATGTAAAAACACACTTGTGTACGTCCAGGCGTGCAGGGTATTGCCAAAGTGGACAGACTGTCCTGCCTGGGTCTGCCAGAAAAGTTGTGTTTTGTCCAGCGGAAAAGAAAACATCCTTTTCTCTTTGCAGTTTGGAATTTGTCTCTGCAGACTCTGATCTCATCAGCAGAGTCTCCACACTATGACAAGTTTGGCCATCCTGAGTCAGGACCATGGTCCAGTTAATTGAGTTTTCAACAGTAGTCAACACTGAGCCGTCCCCCACAGAAAATGGCCCTGAGGTAAAGTGGCCGAGGCTGCAAAGATTGCAGAGAGCAGGCAAGGAGAAAGGAGGCTGAGCGCTGATTTGTAGCTCACAGTCTTTTGTGCTGGTTGTTCTTTGCACTACAGAAGACAATATCTACCTCTAAGCAAAGTGCACAGAGGAGGAATATTTCATACCTAGCATGTTTATTGGCTGAATTTTAGACCACAGTTTGCACCAGGCTGTGAGTGAACTCTGTATCGCAGCTGGAAATGAGGCATCTGCTCCAGGTGTGCCACCAACATGCAGCTTTCTTTCCAGGCTGTTCCATACAGCTGGAAAAGCTGATTTTTTAAGAGAAACACCTAGAGTGACATTTTTGCTGTCTCTTGCTTTAAGCCCTTGTCCTAATCTAGCACTGACCTTTTGTTTCCCTCTTTACTGCCTGCATCGGATTAAAATGGCAGATTTCCCTGGATTAAATGTTAAAATGGCACTACCAACAGTAATTGGGAGTTTCATTAAATATGACCCGTGCTATGCATTCATTTAGGGTCTGCCAGAATGGCTACGTAAGAAAACCCCACATTAGGCACTAGTAAAGTAAAATAGAAGGAACGTCTCAGCACCCTTGAGCATTCAGAGTCTCTCTGCAGGAAAAGAGAGCAGCTCAGTGTTTCAAGGACATCCCTGGAAGGAGGAGCTGCCCCTCTCCAGTCCCACTTTTCAATCGGGGACCGGTTATGTTTGAAAGCTTCGTTGCTGTGGGTGGTGGATGGGGATACGCTCAAAGCAATCAAACAAAGGTGGGAGGAGAGGGAGCAAAAGGAAACACTCTCCTGAAGCCAAATATTTTGGGAGGGTTACTGGGAGGGGGAAGTTGTTTTGTTTTGTTTTCTGAGAAAACATCCCTACAGCCAAGACAAACAAAGATGCCTGCTCTAGATCTGGTTACCTTTGGTCTCCTTGGGCCCCATGTCAATTCCCAGATTATTTTTATGAACTGTTTAATCCAGGGCTTTTATTTCCCCTGTAGATAAATGATATTTTAGATTCCAGGACAGCTTCAGATGCTAATACCAGCTGTCTAGACAAAGAGTGGCCCATGAACATGATCATAAATAAAAAACAGTCTTGTGGCTTTGGTTTTTTTTTCCCTTCCTTCTCTTGTCCGACTGACTCGAGAGAACTGGCAGGTGAGGCTGGCCCTGCAAAGGCAGGCACTGCACAGTTCTCACTTTTGTCATCTTTTGCACAGAATGGAGCTGGCTGGAGCCATGCCAGGGGATGCTCGGTGTCTCAGAAATGTAAATATTTCTAGATAAGGAACTAGGGGATGGAGTTCTCAGTTATGTAGTGCATCTCCTAGGTTTCACAGAGGAGCACTGAAAATGTTTTTATGCTTCTCATGGCTTTCACTACATGGATCTTCAGCTGGATTTTCCTTGGGAAAGGAGAAATTTCTTGCAACTTCGGTTCTTTGTTACAGCTGTGCAGATCCCCTGTGCAGCACTGCTCTGGACTATTCTTCTTTTGCTGAGATGCTCTTATTACATTTCCTTTTCTGATGCTATTACAGAAAGCATTAATCCTCACTTAAAGCCTGTACTGATCTTTTCCTAATGGCAGAGCTGATGCCAAAGTGCCCCACAGGCAGAAGAACCAGATCATTTATGTTAATCCCATCTTTCACGTGCTCCTGAGGATCTGTGGTTACCTTCTCAGGTGGGTGGGGACGTGCATATTCCTGGCTCACTTTCAGGTGCTTGCCTTACCTTTTTATTGCCACAATCCATGAGCAAGGACAAGAGGAGAGCAAGGAGAGGCCTTTAAGGATGGTGCTGCACTCGCAGCCAGGCCTGCACGGCCCTTGCTGCCCAGCAGGGCCTCTTCCCAGCGACCTGATTCCATCTCTCCTCCAGACCTCTTCAAGAAGGAACAGCCGAGCAGAAACCATTGCAAGGGAACATTTATCATTGCCCTTACAGCCCGTGATGACTCACATGGCCTTTGCTAAAGTGTGTAGAAGGAATGGAATTTGTTGCTTACTCTGGAGTCCGGGGCCGGGATCCAGAGTGGCATCCGCTCGGAAAGGGCCACGCTCGGAGCAGATCCCTGTGCGAAGGGCACTTCTCTTCCCACTTTATGAAAAGCAGATGAGCCAGGCTGCAGTCAAAGGCCAGCACACTCACATCAGCAAGGGATGAATCCATTCCTAGGGATCAGGAAAACCAGGACTGGGCTTTTGCTAAATCCTGTTGATGTCAGTGGAAAAGCTTGATTTGATGTTTGCCCTCTTTCAGCCTCGACTCAGGAACATTCTGAATTCAGGTTTTAGCACCTGTTCCAATTTAAACACTCACACAGGTGACCCCTGTAAAGAACACTTGAGGTAACTTTGTCTGGTTTTACCCCCAGTTCAACGTTAGTGTCCCTGACAGGAGATTACTGCAGGAAAAAAAAAGAAAAGAATAAAATCATAAATCTTAAAATGTTTTTGGTGGATTGATTCTGTCTTGACACATAATGATGCAGATATGTAATCCATACAATTTTCATGTTCCCTTTTAAACACTGGAGGAATCATGCTCATACAATCATATTGAATATGGATATTATTTTAAAAGAAGGGAAATGATACAGTTTGATGGATCCTGACCAAGAAAAGAAACCAAAACTTTCATTTCATGGGAAATGTCAACATTTCAACATTTTTCCAATACTGTCATTTTTAAGAAATCCCCAAATTCCTCCTCCCAACCAGCCTCTCTGGCCAGCAGCTTTAGACATAAAGCCAAAACCCAGCAGAAAGAGTCTCTTTTAATAGTGTACACACACCATGTTTATAAAACCCGCACTTTGTTTTTACTTGACTCTTCTAGAGGATGTACAACTTCCTCAGCATTTCACTTCCATAGGTTCTCCAAAGGCTTGGGGTATTCCAGGCTGGCTGTGAGCCAAGACAACCATAAATCAGCCATGGCAAGGAGCTCCCTTCTCAGTGTTGCTTCCCCACAACAGCATTTTGGGGAGCACAATGTTTTCATTGGGCTCTGCAGGGTCCTTTCTTTGGTGTTATGGTCTCAAGGAATTTTTAAAATAACCATTCTATGCAGAAGGTTTCTGTACTCCAGGTGCACCCATGGAGCCTGCTCTGGCACCACGCAGGGCAGCGGTGCTGGGATGCAAGGGCAGCGTGGACATGACAGAGAACAGCTTTAGTATCATTTTTCTAGGCTGCAGTCTTTATTAGGTTGCAAAATCCAGGACTAGAGCTTTGTTTGGAACTGAAATGTCTTACAGATAAGCCCTGGAATATGTGTGAGACAACCCAGAGGAGACTTCTTTCACTGGAGTTGAGACAAGGAAAAAATTTGGGCTTTTTTTCTGACATACAAAGGCCTGGGTGGTTTTTTTTCCTTCTTCTAGAAAATTGTCTTTTAGCCTTTCCAGAAGGTGACAGCAGGTAGTGGGAAAAGTGCAGAGGTCAGAAAGCTTCATTTCTCTGGGCTGGTGCGGTTTCTAACCCTGGTGTGTAACTGCAGGGCAGCGTCTGGCTGGTAAACCCACAGAGCAGATGTATTCAGGCCAGGAAAACACACACAGGTCATGAAATCTAAGTGTCCTACCAGGGGATGCGATCCTTCTGCCAGAAAGGGTGTCTGTCCCCGGGCTGTCTGGTTCCCCCACAGCGTTCTCCGGTTCAGCCCAGGGCACGATTCCTCCTCCAGACACCAGCTCGGAGCTGCTGCTTTTCCTCTAGGAAGGTGAGGGAGAGCAGCCAGGAAGCTGGTGCCATTACAGCTGTCTCACAAATTTCCGTTTTGCCAAGGCAGAGGAATGGCCAAGGGAGGGGGAATGGGCAGATGGATTTTCCAGGTAACACCAGGTGAAAGAGGGACGACAGTGTCTCACTCAGAACAATGCGTTTGTTTTGAGCTGCTTGTCAGGAACTGACCTCTTTCCCCTCTCATCCTCTGAGCACAGGATCCTCGGGATTCTTGTTTTCTTTCTGTTCTCCTCCCTGAGATAACATTTTCCTCTCAGTGCAGTGACGCACACAGTGTCCACCAGGTCTCCTGGACATCAGTGCCTCCAGTCCAGGTCCTTGCTGGTATCTCTGTGGGTGTTGAAGCACTGTGAGGGTTGACTTTAGAGGTCAGGTTATAGCGATCCCTCTCCCACAGCAGGTGCCTCCTCTTGCAGACAGCCCAAGGCTTTCAGCAGATACAGTGGCTGTGTCAGGGTGGAGGTGTTTAATTCCCTTTTGCCACCACCCGGGCACTTTGGGGCAGGCACATGAGGAAGTCACTTGTCATTTGGGCTGCAAGGAGAGGAGGTGCAGCCCTTGCTTGAGGTCTGCTGGAGGCAAATGCAAGTGCAGCCCTGGCGGGGAGGATGCAGCTGCATCCTCCAGAGCGTCCAGGCTGCAGCGGATCCACCCTCCCTGCCAGGGAGCGGGGCTGCTCGCTCCGGAAGCCAAGCCATGATACACCCACCAGGAATGAGCATTGCTCACAGCCTCTGCAACCCAAAGAGAACCCAAACCCACGGTTACAGCGTGGCCCCTCCTCAGAGCCCCTCGGTGAGGTGTCAGCCAAAGCAGTAAAGTCTGGGTAGATGGGGAAGAAGCCAAGGACTGGTCCTGGCTGGGGGTCGGGCTCTGCTCCCAGGGAACAAGGGACAGGACAAGGGGAAACAGCCTCAAGTTGCACCAGGTAATGTTTAGGTTGTATATCAGGAAAAATATCTTCACCAAAAGGGCTCTCAAGCCCCAGCAGGGCTGCCCAGGGAAGCAAAGCAGTCACCATCCCTGGAGGGATTTAAAAGCCATGGGGATGTGGCACCTGGGGACAGCAATGGTCTTGGCAGTGCTGGGGGAATGGTTTGACTCGGTGCTCTTAGAGGTCTTTTCCAACGCGAGCCGTTCTGTGGTTCTGTGCGAGGGCAGGCAAGGCTTGCCCCTGCTCTATGCTGGTTGTAATGCCTGGACAGAGGCCACGTGAATCACCCAGCTCCTCCCAAAAGCTCCTCCTTGGGCTCACCCTTCCCGGCTGACGGGCATTGCCTGCAGCAGCTGCCCATGGCCTCTGTGCTATCGGGAGCGGGGCAGAGGGAAGCCACAAACCAACTCCATGTTCAGCATGTGCTGCTGGCCAGCCCTTGGTTTTCTCAAGAGTTGCTGGGACATTTTGCACCCCTGATGAGCTGCAGTCATGGGAGGCCCCGCACAGGGTTAGCGGGAGGATGTACAGATAAAACTGCGTAGGAAATTTGGAGTTGCAGGGACTGTGCATTCACACACAAAGGAAATTCTTTGTGGTAAAGTTCCTTAGGTAAGTTGTGAGTGTCTTTGTTACAAAGAGACAACACCAGTTGAAGCACCTGTGCCACTGCATGATTTATCCTGAGGTACAACTGAAGAAGAATATAAAGACATAAAAAGAATGAAAATAAAATGAAACATTATCACAGTGTCTGCAACAGCAAAGATTGGCTTCCTGTTCTCTGTACAGAAAAACAGCTCTGCAAGTGCCAAGAGCAGCTGAGGTCTGCTTGTGCCTCTCAGGTGCTGCCTGTGAGCAACTCTCACCATGGAGGCAGGAGAATGAGGCACACCTGACTGGGGTACACCTGACTCTGGGCACCACGGAGAGGAAGTGATTTAGTCTTCAAATGTGCTCAGTAGTTAGGATCTGCCAGCAAAACCCATGTGTGGAAATGCTGCCTGGAAGAGTCAGAAAGGTACTTTTCAAGTTTTATGGTAACTAAAATCACAAAAAAGGGGCAAAGAAAGGGAAGGGGCTTTTCAATTTTTTTGTGCTGTACTATTTTTTATTATTTTAAAACTTGGTTCTAATTAGGTGATGCAAATTCTTCAGATGAACTCTGGGTCTGAGGGGAAATATAAGGTTTTATAGAGCCCGGCGTGAGGTTGTGTGTTTTGAACCTTGTCTCCTAGCAGCAAAAACCACATGGATGTGAGAGGCTGTTTTATGATCCGCCAGGGCTGTTGTTGGACAGGCTACAGTGAGCTGAGTTATTCCAACCACGTTGGGTTGCTGTTCCCTCCCTCTTTCTTTCTCTCTTTTTTCCCCTTCTTTCCCTTAATTCTTTTCTCTCTTTTCATTTTTTTTTAAATTTTTTTCCTCTTCTCACCAGGCAAGTGTAAGAGGGATGGATGCTTTTACCACCCTTGTGCCAGAACTTTCTCACTGGACTTGGCGTCAGCAATGCTTCTCATCTCCCTTGCAAGCCCTTTTCCCTTGCTGGCTGGGATTTCACCAGGCGTTTCTAAAGAGGCAGAGAACTATGTTGGTTACTCTTTCATTTGCTCATCTCTTTAGTGTTTTCAAGGAAAAAAAACCCCAACCCAAAAAACAACAACTCTGTGCTCCTGCTGCGCAGCAACTTCCGTCAGCGGATTTGGGAGCTTGGCAGACGTTAATGAGCTCAGGCTCACAATGCCCCTGTCATCTCCATTTCACAGCTGGGGCAGACTGAGGTGTGGGCAGGCTCAGGGGTTTGCCTGGGCACACACAGAGTCTCAATTCCACCCTGACCTGGGTTGACTTCTTAGTGCTTTGACCTCCTCAGGTTAAATCTGGTCTTGCCTCCCCCTGCTCCTTTACATTCTGACTGCAATTCTTCCTGTCGGTCTGGTGGCTTTGCAAGCTGTGATTACAGAAATAGCACCCTCCCATCTTCCCTGTGTTATCCCACTCCCAGTCAGTCCTGGAAAGACATATTCATTGTATTACATGACTCTTTATTTAAAAAAAAAAAAAGTTTTAACTGCTGCTCCCAGAGAGAGACAACTTCAGGTCTACATCAGAGCATCACAATAGCCCTGTTACATTCACGTTGCTCATCGCTTTCTTTATATTGCATTTTCTCTCTTATTATCTGCTTGTGAGGCCTGTGCAGCAGAGCTAAACACTGCCAGTCGTGCATTTAGCACCAGTTGTGGTGGAGCCATTCAGGGTAAGGGCAGTATGGAATTGTTCCCGCTGGTTTTGGAAACACCACCTGTGCAATGTTTTCAGATCACCTGAAGTTCAGTCCAGGGAAAACTGAAAGAGCTGTCAGTGTCTGCATGGGTTTTAGAGGCCCTTAGGTCATAATGGTCTCACTCAGTGTGGTGTTCTTCATGAATCCTGGAGCAGGAAGAAAACACAAAATTACCTTTGTGCCTTCCTGCCCTTCAGAGAGGAAAACTGTGCATTGTCCCGCTTTTGCTGTAAGTGGAAACAGGGTGCTTATGAAAAGTCTGTTCTGAGATGAAAATATCTGGCTCTGCTCAGTCTTATCCAGCCCAGGCTGGGATTTGCACCAGTGGTTGTCTGAGTCTTCTGAGCACTTGTCTCTATTCTGCCAAGGCCAGCATCAAGGTTTTATTCATAGTGGGATGTTCTGTCCAGGCAGGGGTGAAACCTGGGGATGGCTGATTGCCATAACAGCTGACTGTCACCACCAGGAAACTCAAGGCCAAACTGCATCAACCTCTACCAAATACGTGTGGTCCAGAGAAGCCAGTGTCAGTCCTGGACACAAAGGATTTGAAGGTGAGGATGGCTGTCTTTAGACTGAGCTTGTACCTTAGCTCCTTAGGTGATTTTGGGCCAGGGAAAAACACTTTAACCTGTACATGTCCTGAATGTTAGGGGTCAGTCCTGCCCCAGGCAGGTGGCAGTGAAAACCAGTGGCGCCACTTGCATCCAGTGACTCCTTGTATTGCCCTTTCCAGTGGCATGGAATTGGCCAGGATTTATTTTCCACTGACAGAGGAAATGTCTGATGATTCTTTTCCCTGTACAGCCAGTTTGCTTTGTGTGAGACAAGTCAGCCAGAGTAGGATGTTTGCAGAGGACACAGACCCTAAAGAATTTGTCTGCTTTGCTTGTGACCGTGATAGTTCATGATTCAACACATGAGAGGAGTATGACCCAAGGCACTCTCTGGGGAGACTGTGAATGCAATGCTGTTCTCTTTCACTCTGCTATGAAGCTGTTGCTTCCTTCCTGGTGATTGCAGAAGTATAACTGGCTCCCTTTTGGTATGAATAAATCAGGGAGGTGAACTGAATGATGGGGACAATCAGCAGAGTTCAAATCCCTGCATTTGCTCCTTTCTGCCAGGTTAAGATCACTGGATGTGCAGATGACTCCTGCACAGAGCTGGTGGCCAAATGCTACCCAAGCTAAGCACCAGAGGCAGAAAAATCAGCTTTGCTTAGAAAGAAAAGGACAAGCATGGAAAATCCCCCTAATTATTGTGAATTGCAGCCAAAACCACTTGAAAGCAGAATAGTTCATGCTCATTAAGCAGATTTCGTAGGTTGAAAATGTCGTGTTTAATTAGCAAATCACTTTCTTAAGGTCACATAGACAAACTGAGGTAAAACATATGGCCCCAGCAGAGGTGGGTGTCAGGGTTGCTGGAAGGAAGCTGAATGTGCAGGAATCTCAGTGGAGATGTATTGTCTTGGGAGTCCTCTTATTTCTTACCCACTGGTGTGATTTAAAGAACGTGCAGAAATCAGTGATGGGTGACATCAGTAAAGCTTCGTGCCCACCTGTCCCCAGGCTGGAGAGAGGGCACAGGGTGTGATGTGTGAGCAAGCCCTGCCTTGGGCTGCAGCACAGCTCAGGAATGACCTGGCCACGAGCACCAGGCACAAGGGCGCAGTGTCCGGCTCCTGTCCGCAGTGTCCAGCCCCATGGCTGGCTGTGCTTTAGCAGATGAAGGTATTTCTGACGGGAACAAAAGGAGCTCCAGAGCACTCTGTCTGCTGACATCAATGGATTGATATCACAGATGGAATGGATCCAGTCCCCCAGGCTGGTTCATCTCAGCGTTTCTAGAGGAATTAATCCTGACGGCTCAGTTCTCTCTTGCTGCGGCTCTTCCCTCTTGGTTTTGTTCTTCTTTGTGTCTCATCCCCACTTTATACTCATCCTCCCATGCAGACCCCTGGCTCTGCTCTGACTCTGCCCCTGCTTTCCCTGCACGGGAGGAGGGGTGACACCCTCCTGCAGCCCCTCGAGGGGCTGTGTCAGCCCTGGGAGCAGAGGAGCTTCCTGGAGGAGAAGGGCCAGCCAGGCAGCGGTTCCTGCTCCTGCCCTGGCTGTGCTTCAGAGGGCCGGGGCAGACAGCCCCACTGCCCACATGGCTTTGTGGAGAGGCTGGAACTAATCAGGATTACACCGCAATTAAATAAAAGACAGAGTGCCCCGTGCAAGGAAGGGGAAGAGCAGCTCTGAGGTCCCTGAGCCCCTGATCTGCACAGAGAAATGCTGCTGTAATAGATCAGTGCTTTTCACCCCTGGGCACTGCACATGTTTTCACTGAGACTGTCATTGCTGCCCTCTCTGTATCTCAAGCAGAAAAAAAAAAAAGACTTTTCTACCTACAAGGAAAGAACTAATATGGTTTATTAAGCTTGTCAATATCTTAGATAAATTGTTGTGTCCTGTTTTTAGTTCCACTTTACTGCAGACTTGCCCAGGCTCTCCAAGCTGTTCTGGATTACTCGCTGTGCTCTGATCTCAGCAGACCTGTGAGCAGTTGTTAGCCATGTGTGTGCATGCTGGCCCATCTTACACACTCCACTTATTCAGCAGTGGCCAAAATACACCATGCAGCTGGTCTGCTTCGCTTGCTGCTCTGTCTGCTTACAATTTCTTTTTTGTAGCAGAAACAAATGTATTTTTGTTTTGTTTTACTCATACGCAGCCAGTTACAGAGGAGCAATGTGAAGAAACGTGATCTAATGTAATGGCATTTACTAAATATACACATTTCGTGCTTGACTCTATACATCCTCCTGGTTTCTGGAGTGCTCCCTAGCACAGGATGTGGTGCCAATAGGAAGCTTCCCAACTTTTAAATAAACACCTCTTCATTGCTCCGTGCTGCTACAAAGCACATGCATTTGTGTTTTCTCTCACTGAAATGTGCTTGTTTCATTCACCTATATTGCAAAAGGGAGCGAGAATGTTTGTGTGTAGTAAAACAGGACAGAAAAGACATCATCGTGCAGACCGTGGGGAATGATTTCATTTTCTTTTCTGCCAAAAATATTTTATTTGGGTGTAAAGGGGAATATCACTTCTGTGTGAAAGCCATTGGCCACCTATAAAGGAGGAGCCCAAAAGGCACCTTTCTTTGTGTTATAGAAATGTCTTTAAATCCTCCCAGTGCCTCAGAATAAAGGGCTGAAGGGAGCAGTATTTTTTTGACATATTTTAAAACCAGTCCAAAGCACCCTTTTGCTAATATGCTAATGTCATGTTTACCTATCTTATATTTTAAGGGGAGAACACCTTTCTGGACGTTAGCCACACGAGCCCAGCAGAAACACGAGCTCCTTGCTGGCTTTGAGGCGGCCCTCGGGCTCTGCAGGCTGGGCTGTCAGGTGCTGCTGCAGATGAGCAGCCACCGAGCTGGGGGGAGTTTCCAGTGAAGTTTCAGTCTCTCACATCTGAGCTCCAGACAGACTAACCACAACCACAGGCTATGGCAACTGCGGCAGCGGCGGGGAGGAAGCAAGGAACATCTGGCCTTTGACTTCCTTTAAAGAGATTTGGGGTTAGGTTGTTCTTTTTTTTTTTTCTTTTTTTTTTTCTCCCTCTCTCTGCTGTCCTTCAGCACTGCTCCGTAAGACTCGGGGGCAGACAGGAGTTGAAACCACACACCTCGGGGTGCCAGAGGAGACAGACACCAGGGCCAGCCCCACTTCTGCTGTGCCCTCAGGAGGACATGGCTGAAAAAGGGAGGCTGCCGTCTGACATGACTTCACTGGGGTCATCTTTCTCCTTCTCCCTTCTCTCCTTCTCAGCTCACGGAGTTCATTTCTGTGTGGTTTCCATCTCCCTCTGCTCCCCAAATTGAATACACCCTCACTGGAGGACACAAAACTGTTCCATTCACTAGATACATCTTGGGTAATTAGGAATTTGCTGGGCAGGATGTCACCTAGCCAAATAAGCCTCTCTGTCTGCATTTTTTTTGTTTTTTCTGCCTGGCTGATGGAGCTGTGGTTTGTTTACTTATTAGTGTACTTTTTCCCCTCTTTATTCTAAGGAAAAGTGTTTGAAGTGCAGGTCCTTTAGAGGGAATGAAGTGTAGTAAACACAGCCAGAACAGCGACGAGCTGAGGCTGAATTAGGCAAGCCCTCCAGAAGTGATATTTAACACTTTCTTTGCAGTGTTGAGGAGCAGACCCCTAACGATGTGTGAATCATTGCCTGTTCCAGAGCAGGGAAACTGAGGCACAGGTCAATGAATTGACTCATTGAATGGCAGCAAAAGGCCAGGGTAGAGTTGGGGACTGAGCCACAGTCTCTGAATTCCAGTCCAGAGCTCTCTTCACCAGGACACGGGGCTTCTGGGTTTGGGTGTTGCCTGGTTTCTGTGTTACTCTGTCTGCACAGGAAGCAGTTCACTTAAGACGTGAATAAACGTGAATAGTGCTCAGAGCTGATTTTTTTATTTCACCCTGTTTTCTTTTTAAAGGACAGTCTCCCAAAATAAATGTTCCCTTGAGTCAGTTCAATCTCTAGTAGGAAGAATTTCCACAGAGCAAAGACCTTTACCATTAGAAGTGGACAAGTGGGTGACTCAAAATTTTTAAAAACATAGCCCATGATCATATAACTTGCTATATTGGGAACTTGTGTAATTGAGTCTTCTGCTCAGTAACTTCTGAGAACAGCCAGTATAGATACTTCAGGGAAAAACAGCCCTACCCTCCCTTTCACCTGCCCCTGGGTCTCCATAAAAGACAATTGTGTAACATGAATTTCTCTGTAATCTCAACTGTCTCTCTGGGACCACCCTTCCAGCCTTTTCATTGCTACCTAAAAATGGCCTAACCTCGATTTTGTGTCCCCAGCTGAGATTCCCATGGACTGTGACAAAGGGCCACCCGACACAGATGCAGCATTGCCCTTTCCTCAGTGGATTCACTGCTGCCTCTGGTAGGGCTTTTCCCCAGACTTGGGCAGTTTGTTCTGAGCAACTCCGTGCTGCGACTTTCCATCTCTTATTCACTTCTGTCTACTCTGACTCACTAGTAAGACCTGACTGTAGCTTCTCTATTGCTTAAATTACATTAATTATTGCCACAAGGGCAGCACTGGTCAGGCACCTCCCAGTTCTGTCAGAAGGCACTTCCCAAACCGTGGTGTCAGGACAGGAGAGGATCCCAGCGAACGATGTCCTCACTAAAGTGAGTGTCTGTAGGTCCCTGTCTCCTTACCCTGCTGGAGAAAGGGAAGGGAATGGGACCTGGAGAGGAAAACAGTTTGGAGATACAGGAGTTAATGCCTCAGATACCTCTAGGAAGGGAGGAGAGTGTGAGACAGACAAAAGGTGGGAAATGCAGTTTCCTGATGGAGGAACTTTGGCTGACACACTTGCTGTGAGTAACACAGACCCAGTGACCCGTGTCTGATGGCTATTTATAGCTGCTCAACAATGAGCCCCTCATCACGAGGCCATGGGCAATGTCTGCACACCAAGCAGGGGGAGAAATCAAGTCAAAAGTGATGGGTTTTGCAACAAAAGTAAGCAAATTGCCAAGAACCCTCTTCTCTGTGAGGGAGGCCATGTATTCTGCTATTCCAGCAGAATACATGGACTGAATATCAGAGAAAGGACCCTTGTGCTACCCCACACTGTGCAGGATTCCCCAGCTTGGTTCACTGTGCTGCCCACTTCTTTCTCTCTCTAAATCCAGTTCAGGTGCCTGGGCTGACATAATTTCTCCCAGCTCAGATGGGCTTGGGCACAGGAGAGGCTGTGCTGACAACTCATGGCCTGATTGCTGGCAGTGAGGCCTCCACCAGAAGGTTTCCAAGATCTGCAAGGCCCTGGACTGTGCTGCCTGTCCCTCTCCCTCCCAGGACTAGATCCACTTCACAGAAAAGGCAGCAGATACCTGAAAGCAGAGAGCCCTGGCATCCACACTTCCGTAAAGACCTGCTAGGGAGGAGGGACACTTTCCTCGTGAATGCACAGGAGGATGCAACTCCTTGACCTTTCTCTGACTTCAAGGATGAGCTAATATTTGGGCAGTACCTTTCTGCTGGGATAATCCATCTCGGAGTGACAGTGACACCTCTGTGTTCAGGGCTGAGGTTTGTAGGTCAGATGTTTGCCCAGTGCGTGGGATTCCCAGGAGAAAGTACCGTGTTTCTGCAAGCTATTATTAAAGCCAATTATGTCTGTAAAAATTTCTTTCCGGGTGGAAGGTTGAGGCGTTTCATGGCTTGTAAGTCACACAAAGGACACGGATGGATATTTATTGCCACACGAGTCCAAGCTCACTCTTCCCCTCCTGCTCCCCCACCATGACCTGCAGAACCGGTTCTCCCCTCCCAGAGGCAGAAACCTAAAACCCTGTGTAGCAAGAGAGGAGAGGGAAGAGCAGCTGTGTCCAGCTCTTGGTGTGACACTCCTTTCCCTGAAGGCTGAAGGAAGATTTGACATGGAAACTTCCTTCACCCTCTTATCAGTGGCTTGATCCCATCCCTCTGCCTGGCTGTCCCCGCCAGGCTGTCTCACGGGGTGTCATTGTTTCAGAGCCTTGGGACATTCACAGCCACCAGACACTACTTAGGCACATTGATAACACACCAGGGAGCCATTGTCTGGTGAGGAGTGTAAGCACCTAAAGCCCCTACCTGATTCCTGTATCAAGGCCAAGATGGAAAGCAAATCATCTTGTGAGCCTGCTTTGTGGATGCAGTTTCCACAAGGAAGCCAGAGCTGGCTGAAAGCTCCAGCTCCCAGGCAAAAAAAAAATGTGCTTCCATCTCATTTCAGTCCAAGAGATCAAGGAGATCAGTTTTATCCATAAACACGCCGATATTCTGGAACAAATAATTCTGTGACTCTTCTGTTTTCTCAAACAGATCTTTATTTGCATTGTCAGCTCAGGACAATGCCACCCAAACCCTGCTTAACAGTGCACTGCACCTATGTTGCACAAAACTGAATTAATTGCAAGGAGCTGCAGAGATTGTCCATCCAGTAATGCCTTCCTCCCTCCCACCTGAGCGGCTGCAGGCTCGCTGCACTCATGTTCTCTTGTATTCAGGAGGCAGTAGAGATCCTGACTTGTGTTACTGTCGTGAATGAGTCAGTTCTTAACTTGTGAGAGAGTTGCTGCCACTCAATCGTGTCAAGCTGTCAGTGCAGTTTCATTGTGAATTTTACCTGCTGAATATGGATGTTCTTGCTGTTGTGATAGAACGGACATTTGCCTACAGCTCAGGCAATGCCTGAGCTATTAAGCTGCTCCTCACTTCTTTTCATCTCTTGTGGCAACAGGTGAAATCAAATTTTTTCTTGAATACTGGAAATTACTGATGGGACGTGGTCAGTGGAGCTCAGGGATTGGATCAGATCTTGCCTGCTCTTGTGTCCCATTCTCAAACCCCCACTCCCACTGATAGTGCAGCGTCTCCCTGTGCCCAGGAGGCTGTGACTGCTGCCCTGGGGGCTGTGGTACCTGCATTCAGCACTTTGATGTATAAATAACTTCGTGCCTCACGCTTTTCGAATGTTGTTTATACCCCACTGGCTGCCCCATCATGTGCCAAGGTTATAAATACGCTGCTGTGTCTAGACTGTATCTAAACTTGGCATTGGGCACCCAGATTCATCAGAGGAGTGGTTTCATCTCTTAGCACAAACAATGTGCCCCAAAGTGTTTGATCAGGGGTCCAGAGGGGGCTTGGCAAGAGATTTCTCTCCTCCTGCCATGCCAGAGCAGCGCTGGCCCCACTTTCTGAAGGGGCCTTGCAAAATCTCTTCCTCCCTTGCTCCAAAGCTACTGGGCACCCAGCCCAAAGGAAATACCTGAGCTTATCCTTTCCTGATGGGCTGCAATGCACCACTGAGTGCAAGGGCTCCAAAACATCACAGACTCACCTGCCCTGGTCCCGGCAGATCCAAGCTGAGGCTGGGCTTAGGCTCAGACTGGGACTGAGATGCCAGTGGGGTGCTGGATGGATGCAAGACTGAGCTGGAAGGGAAGGACAAACAAGCACTGGCTGCCTGTTGAACCACGCTGGTACAGCAGGAACCTCTGCAGGCAAATCCAGAACCAGGCGCAAAGCTGATGCATTCCCCATGCACCAGAAGGGTGATAATTTGTAATAAGGACAGGGAACCACTTTGGGCCAGGCTTCTTGTAGCTGTGTAAGGGGGACTGTGTGAACTCCTTCCCACTCCTGGGTTTTGCTTGGAGGCTGAGAGCACTCCTGACATATTATGGAGCTGTTCCATATGGATAAATGACAGAACAGAGGATCACATCTCACATCAGAGCACTGGCTATAAACATTTTTTGTGGGCCTGCCTTTGCAGTTAGGGCAGAGGTGCCCGTGGGAGTAGTGTGGTGCCTTTGCCTCGTGGCTTTGCATGTGTTTGGAGAAACCAAGGGGTGGGCAGGGAGAGAGGGGATGCTGTGGCTTTGTGTCAGGCCCTGTGTGCTGAATGAGGTGCCTGCCCAGGAATCTGGCTGGGGATGTTTCTCCTGCGAGCTCTCCAGCATTCTGGGATGTCCTGGGGAGGCTGCAAAGCTCATTTCCTCAGCGCCTGGCACCAGCTCTGCTTCCCAGCTCTCGGCAGCCATGTGAAGCTGCAGGGAGGCCACGAGGTGAGGCCTGTTTGAGCTGTTACCTGGGCAACAGCTAAACACTGACTTCAGATAATCATTGTAAAATAGCTTAACATCAGGGTGAGGAGGCAGGGGGAAGGGGGGCTGCCACTGCCCCTAGTCCCAGGGAGTCCCATAAAATCCTCCGTGAAAAGCTACTTGTGCAAGCCAAGCTGGCTGCAGCCCAGCCTGTGCTCAGAGCTCTTGGCAAACCGTGCCCAGGCAGAGGCAGGGTGCTGTCCTGGTCCCTTCAAGTGGCCTCCTGCACCATCCCAGCCCGTCACCTGCTACTGCCTGCCACCTCTCCGTGTTGGCTTTGGCTTTCATGAGACTCTGGATGGCTCCATCAAACACGTCCAAGGGGAAAGATTTACACACAGGTTGTTTCCCAAGGATCCTCGAGGCAGTGCAGCCCCTTGGCACACCCCTCAGAGGCTCTGAGCAGCAATCTGGGTCTCTGGCACCAAAGAAACTGCTAGAATTTCATCAGTGATCGCTTACTTTTGGGTTTATGCATGAAACTAAGAGCAAAAGAAAGAGAAAGCTCCAGGGCAGGTTGCAGCTGGGGTGGTGTTGGGCCAGTCCTGAGGCTGGGTCCATGTGTGACCCAGGCCCATGACAAGGTCTTCAGGCTTAATGATGATACTGAGATGAATTAAGGAGTTTTGCTCAGTGTGGAAAGCATGACCTAAACCTGCACCTAAGCACTCAGCCATCCTGCACCATGTCCATGTGACAGCGAAGCACTCAGGATGAGTTTGCTGCTCCCAGATTTACTGGAAAAGGCCTTGACCAGGGCAGGCTGTGTAACACACACTCATCACAGATGACAAGCACTCCTCTGTCTCCGTGGTGAAGCTGGCCCTGCTGGGGTGGGACTCGCTTCCAGATGGAGCTGCAGCATTAGGCGGTTATGGGAGGGATGGGATTGTGTTTGACAAGCAGCATGAGGTCACTTTTTCAGTCCCCTTTGGGTGAGATATATCAACAGGCTGCCGTTTGCCTTGAATGAAGTGAGCAATTTATTTGTTAAAATCTGCTTGTGCTGCTTCCCCTTCCCTCTTAACCCATTCCCGTCCCTTGCCTTTCCTCATTGTTTCAGTCAGAGATGACAAAGAAGTGTGAAGGCCATCAAATAATGACATTTGCCAAGGAGCCTGTGTCTCTCAGTGGCCAGCACAACCCAAGATCACACATAGGCATCCCCTGCAGCTCCGACAGTCATCTCTATATATCCATCAATCAGAAATCATTCTCCTTTTACCTGCCTTATCCCCTTAGACCATGAACCATGTGGGTCTTGCAATGGGATTGAAACTGCAGTGGAATCCTGAGGATCAGGTAAAAAGGTGGCATTAGGGCACATTTCAGCAGAGCTCTTGGAAGAGCTGGTGAACCAACAAGGCTGACGGGCCCACAGCACAAAGACATCCCCTGGCTCCAGGTTTTATTTCCCATAAGCCACAAAAAATGGCATGGTAACAGAAAGGGTGGGCTGGGCACTGACCACAGGCATTCCACAGGTAGATTTATTCTGTGACTGCAGAGAGCCTGGATCTCTCCTGCTCTGCCTGCCCTGCATGTGGTTAAAGAAAGAGCAAGAGAAGGAGAAAGGAAATTAACACAACAGAGAACTTGACATAAAAGTGTTTTATATCATCTCCTATAAAACAACCCGTAAATCCCTGCCCTCCTGCTCCACCCCTCACATGGTTTTCATTTTACTGGCTGGCTGCAAAGAGAGAAGTGGAGGGTACAAAGAACATATTCTTGGTGGGAGAGGTTCCCCTTCCCTACAGGCTTCCTCCTCACACCTTGTCCCAGTGCCTACAGCACAGCATTCTCCTCTGGTGAGTAATCACAGTGTGGAGCAAGTCAGCATCTGTCAGCATCCGTCTGCCACTTGCTCAGCTCCAGGAACCCTGGCTGGGAGCACTCAGGGCACTGGATGTGGCTGGGCAAGCTCCTGCAGCAATGACACTGAGGCAGCTCGTCAGCAAAAGGAAAAAGGAAAAGGACTGAGCTTTGAAAGATCCTCGTGTTCAGATTTGGTCCCAAAAGAAATCCTGAGATGTTTCAGGGCATTGCAGCTTATTCTGAAGTTCTTGGGGGAGCTGGCTGAGGAGCTTTCTGGAAGGATCTGGTGACTGACAGTGTCAAATTTATAGAAAAAGAGGCAGTGCCCATAAAGCTGTAGCAATAGGACACACAGTCCTTGAGGGGTTTAACGCTGGATTGCAAGAGCCTTGCTGGCTCATTGCTCCTGTATCCATTTGTAATGTTACAGAGCATCTTTAAATGAAAATCCTCATTCACTGAATAAAAAACAAATCTAGGGGAAAATATGTTCAAATTGTAGCAATTATTGCTTTTGTTTCTGTAAAACTTAATCCTCGTCTTGGGCTGTTGGAGCAGACTGCTTTAAGGCCATGCTGGAGAGAAGATTGACTGAGATAAATCTGAGGGTCAGGCAGAGCTTTAATGTTGCAGTGAGAGCCTTGGTGGGTTCAGGGGGTCTATGCACAGCCTGCAGGGCAGAACCTGGTGCCAGAGGTGAGGTAAAGGAAGCAGTCCTGGAATGACCCAATGAGTCTTGTACAGTAAGGCATGGAAAATGCTTGGTTACAACCTTGTTACTTAATTCTGGAGTGAGGACAGCAAAGATCAAGACACAGGAAAGGTTGGAAAGGATTGTTTAAAGCTAAGCTAATGATAATAAAAAAACACATGTGGAAGGTAATAAAACTGATGGGATGGGCAGCCATTTTACTGAGCACTTTATGCTGATGTTAGCTAATAAAACAGCAGAGCCTCGGTAACTGAGCTCCTCTCCTCTGTGCATTCCATCCTTGCTTCAATTATTTAATTCCTCTTTAAAAATAACCAATCCTTCTTTTTAAGGGAAAGATTGCATCAGGCGATTATGTGCAAATCCAAGGAGGTGAGAGGTATTGTTGAGATGAAGGATATTTGCAGGTATTTTGTTAAACTGCAGAGAACCATGAACATGGAAAACAGATCTTCAGAACACTGTCACATTGAGAATGTTCCCACCATGTTTCTGCTGTAATTACAGCTGGGGGATGACAGGAGCACGTAGGTGATGCAGCTGTCACTGTGAGAGCAGGGTTTAAACTGGGAGCAACTCTCATTCAGCTACATAACAACATTCTGTTCACTGGCATTATAGCATCATCTTCAGTCCCCACTGGCTTTACCAGTGTCCCTGCTGACCCTAGCACGAGTCCAGTTCTGACAATTCCATCTGGGAGGGAGGGAAAGAGCTGTTGTGTGGAAGATGCAGGGTATGGTTAGTGGCTCTCACCCTTTGTTGTGCTGGAACTGGAATGCTCCTCCCAGACTGGCGTGTTGCCCTGGCAGGGTGGGAAGCACCAAACTGGACCCTGCACCTTTTAAGTTCCCCACCCAGCCCACTCCCCATTCACAAGATGTTTGATCCCTGAGCTCACTCCTGAACAGGGTCCAGGTAGCTCCTTCGTGCTTCAGCTGCTCGTCCTGGAGCCCTGGATCACAGACTCTCCTCCCATATGTTTTCCATCAATCCTGGTCTTGCCTGCAGAGCAGCTTGCTATGGGGATGGAGGGAGGTTGGTTCACACGGGGGGATGCTGCTACTCTGTTCCACTGATCCCCTTTTAATTCTCAAAAAATCAGGATTCTCTCTGCCTCTATTTGACTATACACCCTATATTTGGCTCTTGAGGAAATGTTTGCATTGAACTGCCAAGGACAGAGGAGCTCTGCTCACCCACTGCACTTCAACACTGCTGGTTCTCAGGAGAAGGCTCCCATGGGCTCCTCGTGTTCCTCACAGACCCCTGGGAGTTTCATGTCTCCTTTAGAGGAGTCTCAGCACTTGCCCAGAGTGTGAAGTCCAGGATTTCCTGGTGTTTGCAGCAGAAGCAGAGCTGGCTGTCCCACAGTCAGTGGTGTCAGCACCGAGCCAGGCTGGCCATGGACAGGCTCTGAGCATCTTTCCAAGGGCTCTCCAGGCTCCCAGTCCCTCCTTCCCACTGATCACAGCTCCTGTTCCAGGGAAAACACTCTTGGCCTTAGTGGCATCTTCTTAGCATGTGCTTGTGAATCCAATTCCACATTAGTGCGGAAAAAATGCCTTTTGCCAGCTGTCATTCTACCCAGTTTCCCTCTCCCTTGAATGTCCACCTTGCTCCTGTGCTGACAGGCTGCTGCTCCCGGGGTGGGTCAGCCCTGCAGGGGCTGCAGGACACAGTGTTTGAAATGACAGCTGCTGCTTGGTGCCTTGGCCCTGAGCGGGGAACTAAACCTATTTCAGCAATGACAAGATGTTTAGGAACAGAGGCCAAGTCTTGTAACAACCCAGGCCCTCCATCTGTAGCAGCTGACTGAGGGAGTTACATGTTGTGACAGACAACTCCTGACCTTGGGGCAAGGCAGTCTGCCCTGGCTTCATCCCTGCCTGCTCTTTTTGTGTCCTCGTGCCTCATCTTTCCAGATGGAAAACAGAAGGAGTCAGTACTCACTTGCTGCAGAATGAGAGATAGAAGGAACTCAAATTATCCACGTTTACTCTACAGCCTTTAGGATGTCCATTAAATCACTCACAATACTCTCCACAAAATGTTGCTGACAGCAGAGCCCAGTGATGTGTCTTTTCGCTGTGTTCTTGGATACTACACAGTCTTTACTATGACTTAGGATAGCCTTGTGGACATACATTCTTCCCAAGGTTGCTCCCAAAATCTGGGCCATGACCTCAGCCATTCTGAGGGCAGATGAGTGCTATCACCATGTTCATCACCACCAAAGAGATTATTGCGATGGTGCTGCTGGCAGGGATGCACTTTGGAAAGAGTCAGCCGCCCACAGACACCCTCTTAGAGCAGGCTCACAGATTCCTTTCACCAGGTGCTTTGGCTGCTCTAAGTTCAGATCCTCAGTATTTTCAGGAAGGAAACATAATTCCTTGTGCTCTGCCTTGACTGTGTTGCTGGTTTTAATTTGATGCCAGAAAATAGCAGGGTTGCAGGCCTCTATCTGTTGTTTTGGCCTATTTTACCAATATTTCAGCTAACTCAGGACTTGAGACAGATCTGTTGCAGGAATGTCAGACCCAGCTGCAGTCAGTGGAAAAAGAGTAACTGCCTTGAGTGGGAGCTGGACTGGGACCTAAAACAGTGAGAGCAATGGTGCTGCAATGACTTTCATCTCCAAGATGCTGGGTGAGATCCAGACAATGCTGGTAATGGTTGGGAAGGTGCCAGCTGCTAACGATGTGGAACAAGCTGGTGAGTCCTTGCTCTGGTTTGTAGGAAGCCACCAGACAAAACAAGTCCCAGGAACAGCCAGCTCAATCCCATCCTGGTTGGGTTCATGCTGTACTGGCATGGGAGTAATTTAGGAACTTCCCCTGATGTGGCTCCTGTGGTGTCTGATCTGTGGAGGCCACAATGTCTCTGTGCACATTTATCCTCATGAAATTCCCTAGAAATGCTCAGCAGGCTGTACCAACAGTGTCTGGAACACAGAGTTTTCCCAGATCTGGCCCACTCTGCTGATGCTTTGATATGTTCCCAGCATGACCACAAAACCTGCCTTCCTCTGACCTCCCTGCCTGTACCCGCATGTCCTGAAGCAAAACCTGCACCGTGCAGCTCTCAGAGGAGAAGGGCAGCCCGGGATGGAGGAGCAGACGCTTCGCAGCATGCTGGACCCCAGGGGCTCAAAACTATTGGGTGGCTGAAGCAAGGAAGAGATTGGTTCCCAAGCAAGATCCCTCTGGCAAGGGCAGCAGTGTGGGGGATTGGACGGTCAATACTCACCCGATTTGAGATCAGTACCAGAAAATGATGATGTGGAAGGAGGGGCACTCCACTGCAGAGCACATCTGAACAGCTGTTGAGGCTGTACAAGCAAACAGAGCTCCTCGTTCCACCTGGCCGAGGAAAAGGAAAATCCAGATGATGATGCCCAGGAAGCTGGGAGTGCTTTTGCTGTCTGGCTTTAAAAAGTGAGGTGCCCAAACAGTGCCAATGGCTTTGTGTGCAAACGCTTCAGAAAAAGTCATCGATCGTCTGAGGAGATGTGTTTGGTGAAGGGAACAGGAGCCACAGAGCATCTTCAAAGTGTCCAGGGTGGGTGATAGGCGTATACAGGCAAAGCTGGAGGTGCAGTCAGAGACTGCCCAAGATCAAACCTTCCCGGTCTGATCCTCCCTGCTCGCAGGTGACTCTGCTCCAAACACTGCTCTTGCAGTGCTCTCTGCTGGGGAATGAGAGGTAGAGGCAAGCAGGGCCGCCGAGCATCCTCCAGCCCGGGCTGCAGACAACCTCACAGGCTGAGGAACGATGTGCAGATTTAGCTTATGCCTTGCTCCAGTGAATGTGTGCAGCGTCCTCTGGCCCAGCCGTGCAAACCAGGCTGGACCTGTGCTCCAGGAATGAGTTCCTGGCCGATGCAGAAGCGAGTGAGTGGCACGAGGGTCTGGCGTCAGTCACCCGCTGCTGTTCTCTCTGTGACAGTGGTCCCCAGGCAAACAGTGTCTGTGCAGCTTGGAGCACATTCGGGCTGCCCAGTCCAGACACCCATCCGGAACCCGAGTCACAGACTCCTTAATGAGCTCAGCAAGACAATTCGATTAGTGTCTTTTACTGCTCCTGCCGCGCTGCTGGCCATGGCAGGCAGGATAATTGATCGCCTAATACCATTAAACCACGAGCTGTGGATCACCTGCCCTGGGTTTGGTGAGGGGGGAGCACTTGTGTCACATCCCCAGGTGCAATTCCCGGCAGCTGGAAAAGACCTGGGGACAACGGAGCTTCCTGTGCTGCGGGGCTGCTGCCACCAGGGGGCGCTTGGGGGGTGGGTCGGAAGGGAGAAACTGGGTGAAAAGGGACGGTTTTGGTCAAAATACCGATTCCAGCCCCTCTGGCCTTGTGCCACTGCAGAGCCCTCCCTGTAACCTGGTGTTCTTTAGGGGCGGTGCTCCCCATAAAATGCCTGTAGCTACTTATCCGGTGTTGTATAAACTCTCAATAATTTGCAACTTAAGTATTCTTAGTAGGTTTGGGATTAGATGATCTTTAAGGTCCCTTCCAACCCTTAGCACTCCATGGTTCTGCGGTTCTGTGTGTCTCTGGCAGTACCAAGGGGCACAAAGCGAGTACAGATGGTTCTGTAGGAGTCGAGTGTTTAAAAGATGTCATCTCAGGCCTGGTAAATCTCACACACCCCGGGCAGACTGCACCCAGCTCCTCCCTGTCTGCCCTTACAGCTATTTCCTACTGCTGCCCATCTTCGCTTTTGCATGGCCCATAGGTTGCAGAGCATAAATTAGGCTGAAGTTATAAGCAGCCTAACTTTGCCGACCATCACCTGTCCCATCTCAGCCTGGCTGACACGGAAACAGCTGGGAAGGAGCCCTGCAGCTTTAATGCCGAGCACTGAGCCAGGACCTGCCTGGCAGCCACTGACCCGCTCCGGGGGCTGTCCCTAAAAACAGCACAGCCCTGGACACGTCCTTCCCCGGGTCCCGGGCCACGGCAGCCCTGCTGGAACCCGTGTCCAGAGGGTTTTTCTGGGAAGTTGTTTGGTGAGTGGCTGTCTTGAGCCTACACCCCCTGCACACCCCTGCTTGGGCTGGCACCCAAGACATGGCCCTGGAGCCTCCTCCGTCTCCTCCTCCCGGCAGCTGCTGCTGCTCCCACCCAGCCCCAGCTTGGCAGAAGAGCCCACTGCCCTGGTACGGAGCAGGAGATTCTTCACTGTGCGCAGCCTGAGCGCAGGGAAAGAGCAGGGCAACAGCAACAGAATAAAACAAACCGAGGGAAAGAATACCTGCCCCTTGTGAATGTTCTGAAGGATCCTATATGCTTAAACTGATTCTTCCTTCCTCTTTTGTGCCCAGAAGGCACAGCTGCTTCTCTCCTCAGCCACCCTTGATAGGGCTGCTTCCGTCCTTTCTCATGCAGCTTACACAGCTCTGGCCTGGCTGATCCTGCCAGGATCAGCTTCCCCCACATCTCTGTGCCCCTAAAACATCTGGCCAATACCTTTCCCACCTGAATATCTCACCTTCTTCCTCTCCCTCCTGTGTCACAGTGACCCCATCCGCTGTCGTCCAGTGAGGCCAATTTCTCCTTTCTTTCCTCTGCTCCCTGCTCGAAGCAGAGTCCTTCAGGTCAAGTTTCTTGTTTCTACACCATAAAGGGCAGCCTCGCACCCCACCCTGGTTATGTGAACCCATTTGACCCAGGAGCGGTTTCCCTCGTTTCCTGGTGGGCTGGAAATACCCTCCTGCCTCTGCATGTCTGTCCAAAACCTGTGGTGCCCATGCAGATTCCCACTGTGAGAAGAATTGCTCTGCCTCTGAGACTGGGAGCACCAGACTGAGGTTCAAAACTGATTGTGATGTGTGGGGGAACTTTTTTTGGGGGGCATGTGGGAGAACACCTGGCCAAGCCCTGTGGATGGGACTGTGTGTGTGTAACGGAGCCCTGTGTGTGAGCACCAAAGCCCTGCCTTTGTGCCTTTGGAGTTCATGGATGTAAATAAGATTATTTGGCCCAGTTTTCCCTGTGAATCTATATTTATTTGCATGTGTCCCGCTGCTGTGTTGAGTTGGAAAGCTCAGCAAAGAGGCCCCTGCAGCCAGGTTGTGTTGGTGTTATCAGATGTCAGAGATGTGTTTCTCAATGCTTACACCTACTTGGAAGTTTCTGTCATGGTGATAAGGCCACTGGGGGTTTTTTGGCTGGTCAGAGGCACTATAAACAAGGTGAGTCTCCAAAGATCATGTGGTGGTTGAATCAATACCTTGAGCAAACAGGAGATGTGTTAATAGAGTCATCTGTGTCCTGATAACCTGCAGTGGTTACCAGCTCCCTTCTGAGCCGCCTCCTCTCCAGATGTTTTTAATTCTTACATTCATTTGCATGATCTGATGGGATTATTCTTTAGAGAAATCTCTTCATTTTCTCACCATTTTACAGGCCCAGCATCTTTGATATATTTACAGCAGCAAATCCATTTTGCTGCCTGGATCTCTGGTATACGTTCTATGTCATTACAAAGAGTAACTTCACAGGATCTCAGCTATGATTTGGGCTCCTCAGGATCCCGGGAGGAATGGGGACCACGTGGTCAGAGCTGCAACTTTGCCTCAGATCCTGTTTGCACTTAATGCTCTTTTCATTCCTTTGTTTCCGCAAACTCCATGGACCAAAGATCCCATCACTCCTGTCCGCCAGGCTGACCCTGCTCTAGTAAATCATTACTTGTAGAGCATGCAGATCACTTCAGGCCGTTCTTTACGGCACCTAAAGGTTCATCAGCATCACCTCCCACGGAAACATAAAGTTCTGAAAGGTTCTTTGGAGACTGAGGGTCCAGGACAGGCGCACCCAAACACCCCTGACCCCAGTGGGGACCAGGCATTGCGTCATCTCTTGGGTTTAACCTGTAAAGCTCTGTGTTCCTCTGAATAGGCTGAAGTTTAAATGTTGGGAACGTGCACACCCGAATGTCTGGCAGGTTTAGGATTGGGAATTTGATTTGTGCCATTAAGGCAGGAGGGAAGTTCACGTCTGGATCTGAATTTAAGCTAGGAAGCTGTTCAAGCCCGTTGTCAAGGGCAATAGAAAATTCATGTACATAAAAAACATGCAGACCTCGAGTCTTTTTGTAGATTTTAATGTCTTCTTCAAGATTTTAATGTTGAAAGCTGGACATTCATAAATATCCCGGCTGTGTAGTGAACCCACAGCACACCAACTGATGGTACCTGTCCTACACAGGTGTAAATAAATCACCGCACCGGGACTAAAGCCTGACACCGAATTTCGGCTGCCCGTGACGTCACGAAGGGGGCGTGTCCATCCAGATAACATCACGATGGGCGGTTTCTCTGTGGTGACGTCACGCGCGGCCGCCGGTCACGCCCCCCTGTGGCGTCACGCGCGCGCGGCCGGCTCGGCGCGCGGCCCGGCGGTGACACCGTCACTGTCACCGTCCTCATCCTCTCCTCATCCTCTCCTCACCGCCATGGCGGGCGGCCCGCAGGAGAACACCCTGCTGCACCTCTTCGCCGGGGGGTGAGTGCGGGCACCGGGACAGGACCGGGCCGGGGCCCCCGCTGTGCCCGCGGGACAGACACGGGCCGGGGCCGCTGCCCTGCGAGCGGCTGCTCCGGGCCCGGCAGGAGGCGAGCAGGGCCTTTGCCGTTCCCCGTTCCCAAACCCCACCGGGCAGGCCGGCCGCGGGGCGCTCCCGGGGCCGCGCGGGGTCGCAGCCGTGGTCGTGCTGTCGCGACATCCAGCGGTGTTCAGTGGCGAACCGCGGGGAGCGGCTCCGCCGGGAAATGAACCCCCGAACATGCGGCTCCCGCCGAGCCGGGCCGGGCCAGGCCAGGGGATGTCACCCCAAATCCCGTCCCCACAGCCGGCTTGGGGCTGTGTGAGCGCCCGCAGCTCGGCCCTGCGCAGGAACGGGAGGTTTGCTCAACACCTCAATAATCCCTGCCTGGGGAACAGTGCGGCTGTGACTGCCTCATCCCTGGGATTACACCGGAATGCAAGAACTAAAAATGGGAAAAGGAGTGGGGGGAAGGAGGGTTCGAGGTCTTGGTACTTGTGGGTGAATGGCTTGGCATGCCAGACCACTTCTGTGCAGTTCTTGCATCAAGAATTTGTAAACTATTGGTTTTGTTTTGTTAAAAGCTAAAAGTAAACCAGAACCCACAAACTGCCAACCAGAAACTGTTTCAAAATTAACTTATTACAGTTATTTTACAGTAGTCTAGTAAGATGATTTTGTGGTGTAAATTAAGTTTTAATCATCTGTTGTGCAGATTAAGTGCACTTTTGCCCTGTCAGAAATATTTTATTTTAATTTTTTAGCAGCTTGGATTATCTAAATAATAGAATCTTCCACAGTGCTTGTCAGCTGACAATGGTTAGGAAGCCAGCATAAAACCTATTGTTAGTTTAAATCTGACTAATTGTAGACCATTGGTTTTTCTGTTGCTTAACTGAATACTTCAGTCTTCTTTGACAGGTTCATTTAATATAATATTAAACGCAACAAAGCTTAAGTTTTTCAGAGACACTGCCCTTCTGCTGGTTTGGATACTCTGCACTAAGTCTTCTCTCTCCCCTGCCTCCCCCACTTGCATCAGAGCAGTACCTGGAGCCCAGGACAGAAGCTGGACCTGAGTGTACACGTGGAATTTGTTTGGGTAGTAACAATGCCTATCCAGAGCTCTTGGTGTCCTCATGTGACTCATCAGACTATAAATAAATAAGAATTTTAAACTCATCAGTGTTTTAATCTGGTACTGCGTGGTCAGCATCTTCCTTAGTGATTTATTGCAGCCTCTGCCTTCTCCAGGGATCCAAGTAAACATTTTCTGCAGGAAGTCACTAGGTCTTGTCTGCCTGTGAGCGAGCTTGCAGGGAAAGGAGGGAAACACAGCAGGGAGTGTGCCCCTGGCCACTCTGGGAGGGTGAGGCTGATCTGGTTCAGGAGCAGTGATGAAAATACAGCACAGAGAAAAGAGATGCCCTTTTAGGGTAAACGGGCCTTTCAAGGGTCACTGCTGGACCTGTTTCCGGTTCTGCATTTCTTGTCACTTAAAGAGACACAGGAAAGTGCCATCCCTGCTCCTGCTGTGATGCTACAGAGAGGAAAATGAGGCAGCACACGTACCCTTCTCTTGCTGCATCTGTTACATTCCAAGGGAATTTTAGAAAGAATTGTTGGTGTATTAGTGCTTGAGTAATTGTCACCATTGAGGTTCTTCCTGAGACCTTCTAATACCTTTAGCTTTGCATTTTATTTCACAGAACCCTGTAAAATAAATGGGTAGTACTGTGACATAAAGCTGTTTGCAGAACCAGAACCTCGGATAAAACTACCCATCCAGCAGAAGAAAATGTTGGAAGCTCAGAATATGTCACGTAAGATGCTATCCTTTGTTCAATTGTAAAGTGTTTTTTGCAGATAAAATAAAAGGAACCCATTCACTTGAAATAATTTTGATAGAGACATTATCGGTATTATGATGGCTTTCTGGGAAGGTGAGGATGGGCTGTGGTGTCAGATTAAAAAGTAATTAATATCTTTGTGTTTGCACAAAGCAGGCAGGCCAGCCCTAGATAATCTCCGTGGCTAGAATAGAGTGTTTATTACTTCAGAGGCTGAGAGTGATGAAATGCATTTGAATGTTGCAAAGTGCTCTCCAATTGTTGAAAGAGATGGTTTCCTATTAACCAGGTTATTCAGGCAGACAGACTCATGGGCACTTTAGTTTCTGTTAGTTCCTTTTAAGGCTTCCAATAGCAACAGCAAAGCAAAGAGCCCTCGTGGTGTTTCGATGGGAACATGGTTCTGTGGGCTGGGAAGGTTTCAGGAGCAGCAGGGACAATGATGCCTGAGTTGCACAACAGATACAAGTGTGTTTACAAGTCAGGGTTCCTGTTTCCCAGTTGAAGTCAGTGCAGTTGTTGCTTGTTTTTGTTTGGGGAAAGCTGCTGCAGCTTTTCCGTGGAAAGACAACTCCGTGTTTCATTCCAGCTGGAGGAATGCTGGTAGCTACAGAGATTTCCTAAGAAGTGCTAGCGTTAAGCAATGTGCTGATGCTGACAAACAATTTGGGCAATGTTTCCATTTGTAAAGTGGAGAGAAGCAGCATTCACCTGAAGATGTGTGTGTCGTACAGGACAGGGCTTTGGTGCTGGGATTGACTGTCTCAGCCTCCTTGTTTAGGATCTTGTGCGTTCCCTACCTCACTGATGGTGTAGCAGCTCAAGGAGCACAGGAAATGCTTACAGGAATACCTAGACCTGATAACAACATGATTAGGTGGAAATTGAATGATTAATAATTCACAATTAAAGCATTAGGATCAGTCTGTATTGTTCGGATACTCAGTTTCCTTTGGCATCTGAGAATGCAGCAGCTTGTTTTGTTCGCAGTCTGGACAATGCAGTAATGAAATATCAAAGGTAGAACCTGTTTTGGTGTTTCTGCTGTGCTGTTTCTGCTGTGCTCGTCATGTTAGAGCTTGTGGCACGTTTTAGAAAATCAGAATAATTTCAAATATGTAGCAAAATGTGTCAGGCTGGTTATGAGCTGTGATTGTTCTAACCAGGCAGCTCCATTGTCTTTGTGATCTCGGTGAAGTCAGCGGTACCCTACTGAAAGGTCTTTGTTCTCCAGGACTTCCTTTAACATTCAGTGTTGGCTTGATGTTTGTATCAAGAACATTGCTCAGTGTTTAAATCTAGGACTGATGAAGTAAGCCTTACTCTTAATTAAGATTCTTGGCATCTATACCAGTTGTACTAATGGGTGCTGAGAGTTTATTTCAAACGCAGGTCATTGGTACTTTGGGGGTGGACTTTGTAAAGACAGAAAGCTGTGGCAGCAAGAGAAAAATGGGAATTGGATTCTGATGAGTGCTTCCTCTGCATGTTTTTTAAACAATGTTGTTTAAACAATGGAAGTAAATGATTTTTCTGCAGCTGTTAATGTAGAGTACATTATGTATCTCCACGTATCACCTTGTTTACCTGTTGAAAATACTCTGCCGTAGTGTTCTGTTTCTAGGGAGGTTTCTATCCTTGTCACTAAGGACAGATTTACACTGTGTTGGGATTTTTGCAAGAGGCTTGTGCACTAAACATGGCTTAACATCCCTGGAACTGTTATTCTGCACTGATGCAGCAAAAAAAAACCTGACTCACAGTCTGAAGGCTTGGAGGTTTTGCCTTGAATGCAGCTCATGATTTTCCCAAATCAAATTTCTCTTCCTGCATATCCCTGAATCTTTCGGGGTCTATGGTTGTTTATGTAGCTGAGGTTGTTTCTCCTTTTTTCCCAGATGTACGCATTTGGAACATCCTAGGAATACAAAATGTTTCTTTTGTGCACAGTGTGTTGTTTTTCAGGCATCTTCCCAGGGGATGATGAGTGGAATTCCCATGTGAAGGACAATCATCTCATCTGAAAACGCTGCCCAATACACCAAAATCTTTACTTGACCTATCTACAGGGTGTTTATATTTGGGACATAATGTGTGCACACTGGTGATACTCTGAGAACTGCTGTTAGATTATGGTTTTTTCTTAAATGTTACACTGACAACATGAACTGAGCTGTTAAAACTGGTGTTGCAGATACTAACTCATCATGCTGGGTATCAGAGGATTACATATGCATTAGCAGAAGTACTTAAAGGCTGCATAAATTAACTGGATTTTTTGACTAAAAAGGATGAAAGGCAAGGAGTGGGCTAGGAAGGCAAGAAGACAGCTGATGTGGGAGAGAATATGCCAGAGAGGCTAAAAAATTGTAGGGCAAGAAATCACTAGACTGAGTAGCTGGTCATTCAGAAATAGAAAATAGAGTTTCAGTGCTCTGAATTTATGAATTGTTACTGTCAAAGTATTGTTTTAATGTGAAATGAATGGAGACTGAAGACTGAATAGACGGTAGTGGAGCATTGGTAGATAAATGAATTTGGAATTAAGGCAATCAAATTACCTTCATGAAGTTACCCAGACTTGCAGTTGCCCTGGGGGGTATTGATGAGTCAGGAGTTAATTGCACATCCGAGTGTCTGTGTTGGATAGACACAGTCAGAAAAGCAGCAGTGAGGGTACCATCAAAACACTTTCTGCTCCAAGTAATGTCTGAGCTGTGGGAGCAGGAAAGGTTTTGCTGGAGAAGCCATTCCTGATGGGCCTTTTCCCCTTGAGATGTCATTTCAGAGCAATGTGAGCAGTGTGAGATGCATCTGACTAAAGAGAAGGCTGAGCTGAAGCCATGTCACCTGGGCCCTATGGACCCATAGAGGGCTCAGCTCCAAGCCTTGCTTCAATACACAGAATAATCAGAGCTGATAAGGTCTGTGAGCGCGGTCATTTCAGAGCCAAATGACACAATTTCAGCTGCTGTATACTGAGTTCCGTGATCAACTCAGTGACTTTAGTCAGCACTCAAAAGCGTAAGTCCTTTCTAAGGGGTGAATGCAAAGGTCTTTCCTACAGTGTCTGTCATTGTGGATGTGTGGGTTGTCCGCAGTGTAGGTTTCTATCCCTTTCAGCAAGGAAGAGGAATGAGCAAGGACTTTCTCACCAAGCAGTGCTGTTAAATCATATTGCCAGTCTCCATGAAAGCAGTTTCTTCTGGTGGATGCTTTTGTATTTCAAAAGCCCAGTTTGGGATCATACTTGGACAGAATCTTGCAGAACATGAAAGCTGTGGTGAGGAAGTTGTGTTCCCTGGCCATGAGGTCCAGGGTGCTTTTTGGAGCCTTATAAAGAACCTTGATTTCTGTGGTTGCACAGCTTGGGTGGCCCCGCTGTTAATGCAAGTGTGGGGACTTTGGGTTTTGGCAGAGAACGGTTTCTGTTCATGTAAAATACACTGGTTCAGCAGGCAAAATAAGCTGCACTGGATAAAGCATTCCTAAGCTGGTGTGTATCTACAGCTTGGATCTTTTTGCCATTCTTTTAATGCCCTTTCCCTTGTGTTTGAAAAAAGATTCTCCTAGTAAGGTAGTTATATGTGGAAGGAGCTTTAGAAAATACACACTAATACCTTTGTAAATGTCTTTCTGTGGATCTCAGTGCCCAAATTAGTGCATGCAACGTTCTTCAGCAAGCACTGTGGGTTTTTATACACAAGGAAAAGGGTATAATTATTTTTCTTAAATTCATCTGCCTTTCATAGAAAACTACTAAAATTACAATTTCACATGAACATCAAAGGGAGTTCAATTGTTGACCCATGGTGTTTTCTAAGGAAAATCGTAAACACAGGTTTCTGAAGCAATCACATGCTTTGACACTTGTGTAAACAAAGAAAATACTTCCTTGTCAGTTCAGTTGTAGTAAATGCTCTTGCAAAAAACCCGAAATATTTGGTTAGGTCTTCCTAAATTCCAGTGTGTTTGAGTAATAAAATGTAGATGTAGTACCTTTTAGCCAACATCAGCATTATGTTTAATCGTGAGGTTTGCTAGAAGGAACATTCAATTACCTAAGAGGAACAGCAGCAGCAGAGAGAGAAACAGTTTGACCAGTCACTTTCAAGATCACTGATAAAAATGAAAATTAGGACTCATACACTTGATGTTCTTGGCCCAATGTGCTTTTTCTGAGGCTCAGTCTGACTGTATTAAGATGAATATATGCCTATTATAGGATCATGTGGGTATAATATTTCATTTTTGTCCTTCTGTTATCAAAGTATCAGAGGTCTGTTCTTAGCCTTTCTGCCCTGTTATTCTGTTTGCCAGCCCTCCTTCTCTGCTTGCTGCTTCCTTCTGTCCTTCTCCACTAAAAAAGTTGATATCCATTGTTTTTAAGAGTGCCTAGCTTAGTGTAGTTTTGATATTTGCTGCTTCTGAAGACAGTTCTTTAATCATAAGTACTGAAATGGTGAAGGATTATATTTTTTTTTTTAGTCTGTAGTGTCCTAATCCCCAGTGGCTCATTCTTATCTGGCAGCTTCCTGCTTCCCATAAGAAAAAATCCATCCAAGGCTCTGTCTGTTTTAGGACAACAACCTCTGAAACATGGATGCCTCTGAAGTTTTTACAGGCAGGATTCCAAGTCGTGGTAGAACAAGGGACCAGTCCCATGGTCAGTTGGGGATTTTTTGTTGGTGTTGGTATCACCTTTGTGTTTACCAGTCCCATCACTACGCATGGCCGTTCCAACAGTCCCTCTCCCAGGGCATGGGAACAGGTTGCCTTGCCTAGTGCCAAAGCTGCCTGTTTGCTGATGATTTGTCCACAGCATGGAATAACAGGAGACAAGGCTTCAGACTTGATTTCTGTGCTGTGCTGTGATTTCACACATGTGTGCAGCAATGTTTGTCACACTCTGTCTTCTGTTTGAACTGTACTTTCCAGGTGTGGAGGAACAGTTGGTGCCATCTTTACGTGTCCCTTAGAGGTGATAAAGACGAGGCTTCAATCTTCAAAACTGGCCTTCAGGACTGTCTACTACCCCCAGGTCCAGCTGGGCACCATCAGTGGGGAAGGAATGGTCCGGCCAACGTCTGTATCCCCTGGGCTCTTCAGTGTTCTCAAGTGAGTGCTGCTCCCCCTCTTATTCACTATTCCTTGACACACTGATCCGAGTTTCACTTGACTAAAATATAATGTCTTGTGGGTTCCTGGGGCCTTTTATCTTCTCAGCTGTAGCTGACTTACTGAGCTCTCCTCTGCTATTAAATGTTGTCTTTGCTGATCATTTTGCATCAGTCCTGTCTATACCTGTCTTAGTCTCTGTTAAAAGCCTTGATTGGTTCAGACTGCAGTGTTCGATGCTCTAGCTGCTCCATTTCAGATGTGTGTTCCTAAAGAAGAGGAAACGTGAAATTATTTAATAGCTGCTGAATAGTTCTGCCAGCAGCTATGGCAATCTCTACTACTGCATTTTAATACCAAAGCACCCTCAACTTATGGTCGGACTTCATGCAAAAGGACTGAGTTTGTTTGGCTGCTTGGCCACCCCAGGGTGATGCCGAGGTCCTGCCGAGATCAGGTGGCAGGAATGCCAAAGAAAATACCGACCAGCAGTGCAAGTTGAATGATTTTATGTAAGGCCAGCACGCTTGGCAGACTGCCTGGGGAGAAGCTGCACAGTTATATAACACTGGAGTGCTAATTCAAATTCTCTGCAGAGCTCTCTGGCTGGAGTCATTCTGGGACTTGAGTTTCTGTATTGTAAACAGCCAGCTTTCCCCTGCCAAACATTTCTTTGTCTACTCAGAGGTGAGTCTAGAGCAATTCGTGACTGAATGCATAAGGCAGTGCCAGTTGCCTCTGATTTTAATTTCCTTTCTTTGCTATCTTTTCACCTTGCAGCATTGGACTTCAGGCAGCTGTAACTAAAGAAAGTGAAAACTTTTATGACAGAAAGTTCTTAATTCATCCTCTGGGCCCATCTTTTTCTGGAGTTGTCTTTTTTTTAGGCAGAAAGGAAAAAGTTTAAAATGGGTCAACCTTTTAATATATTTATTAAGCTCGTTAAGCTTGGTGACTGGGATCTTGATTTCATTTCACTTCAGGAATTGCTTAGCTGTATGTATTGCCAAGTTTTCAACCTGATTACTTTAGAGGATTGTGAAGTGAGAGCAAAATATTTCTGCTGTCATTCCCTTGCAGCCAGCATCTACGAAGAGCAGATAATGCAATTATTGATTATGACCTGAGAAAATACAAATGTAGGAAGAAATAAGTGAAGTTCAGCCCCTTGCTTTCACTCTTTCATCCCTTTCTCAATCTTGATCATTGCAAAACTGGACATGACTTGGACCTCATGGTTTGGGAAAATTGTGTGGCTGAGGAAGGAGCCATCAGAGCCCTAACAATAAAAGTGCTCTGTAAGAGTTAAAGGTGTTAAATATGAATGCCTCTTAACTACTGTAAATAGAAAGAAAACAGGTACCCAGAGGCCAGGTTAAGCCTGCTGCTGATAGAAGGCACTCCAGAAGGACAGGCTGTTTTCGTCTAATCCATTTAAGATTCTGATGAGTTAGCCCAGCTGGAATCTGCAGTCGTGACTGTAAAGTGACAAAGAACAAGTAGTTGGTGGATCTGTCTCCTTGGAGACGCTCAGCCCTGGAGTTTATACAAAAAGTTCAACTCTGCTGCAGAAAACAAAAGTGTTTCAGAAGCTCTTGTATCTCCTCCTGGCTATTGAGGTTGGGTTTGAAATCTGTGGGGAGCGCCCTTGACAGTGCTAATGACCTGGAGAGCAAATTGTGAGAGCCTGGCAGTTCCAGTGGGTGCAGTGAGCTACCCACAGAGCCTGGAGTCATCTGGAATTTGTTTCATGGTTTTCCCATGGTGGGCTCAGTTAGGAGAGCTGCTGTCTAGCAGACTGTGCATTCACGTGGTTTGTAGGATGATTGCCACATTCTGCTTTCTTGGGGGAAAAAGCACATCTCTAGGTAATTGTGAAAGGAAAAAGGATTTCTTTTTTCATGTCTCTGTACAGGAAACAAATTCCTGAATTGCTTAGATACAGAAAACATGAAAAATGTCTTTGTTCATCAAAGTCAACTATCACTGGATTCTCCATAAAACTTTAATTCAATTTCTGACAGCTTTCAAAGAATGGAAATTATAACCTTGTGCCATTTGACACCCATTTGCCTGTAGAGCCCTGAATTTTATGGTACAGTGGCTTTTAATCAGTGTATAATTCTACTTATTTTGAAGTATATCATGTAGATTAAAACCTAACAGCTTCACAAGTCATACTCTGTCCTTTTGTGTAGTTCTTTTGGCTCTCTGCCTGACAGAACAAGAAACTTAACTTTTAACCCAAATACTATTTTCTTGCTCCCTGTTTGTTTTTTATTTTAAGGTCAATTCTGGAAAAAGAAGGACCAAGGTCACTCTTCCGAGGGCTAGGTCCAAACTTGGTTGGAGTTGCACCATCAAGGTAAATAGTTAAACCATGGCTAAAAGACACATTTAAGGTGCCAACACAAATGTTACAGTGCATTTGTGATTCAAAATATTAGGCCATGAAGTTATCCCATCTGTAAACTGAGATTTGTGCCTGTATTCTGCTCAGTGTACGCACCAAGAAATACTGGTAGAAATCTGGTTTACCATTTTATAATACTGGAAGGTGCAGAGTAAATAAGGCACTTAAATGCCAAATATACTTAAGTTCCAAGTCATTGCAAGAGCCACTTCTGTGCTTGAAAAGGACGAGAAAGCAGTGCAGAAAAGACTGTAGGGTTAATAATTGCATTATTCTAATGTCCTGCTTCCCTTGGACATGTACCAGTGCCTGCCCAGCAGTGAGTGGGAGCTGCAGGCCAGGGGAGAGGAGGAGCTCTCTGGTCCTTGCTTGCCTAAATTCTTCTCAAATGAAAACCTGCAGCTGAGGGGGAAGGAGTCTCACTGCTGCCCCTCAACCTCAAAAGGGGCTGTGTGTCCCTCTTCTAGCAGCAACAAAGTTTGTTTGCATTTGGAAGTCTTGCAGCACCTAAATGGTCTCTCCCTGTGATTGTCCTGTTCTTGGCAAGGCTGAAGATCTTTCTGTCTAGGAAATGATAGAAGTCATTAGCGGTCGGGATATTGGCAGATGTTCTCTGCCTGACACTGAACCAGTTAGAAAGGAACCCGAAGAGTGGTGAACTCCCTCTCTGGCATCTTGCCTACTAGGTGGGATGTCCCCTGCAGAAGCAGGGAATCCTGTTGCTGTGCAGGTAACCTTTGCAGCAGGACTCTGAATGCAGGATTCTGCTTTTGTGCGCAACTCACCCATGCTGTCTGTTGTGTTCCTTCAGGTTCTTCCATAAGATATTTCATGGAAATTCTCAGATTGTAGCCACCACTGTCCACTTTTTTCTAGCGCTGCACTTCAGGGAGCTGTGAGTTGAACGTACTTGGCTCAGACAGCTCCTTACTCAGCAGGGTGACTGTTGAAGATCAGCTCAGCTTCCTCCATTCCTGTGCATGTTGTAGGGCTTTGAGGTGTATAAAACTTCAATTTCCATCTTAAAGCAGGAAGTGCTGCTAATGCAGTTAGAGTGCTGAAAAAATTTATGGAAAAGGTGGGCTCCAGGCGGGCAAGTGCCATCCCCAGGGTGTGTATAATGCTAATGCAGGTGTAGAGACCTGATCTGAGTTGCTTTGTCTGCAACACCACACCACCTCCCATAGCAAAATATTCCTGCCCTGTGGGTGTCAAGTCGAATTGTTGCACTGTAGCATAAGGGAAGAAAGAAAACAAAAACCTCTGTGTCTTTGTAGATGGAGGTAGTCCTGTGGAGACCCCTTTGGAGAGAGTTTTGGCAAAGAACAATAATTGCCTAATTTGACATTGTCTGTATTACATTGCTTTTCTCCGTTTTTCCCCCACAGAGCTGTCTATTTTGCATGCTACTCCAAAGCCAAAGAGCAGTTTAACAGCATGTTTGTGCCCAACAGCAACATTGTGCACGTCTGTTCTGCAGGTTCTGCAGGTGAGTGTCTGTACTGGCTCTTCCCCATGGGCTGCAGCTGTGCCAGTGTCCAGCCAGAGCAGGCAGTGTGTGCATTGCTGTCTGACATGCTGGCTCTGAGATGCGCCTTCATACCTGAAAGGATTTATGCCAAGCTGTTGTTGCTACAAGCCTTCTTCTAACCCTCTCAATAGTTGGGAGATTATTTAGAGTGGATCATAGGGCAGGGGCTGGGCAGTCTGTGTGTGCAGGACCTGGGCTAACACACCAGTCCTGGCTGATATCTTCGGTTAATTGTGGTTTATTAACAAGTACAGACACCAGTGGTGGCACGTGCTGAATATGTGCACTTAATCGGAGTGGTATATGCCAAAAACCAGGAGTTTCCTGGTTCCTGGCTGACCTTGTCTGCAGAGGAACTGTTTTTCTGTTCAGCAAGGAAATATTTCTAGATTGTTGTTTACTAATTTGGGACTTTTTTTCCAACTGCAATGCTCTGGTCATGTCTCTTAATGCAAGGAAAAATATTAGTAAACACCATTAAACTTTTGATACTGCTTTTGCCAGATTGTTTCAGGATGTTGTATTTTTCCTACTAGGCTGGGGAAAATAGTTTGTTCTTGTGTTGTAGGAAAAATACTGCAGAAGAGCTGAGCAGTAGTTCAATCATCAGTCACCAGAGTGATCACTAAAAATAATCATTCCCAAGTAAGCCCTTAATTAGGGGTCGTTTCTCTAATGAGTGGCTCAATGGCACCACCTACAGCCCTGGGGAACAAGAGTCCAGTTCAGGTTTGTGTCCTCATGAGTTTCCTCTGAGCAGGAATTCCAAAATCCGTCAGTAAGGAAGGTATCTTGTCTGCAATGGCGTTTAGGAACGTAACATACACATTAAAATAGGTGCAAAAAGGGAGAATCCATAGGTTGATACCTCCTGAATTTTAGCATGAAATTGGAAGCTGTGCTCCTGTGTGGCTTTTGACACCTCTGGCTAGAGCTGCTGCTAGAACTGACTCACTGCACAGGGTATAAGGTTCACGGCAATACAATGGACTGGATTCAGCTGTACCTTTGGTTTTCTTTCTTTCAGCCTTTATCACAAATTCCCTGATGAACCCTATATGGATGGTAAAAACAAGAATGCAGCTGGAACGGAAGTAAGTAACTGATGGGGGAGACTGGATGTCACTGAGTGGCTACAGGAGCCTCTGGAAAACTGAACTGTTGTGGTTTCACTCGTGGCTTTTTGTAGTTTGATAGATCTTGCCCAGTTTTTCCCTGACTCAGTTCTACCTTTCAAGTCATGTTTCTGTGTTGTCAGACTAAAGGTTCAGGTTCTGTGTGTCTTACTTCAGTTTGATGCATAGAATCTATTGAGAAGGATGTGGGAGTTGCCTTGAGTGCTGAGTTGGGTTCAGCCTCTGGTTTCACTGTGAATTTTTAGTTTAGCATAGCATTATTTTTCTCTCTGATTGCTTACAGAATCCTCTGTAGTTCTGGGGTTGATGATGAGGGTAAATGTACTGAAGATTGAAGGCTTTGATACAGCAGTAATAGAAGCTATGGAAGGGTCATGAGAGCTCGTGTGGGAGGCTGAGCCTGAGGGTGGAGTCTGTGTCCCTTTTGGCAGCATCCCCGGTACTGATCCCAGATCAGCCAGGGTCACTGATCCCACATCAGACAGGTGGGGTGCTCAGGTGGCTGTAACAGAGTGAGGGCTTTCAATTGTGATGAAGACACAGCAGTTTACTTGCACAAAACTCTCTAGAGGCAATAAGAATCTGCTGCAGTGGTTTAATGTTCTTTTGCCTCCTTCACCACTGTGTTACTGTTAACCACACCTCCTGAAGACAGAAGGAATTTGACAGCAATCTCTTTTAGTTGAATGATTCACAGTCACTGGTGGATATCAAAACAATAAGGGACTCTGCTAATAATGTGACTGCTTGGAATGGAAATTCCTTGTACAAGGACATGCTAGGTCAGATGAAAAGGATCTTATAAGGCACAACAACTTTATAAATAATTTATAAGACTTAATTCCAGCACTTCACAGGGTGGCACCTTTGAACTGAGTGCTGCCTCTTGAAATGAAGGATCATTTCTCATGCAGCAGAACCTCTGTCTCTTGGTCTGCTGAAGATGGCTCTAAATGGAATCACTGGTTTGACAGGAAGCAGTGTCTCTTCAGTGCTTATTGTCTTTTAAAGCCCTGGTGTGAACTGTGACAGACTAGATTGAACTTGAGCGGAAGGAATTAGGAGTATATATTAGTGAAGTAGCAAAGCCAAATTTGCAGTAAAACTTAGAGAATCATTTCTGTAGTTTCTGTAGTTCTGTAAGGGATTTTTTTATATTAATTCTTTTTCCTGGCTCGTGATATGCTCTGTTCTGTTTGTTTTTTAGAGTGAGGGGCTCCAAACCAATGAATGCTTTGCAGTGTGCTAGATATGTTTACCAGACAGAAGGTATCCGTGGCTTCTATAGGGGCCTGACTGCCTCCTATGCAGGCATTTCTGAGACCATTATCTGCTTTGCTATTTATGAAAGTTTAAAAAAGCACTTAAAGGAAGTCCAACTGCCCCCTTCTTCTAATGGGACCGAAAAGAACTCGACAAGCTTCTTTGGACTGATGGTTGCTGCTGCTGTTTCCAAGGGCTGTGCTTCTTGTATTGCTTATCCTCATGGTATGTTAACCCTTCCATTTATGAGTGCAGTACAACAGTTGTTGCCTGGAATCCAAGATGGGGTCTAGGGCTGTAAAACTCTTACTTGTCCAAAGGGCCAAATGCACATCACCTTGGCTTCTGCACTGACATTTTCAGTACTGGTCCTGCCATTCTTAGTTAGGCACGTGATTGGTGATTGGGACTTGCTAGTTTAAAAACAACTCAAAAACTACCAAAAAGTTGATTGCCTATTTCTGTTGTCACTAGTAGCCTCAGCTAGGTAAGTACCCACAGCCTTTGGGATTCTGTGATCGGGTTTTGAGAAGCACTCGTGGACTGAACCGTGTTAGTCTGTTTGGATAGATGTGACTGATATCATGGTTGTGTAGAAAGAGCAGTATTGATTACATGAGCATCAGTAAAGCATTTAGATCCGCAGTAGCTTCAATGAGCAAATCATTCATTTATTCCACATGAAAGAGAACCCCTCTTTAACTTTTCCTCTTGCCTGAAGGGCACTGTGTCCAGGGTTCCATGGCTGGAATTACTGGCTGGCAGTTGGTACGAAGGTTTTCGTGTCCCTGGGGTTTGCATACAGGAGCTTTGTTTGGGCAGCTTTGTCCTGGTAACCGTGGGCTCTGGTTCCCTGTTGTGCAGAGGTGATCCGGACACGGCTGCGAGAGGAAGGCACCAAGTACAAGACCTTCATTCAGACAGCTCGGCTGGTGGCACGGGAGGAGGGCTACCTGGCCTTCTACAGAGGACTCTTTGCGCAGCTCATCCGGCAGATACCAAACACAGCCATTGTCCTGTCCACCTACGAGTTAATCGTCTATCTCTTAGAAGACCATGCAAAGTAGCAGAGCCAAGACTCCTGTTACAGACTGAAGACCAATTTCTTCATTGAACAAGTAGTCCTTTAAGAGACTGGTGCAGGTGGCAGTGCTGGTGGAAAAACTACAAGTCTGTGACCACCTGTGGATATTTCCTTTTGGACTCATGCTTTCTAAAAGGTCTCAAGTCATTAACGTTAATAGTTAATTATAATTTTTTTTTAAACTTGATAATAATTAAGCTACTACTAAATTAAATTACACTATTTAATTTAATTATATGTTTGTCCTTTTCCTTAAGCACAGCCATATGTGGTCAAGGAATGTACCTCGTACTATCAAGTGATCTCTTGGACTGATGTTCATTAAAACTGTATTAAAACAGGAGAACTGTCTTGGATATTTGAAACTCTTCTTACCACTGGGGTCATATTGCTTTTGAGCACTGTAATAGCCTAAGTGCCCAAAGAAGTTTGAGAGTAGTTCTGGTTTTCCTAAGGTGCATCATTCATTGCTGTGTGAACATCCTGGAGTGTTCAAGTAGGACAAATGTATTTCTCTGTATTTCTCTCTTAGAAAAGCCACTTGCACTGGCAATATGATTGTGGGAAGCTTTTAGGAGGAACGTAATTACAGTTCTGTGTGCCCCTGTGCATTTGGGATACATGGGTATGGTACTGGGTATAAACAGATCTGTCGTGACTTGGCTTTTAGACCTTGCTTTTGTGCAGGCCTGAGAGCATAACCACATAACCACTGTGGCCTGGCTGCCCTGTGGAAATTCCCTGAGATAGAGATTTTCAACAGTTCTCATGATACAATTCTTACCTTTCACTTATAAATCAAATGTCCTGCATCCTTGAGATCAGTTCTTTCAAAACCAGTAGAATATGCTTTCATTTTAATAGTCTTCTCCACTTGTATTGCAGCAGCACCTTGTGACTAAAGCGTGGCATATGAATTATTCCTGTCAGTGCAGGGTAACATATTAGAACTCATATGTAGGCTTGTGTTTTGCTTTGGCCATGCTCTGCTCTTCTGTTCATTAGTGTCATTTGCTTTGGCAGCCGAGACAAACACGGCAGCATCTGACCCAGCTTCAGCCTTCCCTGCTGGTGACAACAATGAGCTCCTCATGATCGGAGCAGGTGTTGAGTCCTTGAGCATAAACAAGTGTTTATGGACAGCTTTGACTTCAGGGACCACTCACAGCTTGGAAGGAGCACGGGAAGCATTAGGAAACAGCCTGGTAGTGAGTGGGGCTGTCTTTGATCAGGTGAGGTTTTCAGGCTGGGATTTTGTTGTGGAAATAGGATGGGCTGATAACTGCATTCAAACCTTCTCATTTGTTCCCAGTAGACCCCAGATGCTGACTGATACTTGAGGTCATGTTTGACATCAGGGTGATGGAGGAGCATAGTGCAAAGAGAGTAGAATGTGTGTGTACCTCATTATGAGGCAAAACTGCAAAATATAACTGATTTTTATTATGTCTTAATGAAAATAACTTCTCACATTCCTCTAAGCTAAAATAGGAAACAGTTGAGTAAAAATTGACATGGCGCTTTTTTTTTTTTTTTATGGAGATGATGAGCAGCAAAAGCTTCAGTCTCGTTATAGGAAGCAAAACTGTCAAACAGTGTTTCTATTTTTGAGAACTAGGACACTTGTGCTGCTACTCTGAAACATTTTCTGAGATTTGCTTTCCTAAATTAGCATTTCTCTGTACTTCCAGTGCACTAGCTCACTTCTAAAATTGTTAGTCAAATGTGTAGGCTGCTGATGTCTTTTGAGAATGAGGGGAGGAAACTCCAACCCTTTTGAGAAGTCTGGTACTTGGTAAGAAAGAACACAAGAGAAAGTGAGCAAATTTTTGTTCTTCCTAAATCTGATGGAAAATCAAGAATTCTGCAAGATTTTTGGTTTTGTTCTTTAAGCTTTGCTACCAATCTTGACAGAATTAGTCTTAATTTGGTAAGGGGTTAATAAGCTATATTGGATGCTAATAGAGTTTCTGAATTAGTATAATTAAATTCTTTTTCTCCTTCCTCTCTCTAATAGAATTTTTAAAATTCACTGACCATTGATTCGTTAAACCCTGTAAAGAGTTACCATTTTTAGGTGATGCTCTGTGAGCAATCCAATTGATGTCACTGAGTATGGAATAAGCCTATTACAAGAGGGAAGAATTTGAAGTAGCTTTTTCCAAAATGATACCTGAATTTAAAAATAACCAACCTTTCTCTGCTTGTGAAAGTCAGTCCTAAAGAATTTTTCGCTGTTCTTTCCTCCAGCTTTTACAGAAAGTCATTTTCATGGAAGGTAGGTAAAGGCTTCATTACTAGACCGTTTATAGCTTAATTATCAGTAAGGTGATGAAACTATGGTGCTGTCGAAAGTGACCACAAAGATTCCATTACCTTTACCAGGACTGTGCCCATTTATAAATTAACAATTAAATGGAAATTGCACACATACTGCCGCTGCAATATTGTGAGCTACTCATGTTGGGTAATTTGGTTTTGGAAGTATTTCTGAGCCACTTTAGGATTTTCCAAGTCCTAATACTGTAAGACTTACTGCCTCTCTTTAGGTATCTGTGGTTGCCTTGATAGCCCTCAAAATATCTGCATTTGCTGGGACTTGTGTTCCATGCTCGTGATTGTGCCCCTTGCACAAGTTCCTCATTAGCTCCTTTAAGGAGGAAACTTTTAAACAATGCACCTCTGGTTGGACTGATCCTGCAGATAGAGCTGATAGGAAGGGAGGGTCTTGTGTAGGAAAACCAGATCAGCTCTCCAGCACCAGTCCTAGAGGACACGCAGAAGGTCTTGGTGTGCCAAATGACTGGGTGGGTTGTTCTTCCTCCTTTCCCTATCACTTGGTCTCATAAAACAATCCCAAAGTAATTACAGTAAACAATGGAAGAGAGATGGAAAAATTATGTGCCTTTTAAATTTGTTAAGATGAAATATTCACTGTTACTCTGTAGAATTAATTTCCATGGTTAAATCTGTACAGATGGAAGTGGAACAGTGAAGAGCCATAACCATAGTTAAGCTGAAAAGTACGGCTTACTCCCAGTACAAATATTTGTCTATGAAGAGCTTTTCCATTTGTGCCCTTAAAAAACCCGTGATGCTGACATAACTTGGAACTCCTAAATTTTAAGCAATTCTATTGTGCTGGGAGGTTTTTCTTTTGTTTTAATCACAGAAACAGCTACATAATTTGAGGCTGGCTCAGTCTACATTTTGGAGAGATTTTAGTCTTACTTTCGTGTCAGGAGCGGCCAAGGGCACTAGGTGTGTTCTGAGGGACACTCATCCCAGTCTGCAGCATTCTCCTGAGGGAAGAGGGGCAGCACTGATCGCTGCTCGCTATGGGCAAGGTATGAATTCGTGTCAGGGCAGGTTAGGTGGGATATCAGGTTCTTCCCCCAGAGGGTGCTGGGCACTGCCCAGACTCCCCAGGGAATGGGCACGGCCCCGAGGCTGCCAGAGCTCCCGGAGCGTTTGGACAGCGCTGCCAGGGATGCATAGGGTGGGATTGTTGGGGTGTCTGTGCAGGGCCAGGAGCTGGACTCTGATCCTTGTGTGTCCCTTCCAGCTCAGGATATTCTGTGCAGTGCCCGGCTGCGGCGGCCGCCCTTCACCGGGGCCTGTCGCTGTTGTCATACAGAAAGCGCCGCGTCTAAATTTAGGAAAAGCAATGCAC